>VYXF01007449.1:318169-518068 GCA_013397295.1 Polioptila caerulea
TTACCCCCAAAAACAAATAAGGGGACGCCGAACAGGGACCTCTCCCGCGGCCCCAGCTCGCCCCAGGCCCTGCACACATCCCGTAGCGCGGCTGGAGGTGTTGGGTGCACGGGGACGGCGGGAGCAGCGGCCGCTTGGAGGGGCCGCTGGAAGCGAGAGCAGCCGCCCCCCAGCACATGGACCCCACGCTTCCCTCTGAACAGGACAATGGGACGAGCCCCCTGCCACCACAGTGCCCGCATCCCGTGTCGGCAGTGGCCCCCAGCAGGCTGGAGAGCGGCACAGGTGAACTTGGTGCCGTCGGCTGAGTCTGGACGGGCGCCGTCCCCCTCGCTGGAGACAGGCGCCCACCCTTCGCTCACTGTTCTGTGCAAGACATGAACTTGCAGAGCCTCTCCGCGTACCCCATCACAAAATGGAGGGGATTTAGGGGTTGATGCTAATGATGTTTCCTGAGGGAGGTGATTGGAAGCATTGCTCAGAAATACGGCATGTAGCACAAAGAAATGAATCTTCCTGTTAGGATATTTCTCCCCTCCTAGCTCCTGCCCGGCACATTTTGAAGTCAAAAATACATGGAGAATTTAATGTAGTTGTCACTGTGCCTTATCGGTAGCTTTCACTCTGCCTCCCCTTATAGGAGACTCCATGAGCACATTCAGTGCTGTCTTGAGATAAGAACTGAATAGAGCTGAAATCAAGGCCACACCAGGAAAAAGATACTAAAAGATATAAGCTGCAAAACAGGGAGGGGGAACAAACAGAAAAATTTCACCACCATCAAAGCAGTTTTTCAAAGCTTATCTTTGCATTAAGTCCAACAGATTTTCATAGGGACAGTGGAAATCTTTAAAAAGAAAAAAAAAATTACACAAAGAAACCAAACCTTTCTCGTGCTATGTACTCTAAAGCTGGAATACCTTGAAACTAGATACATGGATGCAAAGAGAAGAAAATGTTACAGAGATTAAAATGTTACTTAACAATAACCAGCTTCTCCAAGGCCCTTCAAAAACAGTTGAACCATTCTGCCAGTTTAAAAAGAAAATAATGAAAATGTCAGCCTAAGGAAAAGAACAGACTTGGAAACTGAAAAACCTGAACAGTGTAAACTAGAAGCAACTCAAGCAGGATCATATATATGGAAAAGTCTAACCACCACCGCTGCGAACTTCACCTGCTTGAATCTGAATTCTCCTCGCAGGAGATATGAGCAACGCCCTGGATTTCCCAGCAAACCCTTCCCTGTGCCAGCACTGCCCACGTAAGCGCGGCTGGACTCAAGGATGGGGCTGTGGCTCTCGCTGCGCCTCTCCGGCTGCTCTGCCAGCCAGGGCGGTGGCACGGGTGACGACACCACCCCGCCCAGAACAGGTGGCAACAAAGCAAGTACCTACTTGGAGCCTCCTCCAAGATTTACACACCTCAGGGCTCACGTCTTGCGAGAGAAAGCAGTTTATGGTGCTCAACCCCACTTTCATTATTAACGTGGTTGTCACCCGGTAGCCCCAACAGCAGCAGGTTTCCCTGTGTGCGGCACTGCCTTGTGTCCTGTGGTGGGCAGGTTTTGAGATGAGACCTGCAGCCATTTCTGAGGCTGCAGTGGCTTTTCTCTAGGCTGCCCAGGTTCAACGGGGATTGGCAGCTGTGAGTGCAGTGGGGAGATCCTCAGATGGGTCTCTGTGCTGCTCTGCACCCGGCCCAGCACAGCTCCCAACGTGTCTGCCAGGAACTGCCTGTGTTGGGAGGCTCAGGGACATTCTATGGTCAGTGGGTGCTTACTTGCTGCTCTCTTTGAGCCCTCTAATCTTCTGTGTATTATCCCACAAGAAATTGCATAAAACACTGAAAATAATTCCATATCCAACAACTATTGGGGAACACACAGCAAGATCCAAATGAGGTGTTGCTATCATTTATGCTCAACATCTTTCTTCAAGAATCACAGCTTTCCAGCATGCAAGATGGTTCAATCCAGATACACAGCCAACCAGAGAAATACCACCAACATGTCAGATGATACAGAGTCCTAATGCTTGCTAATGATCAATTCCTGAGTTGCAGAAATCCCTGGGGAAATGGAGAAAAATGGCCATAGAAAGCTGACAACTGGTCACAAACAATCTGAGATGAAAAGAGACTGCAGATCCATTCCTGCAATGAGTTTGTGAGCGCTGCTCTTCTTCCCAGAAGAGCAATGGAGTTGGTGAAGGATCTAGAAAACATGTTTTATGAGGAGCATCTGAGGGGGCTGGGGTGTTGAGCCTGGAGAAAAGCAGGCTCATGGGGGATCTTATCACTTCCTGCAACTACCTGAGAGGAGGGTGTTGCTATGTGGAGGTTGATCTCTTCTCCAGGATCGTAAGTGGTAGAGTAAGAGGAAATGGCCTCAAGCTGTGCTAGGGAAAATTTAGACTGGATGTCAGTAAAAATTTCTTCATAGAAAGCATTGTCAAGCATTGGAATGGGCTGCCCCAAGTGGAGTGGTATAGTCACCATTCCTGGAGGTTTTTAAAAGGTGATTACATGTAGCACTTAGGGACATGGTTTAGTGGTGGACTTGGCACTGTTAGGTTAATTGTTGGACTTGATGATCTTAGAGGACTTTTCCAACATAAATAATTCTCTGATTCTGTGAAGGCATTTGCAAAATTGGTCCCACCGGGTATATTTGTCTTATTTGAAGTTCTTCTTTTGATGGTGTATGTTTGTTAAACCTATCTGTAATAATCCTATGATGACCCATAGGGTCATGGACCTTCGCAAACTTAAATCCACAACCGCTCTGGCATCTCACCTTTTGTTTGGTTTTTCTTTCTGCTTTTCATTCCATTTCCACGGCCAGGAGTGAGAGACAAAGGGGGATTAAGTTAGATTCATTTGCATCATTCTAACTATGCTGAATTTGAAGATAATATGTGAAGTTTTTTTTTGCTGTGTGGTGTTTAATCATCTGGGGATTAGATGGAAACTAAGGTGTTTGAGGTGTGTGGCTTTTAAAATTTCTTCTGTAATAATGTGAGCTTCATAAGGCTATTGCTAATCTTGAATTACTATCTGCCTTCCTGTGGTTAGCCATGATTAACTGCAGGAAGAGATTAAAGTGGTATTTACCTTTTTTGAGCAGTTTATCGACTTGACCGGGCCAGCCCAGCACCAAAAAGCAAAGGAAGAAAATGCTGGCAAGGATTAAGGATTGAGGTTCTCTTTTCTCATTGGTCTTCTGATACTGTCATGATTGTTGGGATAGAAAGTGCTGGTGGTGTCCTTGAAGGTGACAAATTGCTTCAGACATGGCCAGGCATCTGGCAAGGAAGACTGTTGTGGGTCGGGCTGTCTCTGATCTGCTCTCCCAGAAGAGCCAGGACTTGCCTCCTTTGTTCAGAGCAACAGCAAAAGCATCTCTTCTAGCTCTGAGCTGGGGACATGGTCATCCTGGTCATCCCCACACTGTGGTCCTGGAGGCACATGGCACTTCCCCAAGGGAAGCTTCTGGCCAGCAATTCTGCCTGGGAAGGAGCTCCTGCCTGGCTCGGCCATTTGCAGAACAACCTTACAGGAGAGGTTGAAGGAGCAGCCTGGAGAACCCCTCCATCACTGAGTTTCCTCCCAATGTATGTTTGATGAAGAAGAAAGCAATGTTTCAAAGATAATGTAATTTTTTTTAATCCTCTTTTTATCTTGTTTTTGGAAATCCCTCAATGAGGGATCCCTTTAGAGAAATTCAAATGAGAACTGTAATGGAGACATGAGCCATTGTTATTTACCTGTGATAAAACCAAGCTAGTTGGCAGGTTCTTGGAGACATAAGAGAGAATATTGTTTATCAGAATTATTTTCTTTGATAAATTTTGAATTCCAGTGATAAATCTCTGGATGCTCATCTATAAAGCCTCCTATTTTTAGTACCAGGTGCTGGGGCTTGAATCTTTACCCCCCTCTTTGCTTAAGAGGTTTAACCCCTCTTTGTGCTCCTTGGCAAGTCAGACTAACCAGGCAAATATAACTTGGGAAATGCCAGCTGCATCCATGGTTCTTACCTTCTGTATAGGCAAGCAGTGTCACCTGAACAGGCAGACCCAGTATTTAATGTACTACTGAAACAAATATGCCAAGGGGTCTTGCCAGTCATCTGGTTCACAGAAACTGGAAGTGGAAAAGGGCAGGTAGACTTTTACAGTGCATTTTCCTGCCAAAGCAAGATTGTTCCCTGCAGTATTTTCTAGTGTAGTTCCCTGGCCTATTTTAGATGACCTTGTAGGATGGGAAGAGGCAGGAGAAGGGAATTTGCTAGTTACCTCTCAAGGTTCTTTGTCTTGTTTGAATAATGTAACATAGAGCAAGGGAAAATGAGTGTTCAGAGAATGTAGCTACAACACAGTATTTAACAAAATTTTTTCATGCTTTTTCATCTCCAACCTTCTTGCTATGCCTACCACTCTGTAACATCAGATAAATGAAAAAAGAAAGTAACAAAAATAGTGTCTATAGTCCACCTTTGCATGATTGCCCTTCTTTCTCTTAGCAGGATTGTCTTGGGTGCTTTCTTCCCCTTCGATGAAAAATAAATGGTAAGAGCTGCAATGATTGGCAGCAAGCCTGAGAACAGCTGGACAAATGCAAAAATGCACTTTCTACCTACATTTGTATTAAGATTGCCCCAGGGATATCCCAGAGCCTATGGGGGGCTTTAGTATTTGAACAGCCAAAGCCATCAGGCACATTTACATACATGAGAACACTTGGTATCCTTCTGAAAGTCAAAAAGAGCAACAATTAAACCAGCATAAAGGAAAATTGGCTGCGTGGTTTTTCTCTCCCATAATAGAAAGACTGAGGGTGGAGATATTAAAAAAAAATTCGTCTTGACAGAGGTGAAGAATTTATGAATTAAAGTGACACATTTTCATTTAATTTACTGTTGTCTACCCATTTATTACATGGAAACCTAAAAAGGACCTGATTTTGCCTCCCAGGCTGCAGTTGCTATGTCAGACACTAAAGTCAGGTGTTTTAGACAAGATTTTAATATTAAAGTTTCTTACGCAAAAGAGAAAGACTTTGCTAAATAAGGAAAATTTAAAAGCCTCATTTCTTGCTATGGTGCTTTGCTAGAGTTTTTCACTCTGGGGTTTGCCACAATGTTTGCTGGGATTCATCATTAAACAAAATTTGGGGCCAGGGGCATTTTAGCTGTATCTTTTAGCAAAAAAATTGGAATTTCCTACACTCCATAGCCTGCTTAGGATTATTTCCAGTTGCATCTACCAACAACCCTGTTGTCCCACAGGGTCCCTGCACAAGGATATCCACCATCAGGGCAGAGCAGCAGGGCCTTGGGTGTCTGCCCGTGATCCTATGGCATTCCCACCCGGGCTTGGCATTCCCACCCAGGCTATTTCCTCACGCTGGCAGCAGCAGCAATTTCAAAACACAAAATGACATCTCTAATTTGTCTGAGCAGAAAATAACAGAGAGCCCTTGAAATGGATGAGTTCCCACAGAGAGAAGTAGCCATTGAAAAACTCATTTCTGTGAGATGTAACAGAGTGAACTCTGGTTTTGTCGTTCAACACGGCAAATTTATGCTGAGAAAGGGGGAATAGAGTAGGAAGACTCAAATGTTTCAGTGCAGCAGAAAGTATCAATACTGTTACTTGTTTCTATTCTGAAACACGACAGGAGAATGAAAAAGTCAGAACATAAGTATGAAAAAAATACTGGTGTAACTAAATGAAATAATACTAGTGTACTAAATGAAAATTAGTTTTTGCATTGCAAAGCTTTTTTAATGCCAAGTATTTTTGTTCAATCAGGGCAATGAAAAATAATATTCTAAGTCTGACAGCAACTTTCAGTTTTGCTGAGACCACTTTTTTTCATATGGCTGAACAAAGGGGAAAGATAAAGAAATCTGACAGCACTTCCTGGGATGCTGGAGCCAACAAGATGATACTGTAGTGCTCTTCCAACCTGCATCCTCTGGGACACATTCCAGAGCCCTGCAAAAGCCAGGGCATTCCATTGGCATCAGGATCCTGCTTCCTCAGCACCCTGGGGTTAAGGGACTTTGCACTGTGTTTGCACTTCTCACTCAGGGCTCAAACCTTACTGCTGGGACACCCGTGTCCTCATGCTGCTCCCATCTGCATGAAACCACCCCCAAAAACTTATCATTGAAATTAATTTCCATACTTAAGGTGGGCTTATAGAAAGGTGAGGACAGAGTTTTTATCAGGGCCTGTTGAAGCAGGACTAGGGGTAACTTTCAAACTAAAATAGGGCATGTTCAGACTAGATACAAAGAAAAATGTTTTATGAAGATGGTGAGACACTGGCAAAACCACCAGAGAGGTGGTGAATGCCCTATCACTGTAAACTTTCAAGGGCAGGTGGAATGGGGCTCTGAGCAACCTGATCTAGTTGAAGATGTCTCTGCCTGTTTCAGGGCGTTTGACTAGATGGCTTTTAAAGGTCCCTTCCAACCCAAATCAATCTGTGGTTCTGTGAAAACAGAGTGCTTCATAAAGCAGTACTTCCCATGGGATTGAGGTCTCCTGCTTAGTACCTGAAGGCACAGCCATGTGGATCATTCAGTGCAATTTGGAGAAAGTCAGTTTAATTTTGGCACTGGCAGTGGAACACTCTTGTATTGTTCCTGTTGGTAATTAAGAGAAAGCAAATCACAGGGGAGGACACTAAAAGTATTAATTAACAACACTTTCAATGAGAAAAAAGTTAGTAATTTTGGAAAGGTTGCTTTATGCCTGAAGAAAATGCTTAAATAGGGTAATCACACTGTTGGGCATTTGACAAATGCACACTAGTAAGTAAATGGGGGTATTGATTACACATTTAAATAATCACCAGATCCCCCATGCTCCTGCAGGCATGTCCCAATTCTTCTGCTTCAAGCTTTGACTTCAAGTAGTGAAAAACACACTTGATTCCAAGCATGCAGACAGCCACGTTCACCCACTGGCCTGAAAAATTCGTGTGTGTTTCCCACCAACTGGAGTGATCCCACAAAGCCACGGTGGCTGGTTTGTGGCAGGCACACAGGGGAGCAGAGCCCCGACCAGGGCTGCTCACCCAGTGCCACGGGACAGCCCAGTGTGGAGGACTCCTGCTGGAATGGCAGGACTTCTCCCCTGGGCAGGCTGCTTTCTAGCCTTGCCAAGCATCCTGCACTACCTTTGCCACAGCACTACCAAAACATGCACTTGTTATAAAACCAACAGAGAGAGACGCAGCAACTTTGCAACTAAAAAGGCTCACAGTTTCCATGGATGTTTGATCACCTTTTATCACAACACTAACCATGAGGCAATCTGCTCCATGCAGAGGATATTTTCCCCTCTCCAAAAAGACAATACTCCAATAAAGGAGCCCTCTAGCAGCATCCTGGACAATGTGTGACACTGTGTTATCATCAGAATCACATTGGTGTTCTGGCAAGGTACAGGCACACTCAGCTGATCCTCCTGGTAGAGCTCAAAGGCACAGCTTATTTGAGCCACAGCAGCTCCTCTGAGCTCTGATTGCCATGCTAATACCACCAGATTTTTTATACTATCATGATACCAGGTGTCCTGTTTCATATCAAATTATATCCAGGCAAGTAAGAGAGTTATTTACTCCATGTTGGTGGTATCTGAGCAAAATTTATTCTGACAGAGGTTTTAGAGGCATGCCTTTATGCTGACAGAGACTGAGAAATAATCAAGAGCACCTGATAAGTTCCTAAACCAAATATATTCCTAAATGTGCTGGACTGGGTCACCTTTCCTATAGGACTTTCAGCACTGATTAATAAATGTACAGTTTGGCTTCATCTAGGCAAAGAGCATGTTTCTGCCCTTCCACACATGAACTTCCAAGAATGACAAAACTGCTGCTTTTTTTTTCAATCTTGTCAGAAACAACCAGTCTTTAATGGCACATAAAATTTAATTTTTGGTAACAAAAAGGTAAACAAATAACACTGTCAGAGGCAGAAAGCAAAAGTAGAGACAGTGGAGCTTTAAGGGTCTTCCAATGTCTTCCTTCTCTGGCCTCTGCTAATTATGTTTTTCTTTCACACTGACAATGCATTTTTCCATTGGAAAAAAGGCTGCTTCTTTTGAGTCATCACTGCAGGAAATCTCCTGTTGTAGTGGGGTTCTCTATGCTTGCCATCCATGGCCACTAACAGCCACCCCTTCCTCAGGGCAGGTCCTATCTCCCAGTGGTGGCATTGAAATAAAAACACAGACATCCTATTAATAGCTAAGCTGTAGACAGTCCAGATGTGGAATTTGGTTTCTGAAATTACAGATCCAACCAAGCCAATCCTGAACCAGTAAAATTCAGTTGTGTTTCCTCTGACTCATAACTGTTTTTTCAGAGAGGTTTTTAGCAAAATTTCTTCAGCAATTCCTCTGCTATTGCCTGACTCATACTGAAACACCAAAATCATTATTAAAGTGAAATCATAGCAAAGGGGGTGTGAATACTTGGTGTTTATCAGTTCAAAACGCTTTAAAAAAACATATTTTCTATGAAATGTGCTTTGTCCAATAATTAAATACTGTATTACTTACAAAAACAAACAAAAATCTGTCATATGAGACACAGAGGAAGTTTAGCGCTCATGGAAAAAAAATGAATGTAAGGTTAATTTATTCTTCAATAAAGCTTCACTTATCCTTCTGGCACCTGTGTAATATTTGTGTTCAGCATCCCACCTGTTTTCAGTCTGAAGGCCCATCCATGACAGCGGGAAAGAGGATGCTCAGGGTGAAGTATGATCCGTTCAGATGTCCCAGGATGAGCAGTGGCACGAAGCACCCAACAGTGAGCAGTGATTCCTGATCATGGGAGCAGAAATACAGGCAGAGGTGGGGGCAGAGGTGTCCTCACAGCCCCCCTGACAGGGCAAAGGGGTGGGAGTCAGGCTCGTTAGCAGGTCACTGAAGCCTCTACTCCTGAAGGAAAACCCCAAACCTGCTGTGGTTTGCCTCTGTCAAAGGGTGATCTGCTGCAGGAGGGTTGGTGGCATCGTGCAGGTGTCAGTCTGCCACCCTCACTGTGGGTTTGCAGCATGGAAGCAACAGCCCTTTGCCTTATGGAATGCTGTGCCTGGGCATGGCCTGACCCTCAGCTGCAGTGGGAGTTCCACGAACCCACCCTGGGCTTTGCAGTGCCATAAAGCTCAGAGACCTGTGAGGGTGGACCTTGAAGGTACATTTTGGTGGAAAAAAATGTTGCAACGACAATTTGTTTGATTTTTGACTAAAACTCTAACTGTTGCAGCAAAAGAAGGGACAAAAAAATCCCCCAAGTCTGAGAGCTCATATTTACCTTCTTACCACTTCTGCAGCTACTTAATTTGAATGTTGCTTCATCTCCTGTCTCCCTCATGTATCATCACTAATTAAAGTACACACTCTGCATTTACCCAAAGGAGAATGTGGGAGGCAGGAGAGGCTCAATCTCATTTGCTGGTGCTGCTGTATTGCCTCTGCAGAGCCAAATGCAGGGAAGCCAGGGTCCTGCTCAGAGCCTGGCAGCTGCAGCACAGACCTTTCCCTTCACTGCCCTGTGTGATGGAAATCCCCAATGTGTGCATGCCTGTTCCAGGGGAAAGGGCCCAGTGAAAGAAGGGGCTGTAAACCCCTGGAAAGATGGGGTGAGCTTGGTGAGGGCAGGAGCAACACCTCAATGTGGGCACATCTCCCCACACACCTGCTTTGGGGACTGTTCAGGCCTAGCTGAGCAAGCCAGAAGAACCATGCCAGTAGCAGCCCCATAGGTCTGTGATTTGATGCCTCCACGACCTTCAAATATTCCTACTAACTTCCTGCTCAAGTGAAATTCAAATAAAGCTTTATGGTTTATTTGGACACATCTTCCCCAGCCTGCATCCCAGAGACCCCCTCTCACGTGCCCCCAAGAGCCTGGCCATCCCCAAACACACATCCACTTGCTTTCAGCAGCAAAATGAGGTTGCTGACTTCTCCCCAGCTTCTGGTTCCAGGCTAGAAATCTGTGTCTTCCAGTCTCTGCTGCACCCCAGCTACACCTCACCCCCATCCCAGCCAAAATGCAGAGATGTATTTGGCAGTGCTCAGCTCTGCAGCCACACTGGTCCTCATGCTCACAGCAGCCCCACCTGCCCCACAGTGCTACAGGCAGCATCAACCTGTAGCAGGAAAAGGGAGACTTTAAAGCCTAAAAAGGCCAGGGAGGGAATACAGACACTTTTAGCCTCAGAAATTATCTATGCCTCAAAAGATTCAAGAAGATGGTGTCAGAGGAGGACATGCTGAACTCAGTGTGTTTAACATTTGGACAAAGTCTTTCCCTTGTCCCCATCTGAAGTTCTAGTGCATGCTCTGCTCTACATGAGTGAAATTCATCCATATCCATAAAAGCTATGGAAAAGCACTGCTGAAAACTTCTACAGCTCTGAATAATTAATTCACAGAACTATAAAAAGCTACAAGGGAATGAAATTTAGAAAAATCTAGTTTTAGGATAATTATAGTTCAAACCAGGAGAGCACTTGGACCCAAGACAGATGCATTAGTAGGACAACTGAGCACAGTGGATCAAATTCAGATTCGGCAGAATTGCAGTCTTATAGACAGCTCCTTCTGGGGTGGATTCAGCCCAGGGAAAGAAGGCAGCCCCTACAGATAACTTGATGAAGCGAGAGAAACCTAAAATAACACCTCTTAGTGGGGAAGGCATAAAAGAAAGGAGTACAACTGTTTCAGGTTAGCATTCATACCCTAGGTATAAATAGGGAGTGATATTTTCTGAAATATTTTGTTATATGCCAGTTTAACCTGCGTCCCTTCTACATTGCTTCCACTGCCATTTCTATTGTGTTACCACTGGTTCATAAAATCCCAGTTTGTTTGCAGACCTTATCACATGTTGGCTTTTTTTCAAAGCCCCAGATGCTGGAATTCATGTGCTGCTTGCAGACACAGACCTTCAATTTCCTAACCAGTTATATTTCTGGTCCATATTTTTCATGGCTAGTTTGAAAATGTTAACCCTGAGCCCTGGCTCACAAGCAAGCAAACACAGAAGTTTTCTTTCATTTTCCTAGGTCTAAAGCCACTCATTACTGTGCCCAGTTAGATGTTGAATCTTTGGGACTGTCCATTTAACTCACTCCTCTCAGGTAGGGAGATGTGGGATTTTTATAGTTTATATGCTAACACATGTAGTCAGGCTGTGTACTGGCCATGTTTTGAGTGCTGGAGGAGCCAGTGTTGGGTGACTGGTTTATGGCAGACATCATGCAATCCCAGAGCCCTTCAGCATCTCAGAGGGCTCCACAAGACTCTGCACAGGATCCCCCAGACCAACTCTGCCTTTTCTTGTTGTTTTCTGGTAAAAGAGCATACCCACAGAGAGGCAGGAGTTTATTGCTTTTTCTTAGTAACAGCAGCAGATCACTTGAGAATTCAGTTTTATGCAAGCTACTCACAGACCAAAAAGGAGATCATCACTACTTCAGAGGAGCTGTTTTAATGTCCAGTGTCCTGTTTGGCACAGGATCAGGCACTTCCAGTCATACCTCCTGCCTGAAGACATATGTGAATTGGCAGAGGGGTCTGTCCTGTGTCAGCTCCTGCTCCCACAAGCTCCCTGTTGTGGCATTGCTCATTACCAGTACAAAGTTACTGGGCACTGCCATAGCACACCATCAAACAAGGGCTCTTTTCATAGTGGTGAACTGTGATTTTCTAGAGACTTCATTTACTACGAGCATTGACATCTTCCAAAGCAAAAGCCTCTCCTGCATACCATTGCCATTCCATGTGCACAAGAGGGGTATGTATTATAAGCAGATATCCTCTCCTTCATTTGCAAGTGCAGGAGTTATTTGTCATGCCATGAAGCAACTGGAGAGAGGAAGCAAGAATTACTGTATCAGTCAAAAATGCATCCAGCTCTGCTGTGGGGTTCCTGCTCCAAAGGGAACTAATCCATTTATCTGAAACTCAGATTTTTAGAGCTCTAAAGTGAGTGGCAGGTAAAGCATCACATATTTTTCCCTTGTGTCTGAAAACATTAGGGTCAATTAAAGAGAAGAGTATCTTCTGAGGGTTCAAATGATGGAGAAATTGAGAGTATGCCTGTCAGCTTATGGATAAAGGAAAGCAGGTGGGAGCTGTGGGCAGGAAAAGGGCAGAACTACAATTCAAACAATGTTGAAAAAATGGGGAAAAGGCCTGGGAAAAGGATGCAGTTCAGTAGAGACGCGTGTGAGGTAGGCAGGAGCAATCAGCTGTGCAAACACAGCCTGGGTTAAGCTGCCAAAAAAAGAGATGAGAGGGTGGTTGTGGATTGGAGAGTGAACATGATTTAACAATGTCATGTTGTTGTGTAGAACATGGATGTCCTAGTGTGGATATTGTAGGAGAAGAGCCCATACAATGGGAAATTACCCTTCTGCACCAGACAGAGTGATGTGCTGTGTCTTGAGGAGCAGAGATTGCAGAGAGCCTAGCTGCCAAGCAGGGGCAGAAATCACCCCAGGAGCAGAGGCTGACTGAATAGGAGTTAAGCTTAAATATGTGAAGCCTGAAGGGAAACATAATCCTTCATCAACATAAAATATTGTCATAAATGGATGTCTACCAAAACCATGAGCAATGAGCTTGAATTAAAGCAAGCAAAAAATTCAGAGCATGCATGGGAAAAAAATCCTGCAGGTAAGGAGAGCAGTTAGGGTGATTGAAATTTCCATCATCCTACATGCAGGTCAGACAGGGAGTGGTTAGAAATTATAAAGTGGTACAACCTGCCTTGAGGCTGGAGAAAAAATTAAATGAGCCCCCTCCTTCTAGCCCTGTTTTTCTGTGATTATCAGAGGATTCACAGCTGCAGTTTTCCACATTTTCACAGTTTAAAAATGTAGTTCCACTGTCCAACACTGCAGTGGAGATGCCAGGAGAAAGTGGAAGTCCTCTCGTCTAAGCCCAGTGACATCTCACCACTTTTGGAGCAAAGCCCCCATGAATTCACCTGCAGGCTTTGCTCTGGTCTCCTCTGGAGCTGAGAAAGTAATGCTCACAGTTTTTCTCTCCATTTTTGTGGAGCTGAAATATAAACAACAAATTACAGATGCGTCAAAATAAGAGCAGTGTTTCTGTTCAGCTTCCAGGTTGTTTGACCCTTCTTTCTTCCATTGTTCCTTGTCAACCTCTAAGTCTCTTCAAAGTCAAGATTAAAGAAACCCCCCTCAAATTCCTGTTCTGAAACTGCCAATGCCAAGCTGTTCACTTTTGTGAATTTGTTCTGCTTTTGCAGCAGAAATGATTCATAAATTGAGATTCACGTGGCCTTTCAGTCTCCCAGAAGCTATTATGAATATATTGGCTCAGGTCTAATTTCTTCATTTGCTTTTTTGAGAGAAGCAGCCTCCTGCTGCTTTATAGCATGGTGGGTTACAGGGAAGGACAAAGCACCTCAAAAGGTGCTTCACCTCTTCACAGACACACATCTCAAAAGGACGAGAGGGAGCGCTCAGAGATGTGGCAGGGGAATCAAGCAAGATCTTTTCATCATAAGGGTGAATAGTCCAGCACGGGACATGTTACCCAGGGAAGCAATGTTTTCTCCATCCTAGAGTTTCAAAATTCAGTGGAATGAGTGTGTGGACCATCTCACCTCACTTTAAGTTGGTCATACTGTGATCAGAGGTGGGACTAAGACTCCAGAGGACTATTCCATGATGCCAACAGAATTAAACCAGAAATTTCTTAAGTGCCAGCACAATTTCCCATACTTTTTCACACCTAGAACATACTTTTCCCCTGTATTTATGTTGCCAATGGTTAGAGTGTGTCACCAGGCTCCCCTAGTCATACCCAGTGCCACAGAGCAGCTGGCCCAGGCTTTGCTGCTGAATCTGTTCCACACTACATCTCACCCCTCATCTCTCCTTGGCTCATTTCTCCTGCTGTATTCTGTCTGAAGGCTTAGTAAGGACAAAAATCTCATTTCCTTGCTTTGTTTCATGACAACAGAATAGATGCATATATCAATATGGTCTTTAAAATAAAATCTAAAGGAAAGAAAAATGAACACCCTTTCTTTCATTGCTGCGCCACTGCAGTATGGGAGAGAACAATTTGTGCCAACTCCTCTCACTTTCTTATAGCATTTGTTGGGGTTTTAGGGCCAAATGTCAGCCAGAGAAGACACACCATAGCAGTAATGGCTGTAGTCAGAACAATTTCAAAATGCACTTTGCAAATACTGGAAAGCATTCTCCCTATCTGAAAGAAGAAAAAAAAAAAGGTGAAAATCACCAGTGTGTTACTCAGATCAAAATGAGCACATATTTTTATGTAGGCTTTGCCTACAACTGCACCAAACAGTTTTTGCTTTCTCTGGATCTGCTGGACATCTACTCGTGATGAGAGGTCACCAGGAAGGGCAGAAGCCATTTTGACTTTCAGAGCCTGGGTGATTTGGCAAAATAGAGCTATTAGGAGATGACTGTCTTGTAACCAAGCCAATTTTAATGCAGTTCTGGAAGCTCAACACTGATGCAACCATGACAGTATACCTAAGGAAACCATCCTGTCTTCTTGCAACACTCTTCTGTCTATTAGCTAGACAATAAATTTTTTAGGAGGTAATAAAATAATAAATTTTTGCATAGAGGTCAGATATCTAAAGCCAAGATGATGTTTAAAACCAGCACAGAGTCTTCTTGGTTAAAGCATTAAACATGTGAGCAAAATGAACATACCTTTACATCCACCATTGTAAAGGAATATGCAGGGCTGCCAAGGCTTCCATCACCTCCATGGTGTGGCTCTCCTGCAAAGAGGGGTGCTTCGTTGTAGGTGGTGCTAAAAGAGCCTTTCCGGGTGCTTGCATAGGCAAAGGATGGACGAGACAATCGATCTGCTTGAATTTAAAAAGACAGATTTATGAAGAATAATTGCCTTCTAACTTGGCAGAAAAGTGTAGTGCCTTGAAGGGACTCACAGCTGTGTCTTGTTCTCATGGAGTTAACTGTGCTTAGAAAAAAACATTTGATCTATTCTTCCTGCCTTAATTCAACATAGCTGAGAACCTCACAGGATATTTCTATTTGAATTGCAGCAGGCTTTCCATTTTGATGTGTTGGCAGTGAGTATCTGTCACTCTGATGGCATTTTCTACATGGAAGTATCACCAACACTTACAGTAGACAGTAGCATATACATCACCCAAATGGCTGACTGTGTGTTGTAAGAAAAGCAAGATGGATTACCTTACAGTATTAATGCAGGTTGCCTTGAGCAACACGAGTTTTGCAGCCAGAATCCCAGATTTTGTATCATTTCTGAGCTAGACTGACAGCTCTGGCATTTAGCTTTGTTTAAAGCTAAGCCACAAATTAAGTACATAACAAATAGATCAGGCAGCAGCACCACTTATGTTCATAACAACCCTCCAAACTTCATCCATCATTTTCTGCAACTCTATGCTAAGGTGCCTAGCTCTCACCTTTTAAAAAGACAGATATTTTCATTTTTTAATTTCATATTTGCTCAGTACTTGAACACAGCTGGAAAATTCCTGCATAACTTTCTTCCCAGGGAAGAGGAGAAGGCAAAATCCCCTGCAGGAGATCTTGAAAAGTGACCAGAGAGTAAAATGAGTAATACAAAAACAATGAGCCTAGAAGAAGAAAGAAAAGTAAATTTCATCTCCAAACTGAAGCTTTTTTCCTTCTCTCTTTTTTTTTCCTTCTCTCGACACAATGTTGCTTTATTAGGCCTATGCTGATGGTATCAGCACAGAAACCAGCATTTATAGAAATATGATGCAGTCACCAGGAGAACCAGTTTGCAAACCCTCTCAAGTGTAACCTACCTGCCCTGAGTCAGCCTCTGAAGCTCATAATTTATGGTTTTTTTACTTACATGAAGAACATTAGTAAAGTTGTAGAATCATATTTCCAAGGTGGATCATTAGTACACAAAGAAAAAAACTATCCCATGGAAATTTTCTCCAGGAAAATGTGAATTCTAAGTTCCCTGGGTACGTTTAGCACATTATTTTCTTCACTGAAAATGGGTCTTGAGGCCGGTTTCCCAAAGCAGACCTTTGCAAGGCAAGAAAAAGCCCTCAGTGCTACACACGATATCTGCAAGGCTCTGTTGGATGCAGAGGGACCAAGATATTGCCCAGGTCCAGGTTAGGATTCTGGTTCATGCCAACTTCTCCCTTCTCTCTGCAGGAAGGAAACTCTGAGCTTGATCCCAGCCTGGGGACTGAGACTGAAGGGGACAGGGCCAAGCAACTGCTCCATTTCAGTCTCAGTCCAAGTGCAGGTGAGGCAGCCCTCAATATGAAATTTACATTAATATATTGTTAACATGAAATTGTTAAATTATATGTGTCTGCTAAATCCAGTATTTGAGGGTTTTGAAACCTGCCCAGTTTTAAAAGTAAGACCACAACACATTTCTTTGTATTGATATGGTGATCAAAAAGGGCAGTTTAGGCCATCTCTCCCAGAAAAGCATTGCCCTGCAGGGAAAATTTTCAGTCTTGCTTGAAATATCCCTTCATTTCCCTGAGAGACCATCCAAAGGTCTGTTTCATGACCTGTATATTCAATTTCTTCTGGCACTTACAAGACATGCATATGCTAAATGCATGCAGATCTCAAATGAGGCTTCAGGAAAAATTTCCAAATGAGTAAATTCAATTAACCAGTTTGCTCTTTCAAATTAATTACTTTTTTTAAACAGTCTACAAACAACCTGACTATGTGACTATGTGATAGCTCACATTGCATCCCATCAAGGTAGTCAAACTCAGGATGTAATTGGCAGCACAGGGGAGGTTCCTTCCCTGTATGAATGTCATAACTGCACTCAAGAGAGGTCTGAGAACAAACAGCCCCTCAGCTGCTGCTCTGGGGGCTGCTGACACTGCTCAGTGGTCTCCTGACCCTCGTTCCCCAAGAAGGATGCACCTGATCTCCCTGCAAGGTGAATCACCTTCCACAAAAGCCTCCTTCCTCAGTTGGATTCGAGAGCACTGATCTCATATCAGAAATGTATGGCTCTTGCAAATGTTACCTCCAAAAATCACTTTGCAGAGATTCAAGGCTACTTATTCGAACCAAGCCTTCATCAGTCATTCACAACTGAAATACCACTGCTCACATCTCCCTGACACAGCTCCCTGAATGGAAGCACAAAGCACCCCCTTCCCCCCTCCCCTCCTTCCTTCAGGACTCAGCTGCATCCCTCACTTCTTCGCCAGCTTTTCACTTCTCCCAGCCAAGGTATCAACTCAGTCTGTGCTCCAGCTACAAGACTGCCACTTTCCTGTGATCAATGCCCTGTGGCTACCCACTAATTTAAATACCTGTTACCTGCCTTGTTTTTTAATTATGTCTCTGCATCGACCCTACTCAAATGCTGTCAACCCCTCACAGTCCTTTCCTTGAGGAGAAAAGCAGACCCTTAACCCAGATGACAATAAGTCCTAGGGTTCACCATACATGGTGAATGGATCACTTCAGGTTTAGCATAGAAACACACAGAGCTCTATTTTCTACTGTCAGGGTACAAAAGGTATTAAATTCAGTAAATCCTGTCTCCTGTACTTCTCTGATTCAAAGTGTCATGCATCCTGCAGTATGATGTGCTCTGCCAATCTGTCCCAGTTCTCTTGATGAAGCTTGGAAAAGCAATTCTTTCCTTAGCTGATATTATACAAGATATTAGAGTGTTCTGAAACATGTCTGCCAGAATTTTGATGGTATTGTTCAAGTGCTATCACTAGAGACTAGACAGCTTAATGTGGCAGCAGTGTTCCTCTGTGGTGACTTGTCCCACACAGTGACTTAGGAGACCTCATGCTGAAACATCTCAGTGCTTTTCTGCTTCCCTCTGATGCACTGGCCCATCATCTCTTGTGTGTATGAGGTGCCTCAATCACCTCCATGCTCCACCCCAAAGCAGTCCTTTCCCCACTCGACTGCTTCTCTCTGTGAACCCCTTCAAACTCAGCTCATGGAGCTGACAGCAAACCCTTGCCTTCTATGTAGGAGGACATTCACATTTTACTTGATGTTATTTCCAGTCCACTTGTTGGGGAAGATGCTGAAGAAACTCACCCATCCTGAATCTGACCTTAGAAGGTCATATGTTCCATTGATAACAAACCCACCTGGCTCCCCACCATCTTCTCTAGCTTCATATCCCAGATCCTTACTGTGCTTTTTTGTCCTGCTCCTAATCCTACCATCCAGATTACCCTGTCTATCTCTACATCTGTTCTCCACTCACTAGTCTGTCTCCACCTGCCTTTCACAGCTTTGCCTTATGCATCCATATGCTTGAACTGCAAGTGTGGCATCCCTTCATCCTTGGCTCCAATGCCCAATTAGAGGAAGAGCTCCTGAGACTACGTTGGGCTGGAGCCTTAAGTCCAGACATGAAATATCTGAGATCTTACCCACAGCAGCATATATCTAAAGTGTAAGTGAAATAGTGATTTTTTTTCCAGAGGTTTATGTCTTGGCCAGATTTGAGGAGAGGAAATAATGAAAACTGATTCAAATTTGTTGCAAATCAAGTTGCAAATCAAACTCTCCTACTGAGCTTCATTTCCTGCTCCAAAATAAGGCACTGCAGTTCAGCCTAAAGAGCTCCAAGAATTCTGACTTAAGGAAATTAAACTGGTTTGTGTCAGACCTTTTCCAAATTTGATGGATCAAATTTGCTGAATCTTGCAAAGCCACCAACCTCTGGGACAGGTAGTATAATCTGTAATTCATTTGGATTCAATCTTTTTTGACAAGGCAAAATCAACGGAAAACAGGAGTTGAGAGTGGAAATTGTTTAGTAATTCTAAATTCAAACAACTGAAAATTTTAGTGTTCTCCTCCAAGAATCTGGAAGAACAGAGAAAAGGTAATGAAATACAAGTTACTAGTAATAATCTTTATATTTAGTAAAATAAAAAATTAGACACTAAACAAGGTTTATCTCAAGTGCCATAAAAAAAGTCAAGTTTTGGTTCCAGCAGTCATCTTTAAACCCTTTTAAATGCCCAGTTACAGTTTCTGAAAGACAAAAAATGCAAGATTGAGTTTGAAGCCAATGGAAGACCTTCCATGGTCATGTGTTACAGCTCCAGGATCCCATGCTCAGTTACCCACAGAAGGTGTTTCTCTGTAGTACCCTGCACCATACTGCAGAACATTACATTTTCAAGTAATCTGGGCCTTTCATGGCTTTAGTTTTCCCCCATTTAGGAGGGGTGTTCTCACCTCAAAGCAAAGCTGACATTTGCTCTCATTTGTTGATGGCAATTACATGTTTGCCCAGCATTCAACAGAGAAGACACCCAAAAGTTGCCCTCTGAATCTTACAACAATATGGATTAACAATATCACTGCTCTGCTACCAGCACAGCTTTTCCCCAGCCTGCTCTTTCCATCTCCACAGTTCATATAAAGCAGGTGCCATTAGTGTCTCTCCAGCAGCAGCAATAGCTACTCTCTGGCTCCATTCCCACCCCAATCCCATGCCACAGGATGCTTTTCCCAACCCAGTCCTCTTTCACATGTTCAGACAGAGACAATGGTCTCTGTACAAAAGTGGGAGCTCTGTCTTCCACGTAGTGAGTACCTGCAGCACCTTTCCAGAGGAGGTTGGGGCTCTGGCTTTTCTGGATTTAGGGATCTCCTCTACGCATCTGTCTGTGGTAAATGAAGAAAACCCAATACCCCTGGGTTAGGGATCTGCTGGACCTTGTTTCAGCTCTATGCAAATCTTTCTCCTTGCAGATCACAAGCTGCTGGACCATCCCCAAATGCATGTGCCCGAGTTTGCTCTGAACCTCCTTGCACAGCACAGCCCCTGGGCAGGCGGCTTCATCCCACCACCCTCATCCTCAGCCACACATGGCTGCTTCCTCCAGCTGCTGTCACAGCCTTGGAGAGGACTCCAGCCCTGCAGAGGCCCCCTTGCCACTCTGCCTTCATGACTGCATCCTTACTGCCATCACTGAGGTGAGTCGAGTGCCACCGTCTCTGGCAGTGAACCCCTGTGAACACACACCTTCAACAGCCAAGCAGGGCCAGCCACAGATGGCCTCCTGCAGACCCTCAGAGAGCTACAAAACTCACACAGCGTGACTGCAACATCTCTGCAGCACATTAGCCACATCTTCCACTGCACAAAATTTTAACACAGAGAGCCAGAGAGCGTCTTCAGTCATTTACTGCAAAAAAGACACAAACTTCAAAGAGAAAATACAGCTGCAAGTTTCAGTAACTCAGCAGAAAATATGCTCTTTCAAGACTCCATACATATATCTTCTCACATTATGTAAAATTAATTTCCGTATCAGACAAAGCCAAAGAATTATTATGATGAAAGGTCACTTAAAATGATCTGTGTTACTGATTTTATCAGCCACTACTTACAGCTTTAAAAAAGTCAATGCCATCTAATAGTATCCATATTTCATCTGTTGAGAAATCTAATACTCTCAGAAAGGAAGCAATATCAGACTGCGTGGTCAGTCTTATGTGGAAGAGAAATACAATTCTGAGAAACAATAAGAGAAAGAAAATCATAGAACCCAGCTAATATGCTGCATTTATGCTGCATTTATACACAGAAGGATAGAAGAGGAAGGAGAGAAGAAACAAAATTATTGTGATGCATAGTGAGAACATCTTACAAATAATGCAGATGCCAATGTGAGATATCCTTTATTTCTGGAGCTGATAATGAAAGAGATGAAGATTACTGCAATGTCACTCTAACACTATGAGAGCACTGTCAATCCTGTCAATAATCCCAGTTACAGTGGCATGTGTATGCAGAAGGCATTGGTTTCTGAAATTCAGGAGTGCAGCAGTAGATGTCCCACATTAACACCTCTTCTGCCCAAATTTTATGTTGTGCACCTCCACCCATATGCTGCTTTTGGTAGCATCCAGATGCCCTGACTTGGGGTCCCATTGTGTGAGGAGCTGCAGTTTCAGCTGGCAAAGGCTGTGGCTGCTCCCAGCAGGCACCAACACGTGGGTGAAGGGCAGGCAGAGACACACAGTGCCTAGGCAGCAAGAGAATGCTGAAAAAGGAGCATGTCTTTTCTTCATTCAAACACACTCATAAATGCAAGCACAAGGAAACCTAACTAGATTTATCTAACAGCAATGAAAATCTCTTTCCAAGGGATAATCTTACCTCTCAATTGGCAGCATTTGTGGCAAAGCTTGCTTACCCCCTCACCTACTCCAAGGTAAGACCATGCTTACTTCCATGAACTGTGTCAAGTGGCAATAAAAGCAAAGTAAAAGAGGTGCTTCTGCCTCCTGTCGAAAGGAATGCAGCTTTGGCAGAGGAGAGTATCATACATGAAAAGACAGAGCATGTTTCTGCACTGAGACAGGCGAGCTCAGCACTGGGCACCAAGTTGCCTTAGTGACTGGCTCCCAGCTGCTGTGGCAGATTGTCCCCTTTGGTGTGGACAGACATCTGAGGCCTTTATCCACCCTTGCAAAGCACTTCACCTTGTCATCCCCAAGGGCCAAGCCATGTGGTCCCTTCTCTAGCCACTGTCCCCTCACTGCCACCAGGGCTGGGAGAGCTGGGCACGGGAGGTGTTTCCAGCAGTGCTCCCACCACAGCTGTGATTCCACCTGTCTCCACTTTAATTCACACGTTCTCATGAGCTTGCAATGGTCCCTTCCTGCTGCCTGGGGGGGTTGCCCCCAGGGAAGGGCATGGTCCTTTCTGAACTGCTCCAAGCCACCCAGATTGGCAGAACCTGCACAGAAGTCTAAGTCTTCCCTCTTATTTTATCCCATGCCGTTACTTGTGCCTGTTTAGCATTAAGAGATATTTTTTTCTCCTCCTCATTCCACATTTTTTTTAAATCAGCTTTGTCAGTGTTCTGCTGCCTGAGCTATTGCAGGAGCACTGCATTAACTCAGGGGGCAACACTACCAACACAAGGCTTGTTTTGAAGCTGGTAACACCATTACAGGTATTTTGCTTTGGGAAGTTTAGTGCATGAGATTTCAGTATTTAACACCCTTCCTTTACATTGTAGTTCTGGTCATATTTTCTTTGCTTAAAAGGTGGAGTTTTTTACGTGTTTCGTCTGCTTTTTAAGAGAAGCTCCATCTCCTTGATCTGGCCCATCCACAAAAATACCACAGTCAAAAGAAGTCTCCCTGATTGAACTACATCACCGATTTGGAGTGAGAAAATCTGCTCTCAAGTTCTGCCTCAAATCAGCAACTGAGATGCTATCTCCCTAATCAGGTAGTCTCTTGTATTGTGCTTTAAAAAGCTGTATGTGACAAAAACAAGTCAGCTGTCTCCCTGAAACTTCTAAATTGTTATCTACATATGCATCTTATGATCAAATCTCAAGTGTCTTATCTGAATGCTTACCACAGTGTCTTGTTATCCCAACTTAAATCTAATTAGGAATGTTATTCACAATTGTTATTTTAGTAGGAACCCTCTCCTAGAATTACCTATCTGATGAGGACTTCTGTTCAGTGGATGAATTTCACAGTCTTGCAGAATTAGGCCTTACATTATCACAATTATGTGCAGAAATTACATGACCTTGTTTTGTATTTCCCTGACATGAAATTCTGTGTTTCCTATTAGTTCCAGATTTTTATCTGATAGCACAGTGATAATTTCCTCCTGAACACCAAATATAGCGTACTTGGCAATTACAGACTCAGAAAAGAAGCAATTATTTTGCTTACAATGCTTTATGAATTAAGTTCACAAAGGTTGAGACAGAGGTGTCATCTATTTTCCATACAATCTGATATTTGCATGTTAATTGAATCCTCCTCCAGGAAGGCCACCCTGTTTAGCTCATCAGAGAAGAAGCAAGAAAGTTAATTCATACCTCAGAGGGGGTAGATGAAAAAGGGCAGCCATTACCAAAATGAACAATTACCAACATGAACAATTACCACATTTCTTTTGTAATCAAACACACATGTGCATAAAAAGGCTCAGTCCATGGCTGCTGTCAATGGGCCTTCTCTGCAGTCAATGGGGTCATGTGGATTTATGCTGGCTGAGAACCAGATCAGTGCTGAAAGAGTCCAGGAGGAGCCTCTGGAAATTAAGGAATCTCTTAGTGCCAGACCTCACCCAGCAGGAGCTGCAGCATTTGATGGCCATTCACATGTCACTACCAAGGTCCCTAAAAATCAAAATTTGCTCAAGTTCAGAGTGTCAGAGGGAATACATGGTTTGTTCCAAATCAGGAGAACTCTGTTATCAATGACAAAGATTAGGTGGAATAGCTGATAAATTGCATCAAGATTTAGCTTGAATATACTCAAGTCCCCAGCCACTTGCCTTTATTTTAACCTATTGCCATAAACCAATATTGTGTCTGACTCCCTGGCTCTAGTGGTATCTTACTCATAGACTTGGAAGTAAGATTACAAGACTAGGACACCTACAGTGGCAACTCTCTCCTAAAGGGTAGATTCTGACCACTTGCAATTTTCATAAATTTCAAAAGATTCTGTCAGCCGGAGATTGAAACAAATTAATTTTATTAATATCTTACAGAAGTTACTTAAAAAGAAAATTATTCTTATTTTCTAGCATTGACCAGGATATAACATTTTAAAACATAATAAAAGATTGAGATACATGAGATACTATCTGAGGACTGGTGGATAAACTTTATCTGTATGTTTGGCTTGCAAACTTTTATTGTAGCTCGTAATTTCCTATTTTAAAATATAAATTGAAAATTTGTCCTTTACATGTGACTTTTTTTCCCCTTGGTAATTTGGATCAAGTTTGTTTTTCTAGAAATACAGATACAAAGCACAATAGCAACTTAAAAATAAAGAAAACAAACAAGAGTTCTTTTGGTTGTATAGTCCTTAAATCCTTAATGAAACATCATTGCTATTGAAAAGGTTTCTTATTTATTAACATAGGAATTTTCTGTAATAAATTAATTGAACTGGCCATAGGTAACCACAGGGTCTGTCAAGACATTGAAACCATTAAATCTGCTCTCCTCACATCTGCCTTCTATGAGAATGCAGAAAAATCATACTTGTTTTTTCCTATTTTGAAACAGTTTTTCAGGTTTCAATTAATTTGTCTTTGAGCTCTACTAGATGAACGTGCTGAAAAAGCCCCCCACTGAATTCCTGCTGTGATGAAATAGCTGTAAAACTGTCTTATTTTGACAAAAAAACCCCCTTGTTTTAGATGCTTATGTGGTGGCTTTTATGAGCTTTATAGTCTTTCTCTTTCTAGCTTTGAAAATAAGCAATGTTATTCTTAAATAGTCTATTTAATTTATATCAACTTAAATTTTCAGCTATTATAGCAAGTTCTGCCCTAATACACTTGTCATAATTTCATATCTCAGAACAGATCTTCTGTTTCATTACTTACTTCTTTAAAAAATCTGGTTTAAATAAATATCTTCAATTTTCTAAGGCAACATAATTTCCTATAATGGCAAATTAAATTCAGTTGGATAAATAGACAAGAGAAGAACAGCTCTAGCTTTATTTCCATGATGGTGGTTTCTGAACAATCTATTACTACTCAGGAAAAGGATGCTGAAGTTATAATAGAAGTAATGAGCTGTAAAGAGATTGAATAATGATATCAAAAAATGTTGCTGCTGACACAGTCATTTAGAACAAAAAAAAATTGAAGAATTTCAGAAGGACCTCATTGAGCAGTACTTGGACAGCAAGCTGGTAGGCAATTAATGGAAAGATACACAGTGACACACATGGAAAAAATTCTAATCCTGCCTAAGATTAATTCTAAATTATTTTTTCCATATGGTTAATAGATGGGATAGCTTTTGAAAAATTCAGCACAGTTGCAGTTAGAAGTAGTGATCATAAAAATAAGGAGAAAAGCAAAAAACAGTGATGAAATTGTCCTCGAGGGGCTGGGGCCATGCAGAGAACATCTCCAGATCACTGTGTGTGGGTCAGGTGCCCTCCACCTCCAGCAGATGAGCTGGGAGGGACACAGGACAAGGGCAATGAAGGTTCAAGACACTGAACATCTTCAGGTCAGTCAAACAGCAGATCAGAGGCACCACAGAGAGCTCCAAAGTTCAGGTGGGACAGAGAAGACAACTAGGATGATAATTTCTCAGCCTGTCTCCTATCAGTTTTATTTAATGCTCACCAGCTGGACAAAATTTTGAGAGTGCAGAAAATACCTGATTACACAACATCTCTAGAGCTCCTTGCCACAGGTTACAAAAAGCTTGTGGGTGCAAAAAACAGAGTTACACAAATCTGGAGGAGGACAGGAGCCCACTGAAGAGTATCAACCTGGAGAAATACCTCCTGTGCCTCTCAACAGATGGGAGGTGCAGATGGAAAGAAGGTGTGAACATGTTACCACACGTTCACTCTCTTGCTTCACTCTTCTATAACTTTGAAAATAACCATGTTTCTGGGAAGGGCCAGATCATCACCTAGGCAGGTTTATGCACTTGAGCAATTCCTTGTGCCTGAAAGTGTAACCTATATTGTGCTATTTGTCATGTTTTACCAGGCAAATGCATTCTCCAAGTATGAATACAAGCATCATGCAGATACTGGTTACATCTCAGAAATTAAATAGGAAATACTTCTAATGGAGAAGCAAGCAATGTTTACTTTTCATTTCTATTTAATAGAAATTAAATGTTTAATTCTGGTATTGCAGATAACAAAATCGGTGAAGGTGCTTAAGCATTCGCAATTGCTGAATGGTTTCAGAAAGTAAGCAGAAAACTGAATATATTAGTTTGATTGCTGCAATAGGAAAAAAGCTTCAGTTATCAAATAAGTCATAAAAGATTCAAGCGTCCTTGACCACTGCCTGCCTCCCTCGCACAAAGCACATTTTAGTATCTCCATGAATCAGAAAATAACCCAAAAAAAGCATCCAAACAGGACCTCTACAGCTTGACTGGAACTCTACCCACATATGGTATTTAAATTTCCAAACTGACAGCCACTTAGAAGGAACTTAAACAACAGAAACTCAGCACTGCCTTTCACCTACCCAGGCATTAATGCTAACCAAATGGACAACAGTGTAGAGGAAGAGCTTTTAGCCATAGGAACATAACCCAGCAATATTATCATGGGTTTGCATCTTTAAGTTAGTGAGCTATTTCTACACCTTACCACAGCAAGCACAGGGACACTTTGCTGTTTAAGGATTTGTAGAGGTGTAGGTGCAGCTGGAGACACAAAAAGATCTTTCATATCTAGGTCTCATTATTTTTAAAGAATGTTATAACATAATCTTGACTGACAAAAGTGTCTTCATCCAGCCTCTTGGGATAGTGTGGCCAGCAGCAGCCCTTGCTGTCTCCAGCTGCTGTGGCTATGCTGTGGAGGAGGGCTGGGAAGCCTGCCAAAGCCTGCAGCTTTTTGCTGGATGTGACAGGCGGGCAGGATGAGCAGAGGCCAGCTGAAAATGGCAAAGACAGAGGGCAAGAGAAAA
This sequence comes from Polioptila caerulea, assembly GCA_013397295.1. Classification (NCBI taxonomy): domain Eukaryota; kingdom Metazoa; phylum Chordata; class Aves; order Passeriformes; family Certhiidae; genus Polioptila; species Polioptila caerulea. The sequence continues at coordinate 344,701 of VYXF01007449.1, forward strand.
ATTCAGCCTCTCAATATTTTCTGGTTCAACATCTTGTTCACAATGTTAATGATATCACTAGGCTCGTATTTAGCCCTTTGTTTCATCAATTCTTAAGCACTTTGTGTAGAGAGGCAGAGCCACCTCTCCTCCAGCCCATTTTCTGCCAGTGCATTGCACCACTGTGCACCATCCAGGAATTCAGTGACAGCCCAACTTCACATATTACTTTCTTAAAGACTTGTGCTAAGAACATCTGCCAGGAACAAAACCAATGTTTATCCAGGCAGGTTTCAAGAGCCAAAAGGTTCCAGATTTAAATCTTCCCAAACATTTCCTTCCCCACAAAATTAGTGTTTTGCTGTCAGGGAAACAGACAACTGAGCACTGATCTCTGTACTTTGATCTGAAAAACAAGAAGCACTTGCCTGAAACAAATTCAGATGAACTAGACTGTCCACCATTGGACACAGTTCAGATGTTAATAATGTGGGGGTTGACAGATGGAAAGAAAACCATTTCCTCCCTCTTCTTTGCCATGACCTTGCTTTCCTGGCAGTTTGGGAAAGGGGGCCCCTGGGGCAGTTGGGATGTGAGTGAGCTGGTGTATGTGGCCCCCCAAGGAGAGCAGGAAAGGGATGTTCATGGCATACTCCATCCCAGAACAGAAGTCAAACAGCTGAATGATTCCTTTGAAGGCTGCAGGGCAGCCAGATTGAGGAGGGTAGCCTGAGGTAGCCCAGCAAAGAGTCATTCAGAGAAGCCTTTGCATGAAACTAGATGGCCCTAATGAGTCCCTGTCTGTAGGACCATGCCAGGAGAGCTGACCCAAACATGCAGACAGATAACCCTAGCCCAGGGAATCTGCTTCCTGGCTCCAGACCAAGACAATGCCCCCTGTAATTTCTTAGTTAAATGTTGATGGCAGAATCCATGGAATCCATCCATGTAAACCCTTAACCAGACAAAGGTCACTTATCTCCCAAGAGTTCTGTGCATATACTATGGTGAAAATAGATGCTATTTACATTATTAAAAACCTGATCATTAACAACAAACCTGATGAGCAAAAAAGAACCCAAGCAACTAAAATATTACAGGTAAAGAAAATGCTTTTCTGGAGGTATTTTTGAAAATGCAGATGCTGTAGCAACAAGACCCTTGTCTGGGAGCCGTCAGCATTTTTCCTGTTGCCAATGAAACAATCCCACCTTTGAAAGAATTTCAAGCAGCCATGATCAACCCTGCCACCAGCTGTGGCTGAGAATGGATGTTTGAGAACCCATCTTCAAACCTGGATGAAAACCAGCATGGGGTGCAGTAGAGCCAGTGGATTTGACTGTTCTTCATCTTGCAGAATTGGACCCTCACTGGCAGCATATTTGATAGATTGTCAACAAAAGTGGAGTCATCCCAGCGAATGATGCTCTCTGTATATCATTTGAATTCCAAAAGGCCTGCTTCTTCCCAGTAATGACAGTCAGCAATAGCAGGGTAGCTCTGAAATATTGAATGATTACAAATAATATTTTGATTCACAAAATATCTTTCATCCAAAAGGGCCATTATAATTAAAATTATCATGAAATGACAGTCAAGCCTATAGCACTGTAGTCTTGGTTTGCTTCCAACTTTAAAGCCCCAATGAAGTTCTTGAGTGATTCACAACCCTCATTTACTATTCTGTGCCAGAATTTCACTAATAATTAGTAGTATTACTGAAGCAGTGTCCTATTATACAAATTATTTCACAAGTGTGTTCACAGAAGAACACACTTGCCAGCTTTGGTGAATAGGAAGCAAAGGATCTGCATCTTGTAAATAGAGAATATTTAGATCCAAATGCTTAAGTCACAACCAGGTTAACCAGAAATTATCATTGGAAGTGGAGTCAGGCTTGTAAAGTTATCTTTAGTGACACAGACCTACCTGACTTGGGAAAAAAGTCTGTGTCAAAGATAGGAACAGATGCCTCTGATTTAAGTGCAAATTTTTAAGGACTTGGCAGTACAAGTCCACAGCACAAGAGGCACTGGGTGCTTATTTGATCAGAAAAGTTCACCTTTTCCTTCCTGGGGTAGAAGCTCCAGTGTAAGTCCCTGATGTTCCTGTCTGCTGCTAGAGCAGCCAAGCCCAGGGGCTTTAACAATGTCATAGAAGCAGAAGGGACACCCAGGAGCTGGCCCAGTTGACCAGTCATTCCAAAGGCAGTCCTAGGGATCAAGCCAACACAGCCTGGCTTTCTAAATAACACAAGGAATCTATTGCCTATGTGGACAATAAGAATTTGGAAAAAAATCTATTTGCTTCCATTGAGATCATTTTTGTATCCCAAGTCCCAAAGAGAAGACCTGTCACTTTGCAAGGATGGAGAATAAATAATAAAACAAAGAGACAGAGGACAAACTCAACATGTACAAGCTGGGGTAGGATGTGAAGACATCTCCAGGGAGGCACAAGAGCTGGAGACCTTTGGGAAGGTCAGTGGGACCTTTAGTGTGGAACATCACAGGATCACCACTAAAGGATTCTCACTGGACACAGGGAAAGCCATTAAAGTTGCTACCATGACTGGCAGTGCTTTAGTGGGAGCAGTGCTCATAGGAAAAGCATTGTATACATGAAAAGGTATGGGCAGGATTTAGCTCTACTGGAAAGAAGTGAGGTAGAACCTGGGTAATTTTCATTAATTCAGGGATCTTCTTCCTCTCATTATACCAATGAATGCACTAGTAAACCATTTACTGTGAATAAAACTTTTTTCATCCAAATTAAAAATAAAAAATAAAATTCTGTAAATTTTCCATTGTTTGCTATATAAGAACCTGTCTATTTTATGATACTATTTATTTTGGCAAGTGCTGAATTCAAGAGTTATACTGATGTAGAAACCTTAACCAGTTTAATATTCCTTTAAGTCGGAGGATCTTTGATACAGCATGTCTACATTAAGAAGACTGTTATTATATTTTGCCTCTCAGCCTAATTGAAGTCTCTTTTATGAAGTGCTGCATTTGTAACTACTTTCCCCTTCCTGAAATGAGCCATCTTGTCTGGTACAGTAATTACAACAACATCATTGAATCTGTATTCATAGGCTGTTTTTAAAATAGCTCCCATTTCTGAATAAGGACTAAAGATGTTGGTGGGTATAAATGTTGATAAGATGGGTCTCTGTGGCTACATTCAGTCATGGATCACACAGCACACCCCTTAACAGGAAAACAATTCTAAACCACCAAAGGATGACATCCCCAAAGTTTGCATTGGAACAACACTGCCCTCAGCCCTGCCAAGCTGCCACCATCCCCAGAAGCACAACAGTCAACCCCTTTTTTCCAGCTGGAAGTCTCAGTTAAAATCCATCTATTCAAGCTGGGAACTGAATGAGTTGCATTGGTGAGGCCCTCCAGAGCCAAGCACCCATGCCAGCTCTGGAACTGACTGATAGCAAACCACCAGTGACTCACTTCATCTCCTAGTGCAAGACTTCTCTCCAATACTTGTGTCACATTCACTGCACCTAGAGGAAACTCTAGGTATTTTCTTGTAGAAGGGAGTGAACTGATTTTCCAAAACCTGCAAGCTACATCCACAAACAACTGTTGAAATTAAGAAAGCATTGTGCCCTTAAAATGCCATTCTGGAAGTCTGAAGATTTACATTTCAATGTTTTAGGGAATTTAATAAAGGAAAAATTAGTTAAAAAGGAGCAGCACATTTTAGGCAAAAGCTTTTGACCCAGTTCTTCTCTAAGCAAATCTAAATTGGTTGTCTTCATCAGTTTCTCAAGTTTAGGAGGGTTACAAAACACTTCAGGATTTCAAAGAGACCAACAGAACATATTACAAGTACTTTAATGTAAAAAAGCAAGAATTAGTCTGACATAAATCTGCACCTCTCTGATTCAACTGACATGGATGGAAAAAATTATCAATGCTGAAAGAAGTTGTTTTTAAAATAATTTCAAATTCCTCAACAACTTCAAATAGTTGATGAATAAAATTTGTTCCTTTTCTGCAAAAACTGTTGTCAGCCTGCAGTAACTGAATCAAAACTTAGATATACTGAATAATCTTTAATTGGCTCAGCATTATCAGGCCTTTAGCAGAATGCTAACTGCTCACCCTTCAGCCACAGCTACATACACATATAGGGAGACTTTTCATCTTGTTTGATGCAGTATTGCAAGTGAGGAGGACAGAAATGCCTGGCACTTCAACCCTACCAGCTCAGATCAGCACTAGACTGGAACATCATCCCAGTGAGGAAGGAGAAAGGAACATTTAGAACAGAATCATGCTGTCAAAATTGAAACAGGAGTCACCTCAAGCCATGAACTAGGTTTCTTAAGATTTCCAATTATCATTTTAATTATTCTTCTACATCTCTTTTCCATATTTCCAAGACAGCAGCTGCTCTGTTCTTTAAGAAGAATGTTTCCAAAAGGAGCCCAGATGACCACAGTACTCATATACAGGAATGTCAGCTCAGATTTGTACAAGAATGCCAACTTGTATTAAGTGCAGCACATTTAGGAGGTGAAATCCTGCTGAAGATGGCAAAATGAGGAGCTTTACTGAGTAGGATGTGGTCCCAGAAGGTTTTAGTAATACATGGAAATGGATATTCAGCAAAAGCAATGGAAAAGGACCAAAATGTAGTGTTCCTCTGGGAGATTTTGTCTGGGCTTTGTTTCCCTTTCTTTCTTCATTATTAAATGTTTCAGGAAGACCCTACACAGGTTTTTCAGAAAATACTCTTCATGCAGACCTAAGCAGGATCTTGTCCACTGAGCCAACAACCTGCATCTTCAATAGATAATCCTTTTTGCTCTGCTCAGTGACCCAGCACATGCAGTGGTCAGGAGTGCAAAGGACACCCTCAGTGTGCAGAACAAGTTGAGACACCTTAGGGCATATTGTACTTGGCATGGAGAAATAATCTGGAAGGATCTAGAGCAAAAAAGTTTCTCCATAATGCCACTGCATGCTGCCTGGTACAACATGAAAACTTGGGCACTGAAATATAATTTTCTAAAAGACATAATGACAAAATATATGAATTTGGCCCAAATTTTTAGAAACTCTGTTCATTCTGGCCAACTTCCACTTGGTGTACCTCAATAAACAGTGAGAAAAGTCCCCAGATTCCCAGTGACAGAGCATAATGGCCACAGGGCACCCATGCAGAATGTGTACACTTGGAACAGAGTCTTTTTCACCAAGGCACAGTGAAACCATTCCCTCAGCTGTGCTCTGCTGCTGTGCATCTTTATGCTGTAGCTAAGTGGCATGTAGAGTGAAACCCTGCAGTGGCAAAGCACTGGTTCACTACAAAACAGTACAAACAAAAGGTGGATTTCAAAACCAGTAAAACCAGAGTGTCAACTCTGAGACTTTGTTTCACATGCAAAAAAAAATTGTACGTAGCAAAAATCAACATTCAGGTAAGATGTCAACCAGTATTTTCCTTGCCATCCATGACCTTGCAGGGCAGATGATTAGAGGAATGGAGTACATCTCCTACAAAGAAAGGCTGAAAGAATTGTGATTGTTCAGCCTGAAGAGAAGGTTCTGGTCTAACTTTATTGCAGCCATCCAGAACCCAAAGGGGCCTACAAGAGAATTGGACAAGGTCTTTTTACAAGGGCATGCAGTGATAGGACAAGAGGGAAGGGCTTCAGACTGACAGAGAGTAGGTTTAGGTTGGATGTTGGGAAGAAATTCTTTACTGTGAGGGTGAGGAGGCACGGGAACAGGTTACATAGAGAAGTTGTGGATGCCCCATTCCTGGACAAGTTCAAGACCACGCTGGATGGGGCTTAGAGCAACCTGGTCTAGTGAAAGGGGTCCTTGCCCATGGTAGGGGGGCTGTAAATGGGTGATCTTCCAATCCAGGCCATTCTATGTTTCTATGATTCTATCTCAGCCTCTGGGCTAACTTTGGTCTTCCTGGCAAGGCTCTTAGTTTGCAGCACATCCTGTGCAGTCCCTCTGAGCCCTAAGGAAAAGTCTTTCTCTCTTCTCTGAATCCAGTTGGAAGCATGCTTCTCTCAGCAGTTGCCTGGTCTCATTGGCCCCTCCTGGCTCTCTGTGAGGCTGTGCTGAAAACATGTCTTCCTTCCCTGGGTGCAGGCACGCAGTCCTTTTTCAAAATACGGTCCCCACCTCATCCAAGATCAGCAAACAGAAGAAGGCAACCAGGGGGAGTGTTCCTGGTGCCTAGTTTTGCCCTGCTGACAGTGCACAGAATTGAGCACACGAAGATACAAATCAGAGAGCACCTGCAAATTCCCCTGCCTTTGGCCAAGCTCTCAGGAGCCACGAGCTGGCTCTCCCTGCCTGCCATCTGATGACAAAAATGCTTTTTAGAGAGGTTTCTATGGGAACAAGGCTTAATGCTTCCACACTTTCTTCTTGTCTCCTTCTAATAACTTCTGAGCCCATTGGCTCATCCCAGCCGGAAGTTGACAGAAGAAGAGAAAAAATGCAGAGATATTCTAGTTCCTCATGTATCATAAGCACAGGGCCTGAGCAAGGACTGGAGAGAGAAAACATGCTGTAAGTGCCTTGACAAATAGAAAAGCTGTAGTCCAAGCCCACAACTCAATGCCAGCTACATGAGCCTTTTTATGAGGTCCCTCTGTTCCCTAAGGATAAAACATCCACTGGGCCAGCAGGGAACTGGCAGACAAGTACACTGGAAACTAGGCTTCATCACTACCTGTGCACATAAAATTGGTTGTTCCTTCTTATCATCCAGTAGGCAGAAAGATAAATAGTACTTAAATCTGGAAATCCTGAGGGATGAAAGATCAGTCTGATTGTCACATACTGCTGGACAGAGTTTCTCCTCTGTTTTTAACCCCTGCTTTTCCTCAAGATTTTTATTCAAATTTTTGAATTCTGTTTTCTATATAAGTATCAACATTTACAAGCAAACTTACATGCACACACCTTTTCTTTTTTGATAGTTATATGTGATATGACTGGTAACACATGGATGAAAATCTGTATATTGTTCCTGTTCCTGTATTGTAAACCTAGCTCCAGCTGATTTTGAAATTTTATCATAGTCTGTAATGGGCTTAGAATTGCAGTTCTGATGTATAAGGTTCAGCAGTATTCACAGTTACTACTTTGAAAATTGCAGAATTTAATCACAAATGAAATAAATGTCATTACAAAATGCTGTAGAAATAAATTTGTCTTCACACAAAGGTTTCCAATTAAACCAACAGATAAAACCTTATTTTCAGGTGAGTGAGCCATGTCATCAAGAAGACAGAAGGTCATACTGAGGGCTTTTTGAAACTGTGTTGTTCACCTGGGGATGCTACAAAGGAATAAGGACAGGGCGTAAGTGGTTTTTTCCCCAATGGCAGGTTCTCAGCTGACGGAACAACTAGAGCGTGACGGAACAAAGGCATAAAAGCTGCTCTAGGACCACTGGATATTCTGCCTGTCAGTAATTTAGTGTGTTTGAAATGAAGGATCCTTTCTACATTAAGAGGGAAGATTACCATCTTGCCAAGCAAAAAGATTTGAGGCTTGACTGTACAGTGAACTCCTCCTGTGCTGGCCAAATGAGAGCATCCAGAGTACCTCAGACACCCAGAGGTGCCCAGAGCCTCAGAAACTGCAGCAGGGACTGCCTATAGCCCCCTTCATTAGCAGCCTCAGGCATAAAGACTTGCCTTCAGCTAGCAAGAGCCTAAACGGATGGCTTGCATTCTGCAGAGCTTCACTTTTTACTGCTATTTGCACCCTGTGAGTTTCTATATCAAGACGCAGCTGCCGAAGCCGCAGGTACAGCGCTCAGAGCAGCCTTAGCAAGAGCCTTTCCCAGCCCACATACCACCAATCATGTTCCTCACCTCGCTTGTGCCATGGTCACTCCTCCCCCTGCACCCTCCCAAGAAATTGTGCTAAGTCCTGTTGTATCTCTTGCTAAACTGTGACATTCCAGCCGGGGCAGGCTTTTATTCTTGCACCTTGACAGCAACAATAACAGTTTAGCCGGGACACACACTGTGCACAGCAAAAACAAAGACCCCAAAAGATTCTCCTACATTCAATCATAAGGAACAAAACCCAGTCTTTCCCTATAAATTTTGCTATAACATTGTTACCCTGGGTTACAGATGTTAGTCTCCTCCTGGCATCCTCTCTTCCCACAGCTCACATACAAACAATCCACTGAGGTCTTGAGAAATCAGCACAACAGCATAAAATAAAACTGTATATATGAAATGTGATTTTTTTTCCCTTGGATTTACTAATTTCTACAATATTATCGGAGGAATATCTCAAAATAGTCCCAGATCTGTTTTTCCTTACTAGCTCATTTAAATTGTCTCTGGGGTACCCTAACCTACTTTCTGAAACTCTACAACTGCCTTTCCTTGTAGCACGCTTGCTTTGCAAATTTTCCCTTTAAAATAAGGTTGAGTATTTTACTCTCAACTACTTTGGCTTTTGTTATCTCCTTAAATAGTACTACAGTCATTGAAATACACAATCTGTATCCTGCCTTATGTCACAACCTAAATAAAAAAGCAGTAGGCTGGTATAAAAACATAGATGTATTACAGCACAAAACTGTCATTAGAGGGAGAGGAACTCAATTCTCTTGCAGTAACATGGCAATGTTTTCTACTTCATAAGCTTCCATAATGTCTCCATTGAAGGAAAAATAAAGCAGTACATTTTGACCTGAGAGTATGAAAGTGGTTTTACATTATTCTTGCTTTGAAGATGGATGGAAGTGCCTAAATAGCTGTAATTCAGAAACAACCACTTTGTAGCAGTGTTTTGCTGGGATGATTGTCTTCCCCAGGATTTCATGGCCTACTGTACAAGTATTTGTTCTGCCTACCCTCTAAGAATGTATTTTCATTAGTCTTCAGTCTATTACACTCTTGTCTTTCCCCTCAACTGTCTTTTGCCCAGATCTTTTCATCCTTTGCAACTTCCTACTTTGTTTCCTCTGGAAAACAAAATCAGCTGTTACGTAGCTATTAACAAAGATCAGGTATAAATTTTTTTCCCTCTAGGAAGTCTAATCCCTTATGAACCAGATAATCATCAAATTTTTAATTCTGTGGCATATGAAGTAATTAGAAGAATCTTTAGTTGAAGTTAATTGCTAGTTGCTTTACTCAACCAAGTTGCCCCTCCACAGGAATGAGATTCTAGTGTTGAGTAGCCAATGTCATGTAAAACAAAACAGCCTTTTTAGCAACCATCCTGTAGTAACTTGTGCATTAAGGATACAACCACCAGTAGAGTTTGCAGAGGTTTTCACACTCTACATACACTGCAAGCATTCCTTAACAGTGAACAAACCAAGGCCAAGATTTGCCTTGTTCAAATTAAACTACATAACTAAAACAAGGTTATTGACAGTTTAGGATCCACCCATTGTTAGAAAGGTTTTGCCAATATTGGGAAAGCAAACTGAGCATCTCAGTGAGATGGTAAAAATGTGAGGCCTAGTCACCCCTGAAACTTCATAAGAGAAAAATGCAATATCTGAGGTGAGGATTAGGCAGAACAGGGCAAGGGAGAGACTGGGGACATCTCACTGAGGGCCTGCTGAGAGGTGAGCAGTGTGATGGGAGGCAATCATCATTTAGACAGCAGGAATGAGCCCTCTTATGTCACAGGGGCTTGTGTGTATTTGGATCCTGTGGCACAGCAGAAAAGTTAAGCATTCAGGAACAGTAGGGTATCAGCTGTTTTCCAAAATCAACTAGCTGGTCATAATGGTATAGCACCTAGCCCTGTGGAGTCATCTTCCTGTGAGCAGGGCTCACAGGAACTGGCACAAAATAAATATCACTGCTTTGGAGGTGTGTCATGGGTTACAGTGCAAAATGTAACCAGAGCTGTGTTATCCTGACACCATTTGTTGGAAACTGGGGAGGGGGGTGGCGGTGTAATCTTCTGTCAATGTCCCAGCTGATAAGAAACCAGCTGGGGCAGTTTCTTTATCTCTTCCATGACCCATCCTCCCTCCAGGGAGAGATCTTCTGCTCATGGGCCATTGAGTCTCAATGCATGACTGATAAAATTCCATCATCCCATTGGGAGATGCTCCATCCAGGGGGAGGGGCCAAGCCTCTCTACCTGGGTAAAAACCTGAGATTGGGACACCAAGGCAGCCTTTTCCACTGGACTCCCAGAGGAAGACCAGGCCCATCTATCACCACTGGACCTTCAGTGGAGGGCTGCACCTTTCTACAGGATCACTGCTCCAACAGAGCCACATCTGCCACTGCAGGAGGGCTGCAGCCACCATTTAATGGGACTGCCACCAACACCCTGACCCACAGGGTGTCAGGTTGGATTCTGACTCTGTCAGTGGGTTTGGGTTTTTTTGTAATACTGCATGCTTGTTTTATTTTAGTTCTCCTAAATAAAGAACTGTTATTCCTATTCCCACATCTTTGCCTGAGAGCCCCCTTAAATCCAAAATTATAATAATTCAGAGGGAGGGGGTTTACGTCCTTCATTCCAACGGAAGTTCCTGCCTTCTTTAGCAGACACCTGTCGTTTAAACCACGACAAGGTGTAATAATGCTCAGTCATGAAGGATTTCAGGATTTACCAAGTAAAAATGTCAGTTAACTCAGTGGGAAATTTTTTTCCATCCAGAATTTAGTGAAAGTGAACCACGGACCTCAGGACTTGGAACAGCAGTTTCTAAGTAAACCTAGATGCAGAAGGCCATGGAGATGTCTCCCTAGCCCTCAGTCTCACTGCAGAGAGGAGCTAAGAACAGGGCTAGTGGGGAAGACTTGATTTTTAAACTCTGCTAACCCTTTCGGACCTTGTCTGAAGCCATTCCCTGGCTCAAGGACCATATATGGCTCTCAGCTCCCTGTTTTACAGTAAAGTTGTGTATTTTGGCACAGATATGCCATATCTGCACCTGCTGAAAATTCCTTACTGTGCTGTATGCCCACATGGCTCTTCCAAGGCCATGTCTGAGAAGGCTTCAGTATCAGGACCGGTCTAATGTCCAACCTCTGTTTCTGTGGATGCATGATCCAAAACCCACAGGACCTGCTCTGAGGAAATGGCAATTAACCTATCTCAGCTGGATGGTTGGAATTAGACCTTCTGTAAGAAAGAACACCTTTCCCTCACTATTTTACCTCCGGGTAAATGGCAGTATGATTTTTTTTGCTCAGGAACTGGCCAGCTTGTGATTTTCAGCACCTGTATGGAGCCCATTCTCTCTCTGTAGACTCTTTAGATCTTATCTGACCTCTTCATGTAGCAGCTTCCTAAGCAACAGGCTTATTTTCCCTTTACTGTCATCTATAAGGAGATCTGACTTCAAATCTGCCAGGTAGGGGATCCAGGAAGCAGGACATAGAAACAAGCACCAAGGGAAGGGAAGCCAATGCCATCATCCAGAGCAGCTGAAAAAGTTGGACAATTGTGTAAGCACAAAAGGAAAGGCAACCCAAGGAGGAGACATCAGGATCACAAAATCTCCAGAGACTGTGGCAAGAAAGAGGGCTGACTGGTCACCAGGGCAATGCAATGGATTGACAGGATATGTGGATAGCCTGGTCCAGGGGCCGTGTTCACTTGTGTCTCTCAAACACCCTTACAAGTCTGCTGAGCCATGGTTAATTCTCCAAACTCATGACAGAGACAGGTGTGAGGACTGAGATAACTGGTGGATTTGATACAGTGGATGCCCATCCCTGGGAGTGTTCAGGGCCAGGTTGGTTGGGCATGTGAACAACCTGGTCTAGTGGAAGGTGTCCCTGCCCATGGAAGGGGGGTGAGAACTGGATGATCTTTAAGGTCCCTCACAACTCAAACCATTCTGTTTCTAAGATATCATGCACCCACAAATGCAGCCCCAGCCTCTGGTCTGTCTCCATCTGTAACTTGTAGTAGTTACATGGCTTAGGGCTTTTTTTGCAAGCTGTCTCAGCCAGCAGGCAGAGCGGAATGGTCCTTCTCTCATTGGCAGAAGGATCTCTCCTTGTTGGGGGCCAACTAAATTCTTTCCCTCCAACTTTGAGTAAAGTGCCAGTTTAATCTCAAACACTGACTAAAACCCTCCTTCATTACTTAAATTTAAAAATCACATCAAGCTCTTTGAAAAAAACCCCAGGCCTTCATTACCATGGAGTGGGGAGTTAATCAAAGAGTTTTACATTTTCCAGGAAAGGAACCTCTGAAGCATTTCCACTCAACTTGCTGGAATTTAAGGGACAAGCTAATTAATTTGTGGCTTGTGGAAGAACTCAAGGGCTTACTGTAAATTCTTAAAGACCTTTTAAAGTGATTTAAATGTTACAAAAAGTACTGAGACACCATCCTTGGAGACTGAGAATACTTTAACTTTATTTTCTGCAGAGGAGCTCGAGCTGCCCTCTCAGCCTCAGTAAAGAAAAATGACTTGGACCAGCTAACGTGGGGTTGGAAGGCAGTTCACCCTACACTGGTTCATGGTTGAACAGACATTCAAATTGACCCTTTCTCACACACACACATATTTGTCTTGAAGCTCATCAGACTTCTTTGGAAGACAAACTTGGTACTAAACTGCTATGCTGAATTAGGTCCTTGTATGTGGCTTCTCTGTGGAGAAGAGTAAATGTCAGCAGTTGCAGCTGTGATTCTCTGCCACGTAAATTAGAATAATACCAGAACTAAGCCAGAATGCTATATCCAAGAGATGATAGAAAGGTAATAAAAACTTTGGTGTTCATCTTCAGAAGAGATGTTTTTGAGGAGCAGCTGAGGTCACTTGGTCTGCTCAGCCTGGAGGAGACTGAGGGGAGACCTCACTGCAGTTACAGCTTCTTGAGGCAAAGAGGAGAGGTGGGCACTGATGTCTGTAGTGACCAGTGACAGGACATGAGGGAATAGCCTGAAGTTGTGTCAAGGGAGGTTTAGGTTGGATATTAGAAAAAGGTTTTTCATCCAGTGGGTTGGGTACTGGAAAAGGCTCCTCAGGGAAGTGGTCGCAGCACCAACCTCAAGAGAATTCAATAAGCTCTTGCACAATGCTCTCAGGCAGAGGGTGTGGGTTTTGGGGCTGTCCTGGTTTTGGTGTGTTTTTTGGCTGTGCAGGGCCAGGAGCTGGACTTGATAATGCTTGTGAGACCCTTCCAATTCAGAATATTCTTGGAATATTCTTGGAAAATTCTTTGATTCCCAGAATTACCATTGAGCAGTAGTTAAAGCTGCTACAAAGGCTTTATGTTTGAGAGTTGGGAATTCACAAGGGCACAGTTTCTTTCCTGTGTTTGAGCACTTTACACCATATTTCATTTTCCTCCTCATGTGAGCTGCTGTCTCCCTCCCCAGTCACTGAGCTCCAGGTCCATGATTTTGGAGGGATCATCACAGTAGATGGATCAGCAAATGGCTGGCTCTCCTGAGTGAGTCGAGTGATGCCTCTTCACTCTTTAGCAAGAGTAAGGAAAGGTAAGTGACTATAACACAGCAAAACCACAACACTTCCTACTGTGTCTGTGCTTTAACTTCAAAATTCTACTTCATCCCTCACATCCTGCAGAATTTCTAAATCAGTTTCCTTGGAATCCATATGGGAGAACCCTAGTCTTTTCCCTGATACAAGCTCCAGTTAGGGACTGGTAAGTGGTTCATTCCTTGCCAGCCGCCTGTGCGCCATTCCTGACATTGTCTCCCTGGACACCTGGCCATACTACAGGAAACCTACTTCTCTGAGTTCAACTTTCTTCAAACCTGGACTCCAGAAAGGTGGTGTCCACTCACCACAGGTGTCCCCATCTATAGTGTGAGCAGCAGACCTAATTTTTCCTACTCCCAAAGCAAAGTCACTGCTCCCAAAATTTGGCAAAGGAATGAAGGCTGCTTTAGGAAGCAGTAGCAAATCTCTTTAAGGGTCCTCCCCTCTCTCTGGAGTGGGCACACGGGAATTCAACACACAGTTCCCACAGACTGTCTCCAAGAGTCAAGAACCTAAATACTCCTAAAAGTGCTCAGTAAGCACTTTAGTACACACAATGCTCTGTTTTCAGCCTTGCAGGGAGTGTTTTCTTGCCAATCTGTGCACATTATATGCAACATTGAATACAGGGAGGAAAAAACAGGGGATTTTATGACAGGGAGGCTGGCAGCAGAACTTCTTACTGCTACTACACTTCAGAGCTCTGATCTTACTCACTTGTATGAGCAAATCTGAACCACACTGAATAATTTATTTTTTCCCCTTTACTTCATTCCTGTATTGACTCAAAGGGACATGTTACAACATGTGAAGGAGTGAGAAGAATATTATTCAGCCTGATAATATTGTTTCCATAAGAAAATTACAGTGAGGTATCAAAGGGAAAGGAATTACTCTAATGGCACTTCATTAAATCTTTTTATTTGCTGAAGGAACAATATTATAGTGGATAGATAGAAAAACAAGCATTAGGAGGTGAGGTGGAGGTGAGGGTTAGAAATGGGAGAATCTATTTTAATTATAAAGAAGTGAAAGCTAGAAAATATTTAACCCAAAAAGGAGGTGTATTTTTGTGAGGATTTCTGTGTAATCTAAACTGATTTCCTCTTCTTCACGTTGACCTGACATTCTATACCAGCACTTTGGCTCAAACCAGAACATCACTGCCAGACCAGTTTGCCAGACCAGCCAGTGGGCTGATATCCCAGTAGCTCTGCACAAATCAGAAAAGCCAGTGGCTAAACTCCACTGGCAGAAACATATTGCAGCCCTTCTTCTCCTGACTCATTAAGCAGCTGACAAGCCAAGTCAGGGGAGCATTTAACATTAGTTCCCCCTTATAAAAGACCCGGTCAAGAACTTTAAAGAGCACAAAGTCCTCAGTATCAAAGAGGAGCCATAGTACAAATGCACATCAGAGAGACAATGACAGTAAGAGGACATAGCTCCACCAGCTTGAATAAATGTCCTACACAGAGCATTCATGCTTATGCCTTGCCCTGTACTTTATTACAGAGCTACCAAGAAGACAATTCAGACTCCTCCTGTGCTTGACTATGCCTATGATTTCTTCCTGCAACATCAGTCACTAAGAAGCATCAATTCTCTTGAGAGCAGAAGAGGAGCATTAGGATCTGTCATGCACAGCCTGGGCAGGGGCACCCAGAGCCAGCACAGCTGAGACCTGCCAGCTGATGCAGTCCCCATCACACTCGTGCTACACCATCTGTGCCAGCAGGGAGAACGTGGGTCCCTGGGCAGTTCTGGCCACTTTAGCCTGCTAATGCAGACAAGTGCCAGCACGTGCCAACTCTGTGCTTCCAGGTGTGGCACACACAGCCTTGCTCTGGAGAGCAAAGCACGACCTCACCCTAAAGGCGCCAGCTGTGTTCTCCAGCTCAGCTCTGCCAGAAGGTGCATCCCAGGGATTCTGTGGTGCTGGAGCAGCTAGGTCCAGTGGTCACATCCATGGCGACTGGGTATACACCAGCTCAGCTACTCAAGGTGTTTTTATGCAGCTATTCATAAAAACATAGATTTTTGCATCAAAAATTGAAATCGTGGCAGATATGGGACTGTTCCTTATTGTTTTATACAAAGGGCCCTGTCTTGAAAAGGAGTCCAGCTCAGCAAGCCTCTGAAGCAGTAGGGACCTTCAGGAACAAGGGCCAGGGCAGAGGCAGAGGCAGGGAGACCTACACCCCTGCTGCTGAGAGCCAAGTGTGGACTTGGGCTTTGTAACCATCTCCAGCCCAAAATGTTGCATGGATCATTCATCTGTAGCACCTTTAAATCTCTAAGGTGGAAATTAGGAACACCTCTTAAAATTAGCTGAACCACTGCTCTTAAAAGACTGTGCATTTTTATAGCCATGCATGCTTTTCTACCACCATAAAATATGCAGCTATATTAATATATGCAATTGTACAAAGCTACAATTTATTATTTTAAATGTCACTTAGTATAGTTAATCAGTGTCTAAGCTCTTTAAAGGGATAATTCAAATTAACTTGACACTCTTCATTTGCAAAATCAATATTTTGCAGGTTTATATAATCTGTTGAACTCTGTTAACACACAAGCAAAAAGGTCTCTCCACTGTCAAACTTCAAGAAGAAATGAGAAGAGCAGCCTCCATTAGTTCTGAGAAGTGGAGACAGCCAGGAGCTGAAGATAAAAATACAAAATCACTTCTAACCCAAAGATTCCAAAAACATATGAACACTGTTAAAAAGAAATGTGAAGTCAGAATTGGAGAGCTAATATATGCCTCATTAAATTAATATTTTTCTAATATATCTTTATTCAACTTAATTTTCATATAAAATTTTAGCACATACATTCAGGTTTTTTCCTAAACTTAATATGATAGCAAGAAATTACTCAGGTTATTGTGAAAAAGCTAACAGTACTCAGGAATAAAGTATCTGTCCATCATTATTGTTTTGTGTGTTTAGAGAAGAAAGAAAATCTTTGAAGAACTTAATATTGTGGTGAGTAAGCTTCACCTAAAACTCTCTCTGATAAAAGACATTTAACAACCTTTCAGTAGGACATGCCTCAACATTTCCACAAGTTCAAGTACTGAACTTCTGTTATTTTGAGAGGATTGTCATGCCAAGATGTTTGACTCAAACTGTTGTGAATATAGGGAGACCAATTTTAAATTTACTGCCACAATCCAGTGATATATATATAAAAAAGCAGGAAAATCTGAGGCAGCCTTCCACTGCTTCTGCAAGTCATTATTTTTTGTACACTCACATTGCCTAATAAAAAGATGCAAGAGTTTATGTCTAATATTATAATAGAATTATCATCTATCCCTTTGTCATACTCTTACACTTGACAGTCCATAACAAGCAAATCAGTAGGTAAAATTTGCATCAATTATATTATTGCTGTTTTTACAGGTCTGTATAAGATTTCTCAATTCACAGTAAACTGTAAATCTCTTCTCCTTTCAGGAGGTGTATCTTCAGATGCTGCAACAACTACCAGTGTCATGGTCATCATTTAGGTGGAGTTGTAATTTCAACGACTAGGAATATATAAATAACACTGTGATCCAAACCTAGATTGTGACTGTTCTCTCAGTTCAGCATCTTCATCATTCCAGGCCAGGAGACAGTGCCCTGTACAGCCAGTATCCAGGATGTGGTACAGGGATATGAATCAATAACAGCTACCAAATGCTCATGCTATCATGGTCATCCTTACAGGCAGATTACTCACCCTGTAAACATATTTTAGGTGTATCTCTTTGCCTTTTCGTGGCTGTTAAAAATATTTCTACATAAAGCTGATTTTAAATGTACTGCATAAATGCAAACAAAACAGCCATCGGCTACAATATTACAGACTAAGTAGTTTAGAAATTAGTCTTTTCCTCTCAAGGGGCATATCAGTTATCTCCGATCTTAACTTCAGTCTGATCACATTCCTCATCCTTTTAACAGCAGCCTTGGTGGGCATTTGCCAGAACCTCTTCCCTAGTGTGTCTTGGTTTTCCAGAGACTTTTACCTTCCTTTCTCCTCCAGCCCTCATCCCAGATTTGTGGGGAGCTCCATTGAAATGCTTGGCCACCATCTTGCTCCAATCCCCTTGGCTGTGATGGAGGCACCAGCAGCCCAACCATCTTCATGGGCTGTTCATGTGGGGGGAAAGTTTATTGCAGCTCCATTAGTACCCTCACCAGAAGGAGAGATTGCCTGCCATTCCTCAAGGACCTGTCCAATACAGAACACTAAATCTTTGCAATGGAAACATAAGCATCTACTGACAGCAAGGTTTTGCTGTGTGCACTGCCATGAATGGACCTCTTTAGTCACGTCCTTCCTCTTGATGCAGGTAAACAAACCACATGCACATGCCAGAAAACATTTCTCCCTGGTCACATCTCCCATCTAAAACTATACCCTGAATTTTTTGTGGATGTGCAATGCAGGAGAATCTGAGGTAAGTTCAAAATGGGAATGTGGTTTTTAGTTTTTTTTTCAAGCTCTGCAGTCCTTTATTAAAGGTTTTCTCAGGATGACATTGGAGTGGGAATCAAATTGCATCAAGTTGCATAACATTGTCATATTTTGCAGAAGGTATTTTTATTGATCCTGCACTCCTGAGAATGGCTTAAAACATGGACCAGGTACTACCCTACTGGGAAATACTAACAAGAAAGAATACCCTCCCAAAAAGGAAAAATAATTTGAAAACCATTAGAAATATTGGAAAAGCGAATTTTTACAACTGGAGACCTAAGTGAAGCATTTGTGAAAGTAATGCTGAAAGGCAGCAATGGGCAAGCCTGGCAAAAGAATTGCTCTGCATCCTGGAGTCTTCCATCTCCTTGAGGATAAGCAGTTGCTTCCTGGCTGCTGTAGGTACCATGGAGCTTGCTGGTGATACTGGAGTGACAGATGTCTTGGTCCAGGCCAGGGGGTCCAGGTGGAAATGGGCTTTCCTGTCTGCTCAAAGCTTCACAGGAACCTGTGGAGCCCACCCAGACACAGATCAAGTGACAAGGACAATGTTCAGTTTCCTCACAGCAAAAGGGCTACTAATGGGAGCATGGAAAAACTGTTGTACAACATACTGGGCAGCACACAAAACTTGGTAGCTGTCACTGAGTCTGTCTGAGACTCCTCTTTAAAGTTTCCAGTTACCTTAAATTCTCACTTTGTGGAGTTAGAAACCCCACCTCCAACAGATCTATGCTCTGCTATTTTCCTCACAGCAAATATTTCCATAGCTCATACGCTATGATGATAGCCTTTGTTTGAGTCCTCTTTCATCCATTCACCCTATTTATTCTGAAGATCCATCCTAAAATGGTCTTCCATTCTTATTTATAGGCAATGCCAAAACCCAGTTCATTAGCACACTGCATTTTGTGTGAAGACCATTATTGCAAACATTGCAGGGAGTTTTCCCACAGGGACAGGCCCAGGGAAACTCCTCTAGCAACTTCCTGCTGCCAAAGCTTCCATCCTCGCTGCACTGTCCCTCCCAGTAAGCCAGTTCCTCAAAGACTGTGCAGCTTCTAAAGCAGCAGCAGCTCTGCTCGTCTGTCATTCCTCCCTGCAATACCAGTTCCTGTATGCACAGTGCAGTGGCACTCTGCCCTGTTTACCAGGTACAGGCAGCATAACCCAACCTTACTTTAGACCTTATTCTATCCACTCACCTTTGTTTCAAAAGTTGTCTTCAAGTCCTTTAGGCTGTTGAAGTCAGGCTAATGAAACTATTCTACTTGCACTCACCAGCCTCAACAGATTATGTAATGAATGCTCAGGAAATCATCAGACACTTCCAGCAAGGATGAGGAATCTGTATTAACAGAAAATTAGCTTTAATCTGCAACTTCGTTTTGCCCACTGCACACAAGAGAGAGGGGCTAAAAGAAGGGTAGTTGTAAAGGGAGATTGACTGATACGAGCAGGAGTCTACAATTTGTCACTAAGAGTGAAAAAGGATAGTTCATTTTGCTCACCCTGGGCTGAGAAGAATTATGATTGCACTTTCTAAAGAAATTTATCACAAGACAAGGCATAAACAGAAGGAAAGTATTTTATAGAGTAAATGTGGCTCAAAAGTAAGTGATTGCCAGTCCTGGAGACAGGGAGCTGAGCTAAGGAGCATCCATCTCCATATAAAGCAATCAATGTATTTAACAATGAGACACTATTGTCTGCTATAGGAAGAAACCAAACACAGCGCTACTGAAGTTGGAAACAAGCTTTCAGAAAGTGTAATTCCATTCTTCTAAAATGGGAAGTTGCTCACCTCCCAAGGAGCATTCTGCCTACCCATCTCTGAACTCTCCAAGTCCCTCTGTTGGAGCATGGGACCCGGGGGAGTGAGGAAACAGCAGGACTAAATTCTGGGTCCAGTGCTGCCCGCCTGTGCCCAGCTCTGCTGTAAGCACCAGCAGCCCTGGGGTTTTCACTTACTCAGTAAAGCAAGTTCAGCCCCCAGATCAGTGCAATGTGTACACACACATAGGAATCATCCCATTCCTGGGCTGTCCAGCTCCCTCCATTCACTTCCCTTGGCTGTCCTTCCTGATGGGTACCTCCTCTCTTCCCCCACTCTGATAGGTCCACCTATTTCCCAAATTTTTCTTCTTTCCACAGCCTCTGCAGTCCACCTCTGTCTATTCCCTATACCATTCCACACCTCTTTCCTTCCCCATGCCAGGTTCCTACTCCCTCACTACACTGTTCCTTCTTGCAGCTCCAGTCTACCAGCAAAAGCTGAGAAGTTCCCCTGCCAAGGGAGCCTCTGCTGCAAATACATCCTCCCTGAGCAGAAATCGAGTCTGCATCAGCTCACTGTTCAAGCCTGCACTGCAGTTATTTCCCTGGGAAAGGCATTCAAACATCACAAACAACAAAGGGACTGCCTGGATACTGTGCCATTTTTGTAGTCACCTTTTGAGTCCAGCCTCACACTGAGCCCATTATTCCTTGTTCTGTCCTCACTCATTAATGGTGATACTCCATCCCTGACCTCTTCACTGTTTCCTGTTGTGTACCTGTAGCCATCACGTTTCCACTCAGACAATCTTATTTTAGCTCAGGCTGTTGTGATCAATCCTGAATTCCCTGGCTTTTCCACCCAGGATTAATTTTCAGACAATTTTGTGGGCTTGCTGCATGCTGAATTCCTTCCAGCTTTGTCTACAACAGACAACTTTGTCTGACAACAGAATTGTTTATCAAGGTGGACAGGGGTTTGATGCTTTCACACATGCTAAATCCCAACAACCCCCCTCAAAACAAACAATTTGGCAGCAAGGGTGGTGTATGTTTGCTTTGGATCCGTCCTTCACTCACAGTCTCTTGATCTCTGATGCCTCCTTCCCCATCTCTGTCTCAATTTCTCCTAATTAGTAATCCATGTACCTAAGATTTTCTCAAAATAATTATTTGCACAGGTTGTCTGGTTATGTCATTTGAAGGCTTGTTTTGTTGGCCTGTCAGATGTATCAAGATGACCTCAAATGAGGGCAGCATGTGTGAAAATGCAGAAATTACCATTGCAAAGGGGTGTGAGGATAAGTCCTCCTGCCACCTAACAGTCAAGCCCCACCAGAGATATGAATACTTCTCCTTGCAGTGCACTCCAGAGAGGAATACTTCCCCTGGTAAAGAAAATGCAGCAGAGACTATTGATTAACTGGGACAAGAAAGATGAGTGCTAAAACTAAAGAAGGCAGAGCTTTCTAAACATTTCCAAATCATCCCCCACATCACAGGGTCTGTTTTCCACATCCCTCCAACCCTGGTATTGTACAAGCAGCATCTGGGCTGGGAACAATCCAGTGAGGCTGCTGGACACAGCAGTGCCCCAGACCAGAGTATCAGGCATGCACCCACCAAGGAGGCACCAGTAAGTGCTGCTTCTCTACTTTCATTTTTCTTTCAGACTCGTTAAACTTTATTTTACCCCATCATCTGTAAAAGCACAATAAAACCTGTAACAAAAGTATAGGAAGGGCACTTCAAAACAAAAAGTATCCACACACATACAGCAACTTACCTTCCCTAAAAGACAGAAAAACTATCAAAAGAGCATTTAAATGAGCTGAGATCTTCCATACCATTTTTTTTGCTGTTGTACTACATCTCAGCAGTTGGATCATAAAGAATATTCAGAGGGATGTAATCCTGATGTTATAAATTAGATGTCTCTGTAAACCTAAAGGTATCAAGCTGTCACACAAGGGATGTCAATCCATAACCCTAATATAACCTCTGCAGGTTCTCTCAATAGCTTTGGTCTTCACAGATGAAGGGGTTGACCTGGTAATTCCTAACAGGAAGAGGCTTCCCTCTGCTTTCACTGATCACTGCAGGAGATGATAACTCACAATAAAGCTTTCAGCTCAGCAAGATTTCCCTCTTCTCTCCCTGCTTTTTATATTTGTACATTCAGACATGAGCTCTGCAAGTGTTCAGACTATAATGCTGTGTATTCCAAAGGAAATAGGTTTCCACACACATGTGAAAGGAGACTCACAGATAGATTTGTCTTAAGGGATGCTGAATTGCACCATCCCTTTCAGTGTATTAAGGAATCTACAAGATACATGCAGCTACTTTAGCCAGTGGGAAATTTCAGGCTCACAAAATGGGTGAGGCTGGAATGATCCTCAGCCCCTTGTACCTGGATTTCTCCTGGAGGACACCTCATCCAGCCTCACCTTTTCAGAGCAGGATGCTCAGGACTGTATCCAGTCAGGCCTTGAATATCTCCACCAACAGGGATTCCACAGCCTCTCTGGGCAACCTGTGTCAGAGTTTGACCACCCTCACAAGAGAAAAAAGTGTTTTCAGATGAAATTCCAGGTAGTTTAACTTGTGCCCAGTGCCTCTTGCACTGTCAGCTTTCCCTTCCTTACTTCCCTCTGTCTTCCTTCCCAGAAGGTGTTTATACACATGAAAATCCAAAAGAACCACCAGCAACTTTACCCCTCAAATTCAGCATCAGGCAACTGTTTTCTCCTCTGAGGGTGCTTTAGGGCCCAAAAGGCTCACAGGGGATTTCACTGTGAGTGAAAATGTCATGAATTCTTTGGGCTGGAAGCCTGGAGAAGATTTGTTTCTGAGTTTTAGAAGGCATATAACTTGGAAGAGTGGTGGTGCATTATATCAGTTTCAAATATTTCTTTGGGAACACCTGAAAAGGACATATCTGAAAGTGAATTTAACTCTGGCTTCTAACCTGTGCTTATTTTTAGCAAAGTGTAGGTGTGACAATAATAAAGATAGTGATGTCTTAAAAGAAATTATGAAGCATGACATTTATTTTCACCCTTCTTCAAAATCCTTTTTTATTGATCTGACTTGTACAATTTATAACCATTTCTGTATAAAGATAAGAAAAGGGACTGGACATGCCAAGAAGTGAACTGTGAAAATCCTTTAAATGCTGCAGAACTGAAAGGTAGCTTTAACCACTGAAGTGATCTAAGATGATGATATATTATCTGCTGAACAATTTCCAACTAATCCCATACTAATAATATGTGTTGATCATCTGTGAGCCAGAGATAGTGTTTGGGATAGAAGCCTTCAAGAAAGAAAATTAGAAATTTCTATATGATGTCATTCAGTGTGATTGCTTCACAGTAATGCAGACAAAATCAATACAATAAATACAAGTGGTTTACTGAGGTCAAATGTGGGGCAAATAGTTTAAATATTTGACCAAAGGAAAACATTGTCTCTTCAGATTAGTGAGGGAGTAGGTTCTAAGAAATACAGATCATGTTTCCAGTTTGACGTTTACCTTATTTCACATTTGTTTTGTCTGATGAACTTTGTGTCTACGTAGAAAGGAAGCACAAATTCTGCAGTTGGGAATCAACTCTAAATTTTCAATGTTCAACAAAGCTTCAGTGGCAAGAAATGCCTTTACGTAGAAGAGTTATAGCTCTAGCATGGACCCATATTATGTCCATGCTTGGTGCAAGCCAAAGGACTTGTTACCATCTACAGGACTTTCCTTCTCTATCCAAGAAAAATTCAGATTAGACTAGGCTTGCTCTAACTATACTACTAATGTCTTGCTATCTCATCCCAGCACAGTGCTCCAGAATATTTTCAGTTGTTGCAAGGCAAGTTCTCTATAAACACCTTTCCTTGTGTATTTTCATGAAAATGTTGTCAATTTATTCATGACACCATCATCCCAGACATTCCATGGTGTAACAGTTTATACTGGTATATGTGACAGCACAGGAAAGCTGCAAGATCATAAAGAGTTGAGGCAACCCAAATTAGGAGGAATGGTGCTGAAGGACCACAACAAATCTCTGAAGCTGCTCTGTGCCTCAGTACACAAACTGGATAGATTTATTCAGCTGGTTTATACTAGTCAGGCTAAGGATGGCTTTCAGCAATGTTTACAGCACAGCTCATTTTTGTTGTAGCCACAACTGAGACAGAATTTCATTCTGCAATATTCACTGGATGGAAAACAAAACAAACAAACAATAACTGCCCCCACACCAAACCCTAATCACTCGTGCTGCAGGTACTTCAGGGCATCTGAGCACCCTCCTGTAAGGCTGCAGACCACTATTCACCTTCTGCCTCCAACCCAGAGAGCTTCCAGCCAGGGCACTTTCACTGGTGACAGCCTCATCTGTTGAAGAAAGGGAAATTTCTGGGGCTAGTTTAGGATGAAGTGGAGCTTTTATGAAACCACCAACTCCATAGCCTGCACTGCCTGTGAAAGGCTTTCCAACAGCCTTATGCTATGGATGCAACACATACATGTGGAACTCCTACTCTCTAAGCATCTCTCCTTTGAAAAGAACAGAACCACTGAGGTGTGATAGGTATAAGCCACGGCACTTAACAGAATCCCAAGTAGCACAAGGTTAAGATAAAAAGCTGCAGCAAATGAAAGTGTCTAGAGCAGAATGAGAATATGTGCTAAGGCTAGTAATATATGCAGCATAAATGTTTTTAGAAAGAACCAGCTGGGTGGTGCATTTTACCACATTGGCACTACCACCACTCTTCCTTTTGAAAATTTGGGACTCTTGATAGCATTTAGAGGGGAAAAAAACAAACCAGGAGATTTTCTGGTTTTTTTTAAGTACCCACCTATTGTACAGGTCAGATCAACAGAATTTTTAGAAAAGTGAATTGTAATAGAAACAGTTTTCATGCAATGTGTTGCTACATTTTTCAGTGAGTTCAGTAACTCTCCTTATGACTGCTTTCAGTACAAAAAACACAAACCAAATCAAAACAAACCCAGTTTGCTTCTCCCTACCTTTAGCCATTTACAGCCAAATTTTCACAAGCGTGGCAACCTCTGACTCCATGCTTACACCGTTTAAGAAAATGCATTTTTCTGGTGTCTTCATCAAATTCCTTTATTGTTTTCTTCTATTTTCCCCCTTCTCTATATATATTGATTAGGTCATGTTTAATTTTAAAAGCTATTTTTTCCTCTTTCAAATTTCCTGGAAAAAAGAAAAAGAAGTTTTAATATTTCACAAGGAAGATTTTCAGAAAAGTTTTTTTGAGGAGGAGCTTCTTAATTTCTGACATCACCTGACTACTGCACTTTCAGCTTTCCCATCCTATGCCACATGAACAGGGTGCATTTTTCCAGAGTTCATGGTCCTTACCTATTGATTTTTCAGATTTCTGAGAACATAACAAGCAAATTTGCAGTTAATGAGGTCATGCTAACAATAGTGTCTTAAAACAAACAGCATGGTTGGTTGATGTTTGAACAGAAATCAAGATTACTGAAGCAAAAATATTTCTTTACTCATGCTTTCCAACACTTGTTGCAACCTCTCAGGGTGAAATGCAAGACGCATTGAGGAATGCAGCAATCTATGGTGCAGAGGGGATGAGAAATTTTAGACAATATATGAAGCAGGACTGAGCAGATAAGAATCTAGATGAAGTTTAGATAATACTTCTGGGGGGAAAAAAAGAGGAAAATACCCACTGCATTTTAGTCTAATTAACGTAAGGAGAAATCAAAAATCCTACATTTTAAATAAATTTCCCACACACACAAAAAAAGGCAGGCAACAGGAGGGGTTTTAATTAGATATGTATCTTTTGTCTACTTAGGCACAGAGAGCTCTTCATCAAGTGCCAGGGCTCACACAAACAAGCAGTGCACCAAGGCTGCTGCTTTTTGAATCATAGGTCAAAGAGCTAAAGGGAATGGTAGGGCAATTTTTCAACAAGGAAATATTGGCCCAAAATTAGGTCACAATGAGTTACAGCTGGTGGGAGGGATTTGGAGACATGCCAAAGTGATTTTTCTTGCTCTTGGTTAATTTACTATTAGCTTTAGTGCTTGGGAAACAGGAAGAATAGTGACAGAAACAAACAATGTGCAGTAGTAGCACCCACACAGCTCCAGTGCTGCCCCTGTCGCACTCACCACCTGCAAGCCAGCACAGTCAAAGTCAGAGCAAATTTTATTGCTTAATACAATTTGATCTCCCAGTGCAAACTTCAATTTCACCTCTGTTTACTTGGAAGCTGCTAGAGAGTTATCCCTCTCTATATCAGCCAGGCAAAGAGCATATCCCACCCGTGTGCTGAGAGCATGAAACTCCCCTTTGATTGAAACATCTACACTCTGTATAATGCAGGTTTAGTTCCTCATCTTGACAATAGCAGTACTGTAGTTATTACTCTGGTGGCAACCAAATATTTTCCCTCCTTTCCCTCATTTTTCCAGCCTCTAAGCTTTGGTGACATCACACAATTAACTTACACTAATATCTCCTTCTGCCCTGGAGAAATCCAGTTTGAGATTTTTTATTTCTAAATTAGTAAACCACATCCCTGATTTTTGATAACTTGCTCTGCAGCAAGATAATCTGTATTGACTGATCCCAGGGCAGCAGAAATTCCTGCTGTTTTAATCACCTGGACTCAGCCAGCACATCATGAGAAGCTGAGTTTGTACGTATTTTAGAGACACCAGGAGTAGCTAAAGTTCCCAGAACAGGTGGAGGCTTGTTGGAACAACCAACAGGAGAAAGCTGTGACTGCCATCATGGCAGGCAGACATAGATTAGTCAGGCCACTGGTTCAGCTACAGCAATTCTGTGAGTTGTAATTTGGGAGATTGAAACCAGATATCAGCTGCCCATTTTCATCTATCTTCAGGAGCTCTGAATTCCCTCCTTTTCCAGTTTCATGTCACAAAAATATTTCCAAAGGCTCAGCATTTTCAGGAGTTGACTTGTAGTTTGGCTTACAATATCAGCTCTGAGGTCAACACACAGCCATATCCATGCCCACACTTAGCAGCACTTAGCTGACTCAGTCCACTGTCAACAGTTCTGATTCCTCCTGGATGGTGATTACAGCATGTGTGATACGAAGCTGGGTATGCTTTAGTGTGCTGATTAGCACTTGGACTTACTTTAGGCTCATCCACACCAAGCCTACCCTAATTACTGCAACTAACACTGAGATTATTCAGTAATTGCACTTGTGGGAACTGTAGCAACTGTGTTAGAGCCCAGTAAGTTGTGTGCATCTCATGCAGTGTCACCACTGACCACACTCGATGCTAACTCAAGCAATCTCCAAGGAAATCTCCCAGTCAGCCATCTGCGGTCAGAAAAACAACTATAAATATGTCTTGAAAAAAAATGCAGAGCTCCATCTCTGTACACACACAACTCAGAAATGAATGTGAATCGACACAGCCCAAATTGCAACTTTGAGAAAATTCAGCTAAATAATGTGCATGCTAAAATGATGTGAAAGAAGGGACCCACACAACCAAGTCTGGTGCAGCACAAAACCTGAGACATATCAACAGAAGGGCTGACTGCTCATACTCTCTAGAAAAGACAAAAATAAACACTAGAAGACCCAGAAGAGGAAAAAAATGGCATAAGTATAAAATTTTCATGGTACAATCCAAAGAAATGGATGAAGACAAGAATGTCTTGCAGCTCATAAAATAAAAGCCAAACTAACTGCTTGTCCTCATTATTTCTTATTTGAAAGGCACAATAAAATAAGGTATCATGAAAAACTAAAGGGGTGACTGCAGTGGAGCCAGGAAAGGAATATTTTTTAATGGAAGGGTGGAGAGGGTAGGAGAAAGGGGGAACAAATTAAAACCATGGCTGTCTCCTTGGACTGCATAGCATGTGACACCATCTGATAAACTGAGCTGGAATTCAAGATGTACCAATTCAAGATGTACAATCAACAAGGATCTGTGAGGATATTTTCAGAGCACACTGGCCCACGAAGTGAATGTCCAGGAATTCCAGAATAGCAGACTCCCACCAGCCTTCATGCTGGCACTTGCTGGATTTCAAACTTTATTTCACAACGACCTACAGATCATCCTTATGGCTCTTATATGCTGAGTGTGTCTGCCCAAATCCAGGACCCCAAGATTCCAAATCTATCAAGACTCCAAATCAAGCAACAACTTGACTATCATGTGTCTTTACTGGAAGAAACAGGACTGAAGCCATGTATGAGGAATTTGTCAATAGGTTCCCATTCATATCATACACATAACTAATCTGCATTTACTGTCTTTTTGGTAAGTCACCCACCCAAAGCAGTTCTCCTTAAAAGTCTCACTGACCCTCGTATCAGCTAATTCAGAAGATGTAGGGACAATCTTTTAAACTGGACTAGTAAAATTCAATTGGCTAAACAGAAGCCAGCTTGCACCCTGCTTTTTCCTTCCTGGGAGGTGTGCTGTTTAATACAGGGTGAGGTTGAGTACACACTGAAGTGCATGTTCCTTACCTAGGAGAAGAGCAGCAGACTGCTGATGGGGGAACAGCAGAGTTCCCCTGCCACAGACAGGGTTTTCAACACACCACCACCACACCAAACAAACATCTAGCTGGATTGCCATGACCACCAGCTCGTCACTATAGGGAAACCTGGAATATGCCCCAGAGCAGATCTTCTACTGATATCAGGAAAGCTGCTGTATGCTTTCTGGATTGGCTTATCCTCTTATTATAGGCTCCCTGCAGTTTTTCTAAAGCTAACCACCATAAATGGAAGGCCCTTGGCAAGATCAGAGTAATTTAGTTATTAATTTTTTGCTTCTATGCTTGTCTTGCTTATTTTTATGAGTGATATTTAATCAAATGTGGCAACACAAACCTTGTCAATACAGTCTCATTGATCAAGAATGGTGGCATATTTTTCTTTGCTTTGAACATTGAATTCATACATAGTAATATTCAGATGACTTACAAACCTTCAAAACTCAAAGCTACCACTCTCCCACACAGGTCCTTCCAGAGCTACCTCTCCTCTCCAGCAGCTCCACGTGAATGCAGATCCAAACATGTTTGCTGTCCCACAAGGTTGACTTCTGAACACCTGACCTGAATGCCATTAATAAACAATTGGTCTTGCAAAATAATGCTCTAAGAAATTCTACAGAGCTGACCTGATGCTATTGCTTATTATTCATGCAAACATTTTCCTTGTGTTTGATAATAGAAAGTCTCCATCGCAATGCCAGGCATGGAATAAGGCCAAGTTACATTCAGGGATCCACGAAACCAGTAACTAACTAGTTAACTGGTTTGCTATTAACCCAGCAATACATGAATGCATTTGAATGTCCAATAGAGCTAAGAAAATATCTACACCACTCATTGGTTTTTGGAAAAAAAGCTAAATTTATTACTCCATTTTCTCTAAATTATTTCTATCTTCTTATACTGCATCTCCTTTAGAAATACATCTCCAGGAAGTAAATACACATCCAGATGGGCTGTGTGATGAGGTGATGGTAGCTACAATCACTTAATGAAGACAGTTTTGAGATTTGTGATCTTGGAAAAGAAGGGTAGAAAAGTGTCATGCAGCTCTGTCTAGGAACTGATCATGTGGTTACTTTCGGGACCAGTGAAGATTCACAGAAGAAGAATTTTTTCCAAAGGGCTAAAAAAATCTCTTCTCAGTAAATGACCAAAGCCAAGGCTATATCAAACACATCAGGGATCTATTTGCACTGCAGGCTAGAACCACCCCTGGAGCAGGTCAGGAGAACAAATCAGCTTAAACACATGAGCTCTGTAATACAGTGGTTGTATATATGTATATATCTGTAATACAGTGGCTGTATATATGTATATATCTGTAATACAGTGTGGTTGTATGGCACTCACAGACACAGAATTCACAAACACAACGTCATGTTAAGATAAAGCTTTCAGAATCTGTATTATATCATTCAGTGTTTCCTGTGAACCATGTCAAGGATCATCTTGTCTTTACAAAGCCCTCATGCCAACTCTCCTCACAGGGTGTCAAAAATGCAACTGGACAAAACAGGAAGAAAGGCCAATGATGCTTCTGGATTGTTCCATCCCTGGAAGTGTTCAAGGCCAGGCAACCTGCCCTGGTGGTTTTCCAAGGTGTCCCTGCCCATGGCCGGGAGTTGGAACTAGATGATTTTAAGACGTCTTCTAACCCAAACCATTCTATAACACTGTGATTTTATGTTTATTTGTCATTGTTGTGACCCAAAAGAAAGTAAATATTGCAAGCTATTGCTTCATACAGCAAATAATGTCATAATTAGTCACAGCAAGAAGACTCAACAGTGAACAGAAGAGATGGATGGCATCTGGAATAATTTCTAGTGAATCAAACAGCTGAAGTAGCTAAGTAGCTCGGGACAGAGAGCTGTGATGAAGGGATTTGGGAGAAGAAGGGAGGGTGAAAAGCCTGTAGAGGTATTGTGAGAGAGCAAGCAGAAGGCAGGAGCACCAGAAGAAGGAATTAGAAGTGGGAAAAATACAAGGATTAGAGTTCTTGAGGTGTCCCCTCACCGTATGGACACCCTGCAATGAGGATTTAGAGGCAGACAGAAAACCGATGGAGAATTGGAGTGTGAGTAACAGAGCAAATACAGTTCTCTCTTAATAAAATCCAAGTCAGATCTTGTTTTTGTTGACAGGAGACAGTTATTTCAAGCAAGTTTTTCCCATTTATGCCATTATGAATAAGATCAAAATCCAGACCCAGAAGAAGCCAGGATACATTATAATCAGCTCTTTGAAGTTCAGGGAACAAAACACAGCCTGATTGCAGACAAGGGAAGGAGTGCTCTAATCAGTGTGCCTTTTCAGATTAAGATGTATTTAAAGATTTCCAAATAAGTAGAGTCATCAGGTGAGTAGAAAAGAATATATTCAGACATGGTGAAAAATAATATCCAAGTTTTCTTACACCTTGGTTAGAAAAAGCTCTATTTAGCTTTAGAAAGAAAGGTTGAGTGACATCAGATACGCAGGTTAGGAAGCAATAATTTTTATTGTTTGAAGAACTTTAATTTTTTTTTTCAGAAAGGAACAGCAGACCTTGAAGATTTCACTATGCATGTACGAATATCAATCTATCATAAAAAACATAAGTAGAACTGAAAACAGCTCAGAGTAAACAATTTTCTGGACTCTATCTGCTGTTATAACTCACCCTTAAAAAGTAACAGTTAAGAAGGAAAGCGTTTGCAAAGAGCAATTATAATTTACTATGAAAAGCAGAGATTAATAGGCAATAAGTTGAACAATTTAAAGAGGGGAGAAGTAGCAATACTATCTTTAAATTTGTAAAACTGGAAATTACATTTTAAAATTAATTCTCTACCGAAATAAGGAAACACTCAGAATAGCAACAATCATGTAATTTTAGGTCAGATTCTAACCCAAACACAATCTTTCACAGCAAAAGAAGGGATGATTGCCTAATGTCTTTCCAGCAAATAAACTTTAAATCCACTCCCATGCTTGCTGTGGAAGTTCCCTGCAATAGTCCTTGGCTTGCATTTACGTGAATTGATTGAAAGTCCCCAAATGCTACATTAGTCAGTCTCCACATGCTGCATAAAGATGAGCACTCAGACAGCAATTAATAATAATTCTTGGCATCAAGGAGAAGAGATAATATCTAAGGCTGACGCTGGTATGGAAATTTAATGTTATATTTGGCAAGAAGTTTCTAAACAGACTGTAAAGGCTCAGGTGCTTTAATGCACATTTGTTTCAATGCCTGTTCCTTTTCCCCTCTCTGCGGTGTTGTAGTCCTTGTAGTCTGTAGTTTGGTTCATTCAGAA
The DNA here is from genome assembly GCA_013397295.1 of Polioptila caerulea. NCBI lineage: Eukaryota > Metazoa > Chordata > Aves > Passeriformes > Certhiidae > Polioptila > Polioptila caerulea. The sequence goes on from VYXF01007449.1 coordinate 376,277, forward strand.
TTTTGTGGCATATGTTCTTCCCTGGAAACACCTCCCTGGATAGCTTCCATTGCACATCCTTCCTCCACCCAACCAGATGACGATGAGATGCTATGTTTTTTTTTCTTGGAAAGACACTTGGAAACCAGGGGAGGGAGGAAGACTTTTTTACATAAGAAAGAAGGAAAAGGAGCAGACAACTATGGCAGTGTATCTCTATGTGTACAGATACACTCCCAGTGTATCTGTATGGCAGTGATGATCCTAAGGGACTTAGAAGCAAGTATTTTGCACATAATGCAAAATATTAATCATTACATTAGCTTATATGAAAATGGTACTAATAAAATTGATTGTCCAAATGCAGTTTGCTTTTAGAAACAAAACCTAAGGGATTCATCTCTCCTCCTATTGTTAGGCTTTTGCTTAGCACAAGAGCATGGGGAAATTCAACTTCCCAAATAATATTTTTGTTCTGTCAATTTGAATTTCTCCTAAACACCTATTTTATAACAAAAAACATAACTAAAAACTAAATCCCTGAGAACTTCTCTCTGGGATTTTGCTAGTATTAACCATTTACCTCTCAGAAATTCCTTTCGTTCACTCTCTGCTATGTCCCTGGGCTTGTTTTCTTCTCAAGACAATCCTCAGTGAAATTCTGGGGCCACTCAGCAGGATGTTTTACCATTCTTTTCCCTCTTGATATTTCTGTATATCTGCCTGTATCAGTGCATGGAGCTGTAATGTTTTAGTTTGGATCATGAGTGCAGTTTTGAAAGGAGCTGTCTCGTAGTTGTGTCCACTTACTGTGCCCCAAGAGGCATTTGGTGCACAGGACCAGGACAGAGGTGCCTCATAAGCATTGAAATGCACTCAGTGTGGACCCAGGCTCACCACCATCACTTGCAGTACAAACCACTCCTCTCAGCTCACATGGCTTCCCAGGACAGATGTAACCTGCACCAAGTCAGGCCACACCAAGACTGAACAAGTCAGCGGGATCCCAACCTTTGTAGTGATTGGCAGTACGAAGTCCTAGGATGTCAAAAATCAGTGAAGATCTGGGCTTGAATAGGAGGGCTGATAGCCACCACAGCCTGCAGGGAGGGGGGACAGCAGTGATCAGCCTTGTCTTTCCTCCAAAGAGCTCCTGATGCCTCCCTACCAGCCTGAATAGGCTTCAGCTTGGAACAGAAAATACTGTGCCATCCTTGGAGACTGCTCAGAGAACCATTTGTGTATCCAGCTCAATGGAAACATCCTTGCAAAAATCAACTCTCTTTTTCCTCATTTAATTGGATGCAGACTTTGTTTCTTGATTGAAATTTGACATAGAAGATAGGAATATGAGAGTAAGTCTACTAACTAAAGCAATCTGACTAAAGTCATTCTCACTGCAAAAGCAGGAAAGGGAAAAAACCTCCCATATAGATGCAGCAGCATTTTGGACCTGTTTTTTCACAGGTTTAAAGGGTTAAGTTGCAAAGGACAGGAGGAAGAGTTCCTGTCTTTTCTTCCTTGATAAAGCACTTAGAAACGTTAGAATTCATCTTTTCAAGAAACAAAACATGGGCTTATAGAAGATCTTAAAATGCTCATGCTCATCTCTCTAAAAATACTGAGAATTTTTTGTCTGTATTTTTTAGTAAGCAGGACTCTGATTATCAGTTTCATTCACAGCAATTTTATTTTTATGAACCAATAGAATTTCTACCAAAGCTTCTTTGACTGAAGCTACCAGATTATCAAACTGGTATCAGTCATGGTGGTGCCAGTGAAGCCTATAAAGGACTTTTGTCTGTAGCATCAGAGGACTGTGACCCAGGTATTTCCCTGCTCTACTCAATGCAGTGACACATCAATGAATTTGAATTAAATCATGTCACAAATATGTAACCTCCTTAATCCTATGCAAACTGAATAAATAAATAAACAAAACCTTAAAACCAAGAAGAAAAATATATTAACCTAATCAATAGGTTGCTGGTACTGTAGAGAAAAAAAATCTTTTCTGCTTTCAAAGATTGCTACCAAACCCAAAAATGCTCTATTTCTTAGTAACGTGGTTTTTAAAATAATACTCTATTGCCAAATAAAGTGATTGTTACATAATAAGAACATGCTTAAATAACCAAGATTGTCCCATTTATTTTGTACTGTGAAGCAATTATTCAGTCATGATGAATATTTTCCAAGAACGACTGTGATCCAAAATTAATCTTTCTACAGCATCGTTCTATTGATCCATTCACTGTTTTAAAATAAAACTAATGTGTTATATTTTCAGAGCAATAAGCTACACAGAGCTTCAAAGAACACCCAGGGCAGTGTCTTCTATCTGTCTTGCCCACAGTTCTGCTGGGAGACTATGGGCAATTCAATCCACTCACTACTTGGAGCAACCTTCATGTGAAGTAAAGTTATTACACTTAAAGAATATTTCTCATAGAAATGCAGTGAAGTTTAGCAACTCCTGTCTAGGATGAGCTGCAGGTTCAGGATGAGGTGTACCAGTGAACCAAACATTGACTATCAATCATGCTCTCTGAACATAAGCAAGAGCTATCTTCCTTTCAGATAGAGCACATTTAGGTAGAAAAGAGTAGAGAAGTTATTAAATGTTAAGTTAGCAGCATTCAGAATAATCTGCTCTAGGCTTTTATATTCAAAATATTTGAGAACTATGGGTTTGATGAAGGAAAAAAGCAATAATGTAACTTTTATGTAGGAATTACAGTGTCTTAAAGAGGAGACAGGCAACTGAGCAAGCAATACAAAACTACTTGGGCAAAACAACCATCCTCATGGTAGAAACCAGTCAGGACAGGGTCAGTATAATTGTCCAGTAACAGGGTACAAGTATTGGGTAACAACTGCTCCCTGCAGCTGCAGCAATGAGCACTGAGGTGTTGCAACAGAGGGGCAGCCTCCTGATTCTGCAGCAGGGTCCAGGGAGGCAAAGATCTCCTCCTCACACCCTCAGCACTTCATGGGGTTCCCAGTCCCCTGGAGCTGCTGAGATCTTTGCTCATGGAGAATTTTACCTCAGTGGGTGTATTTTGTCTGAAGGGAACAGCCACTGTAGCTCCAAAGCAGAGGCCAACTATGCTTTAAAAGAGGCTCCTGGCCCTTGAACTCTGAAACAAAAGGTCAGCCAGCGGTCCCTTTATTTCCAGAGTAAGATGAGCCATTGGAGGGGTGAATAAACCTGACCAGCTGATACGAAGCTCATTATGATGCCCATACCCATTTTTGTTCAGGAAAGTAAACCTGATCTGTTGGAAACAGTATCTCGGGCTTTTATACAGTAATTATAGAGAACTAAGATCAGTATTTTTAAATGAAAGTGATGACAATGCTTTATGGAATGAGTAGCAACAGAGCTGATTTAGATCCTTTATACTGCTAATGAAATGTGAATAAGTAGGAGTCTCATTATCTGCACTTTCGTGTGTGCCTTAGATTGTTCATTATCCTACCACTTAGTGAATTGGTATCTGTGCATACGAGTGATCCTAATGGTTTTTACACAAAAAGTTTCCAGCTTTGTTTAGCAAGTGGTGTTTTAATGATTATATTTTGGTTGTAAGCATAAAATCTGTATGCTATCTGTATACAATGCCTAATGGTTTGCAGCTTCAAAGAAAAAGTGTTTCAACAATGACTAGATATTTTCTGAGAGAAAAAAATCCTGTAATGTATACAAACCCTTCTACTATGCCATAATTAGCATTTTCCAAGCTTGGAAAATGAGACTTTTAAACATCCTAAATCTCTTGTGTTCATATTGCAGAGAAAGGAGAACAGAGACAGTAACCTCTTACCACCTATGTTTGCAAAGAAAAGACTAGGAAAAAAAAGAAAAAAAATCATCAGAGGATGTTGTCCAATCCATTGGTTATTGCAGGAGGAATCCTCCTATTCTGAAGGTCATAGTTCAGCATCTTTTCCTGCCTCCTGTACTCTTCATATCGGTTCTTCCTGAAGTCTTCCCATCCCAAGGAGGAGATGGCACAGATGAGGGTATATCGGAGATGCTAGCCCCCTTGTCAACACACCTAATAAAAGAAATAATAATAACAACACACAATTTTTTCCCAAAGCTCCAAGCAACCCTGACAGAACTTCTTTCAAATATGACAGGACTGGACTTAAGTACATTTCCTTTATAGTTAATGTGATACCTCACAGTTTAATTAGATCTGCTGGATGTCTCTCTGCCATCTGCTCCCTTCCAAGAGCCAGCACCTGTCAGCATAAGCTCCAACACTGACTCTCCAATGACTGGCAGAATATATTTCCTCCTAAGAGGACACATATTGTTTCCTAAGAAACCATCACCTGGGGGTGTCATCCACAGCAGAAAATAGAGCACCCTAACTTTGATATTTTAATTGGATTGTTCTTGCTGTACAGTATCAGAAAAGTGGCAAAATGATAGGAGAGCATAAAGACAAATATTTTAAGGCTTAAGGAAAATGCTAAAAATTAAAAGAAAAAAATGTTCTTAGGAATAAAACACACCCCTGTTTGTATTTAGTGAGACTTTATACCTTCAAATGCTTTGCTCACATCAAAGGCAGGCAGCTGGAAGAGCCAGCATGCTCTGGCACATATCACTTTACCTCCCAAGTGACCCCTCCACTTGGAGGGATTCTCCTCGGCCACATTTCTCTCCTGGTTAGAGTTTGGATAGCAGTGCTGCTGGGACAGGTATCTGGACTCTGGCACTGTGGGCTCTTTCCACTTCAGATCACACGACACAGGTCCCTGCTGAGGGCCTCTCCTACATTAATGTCTCTGAAGCCTTGAGGGCATTTCTCCATTCCACATCTGCTGGCAAACAGACCTGTCCAGCTGGGCCTTCTCACACTGAAGTCCCCAGGCAAGCTGGAGCCACCTGTGTATTTCTATCAGCCCTCATATGTGACAGCAGTAATTTACTTTCTGCTAAGCCTGTGATGTGATGCACTACCAAAATCACACATGGCACAGTAGCTAAGTCAGCCAGCCACCAAATGCACACACCTGTAAACAGGACACCTGTTCTTTTCTATGTCTCACATATATATATCCTTCCAAGCTTCCAGAAGTCAGGAAAGCTCATTGTTTGAAGAATTGTATGAAGGGAGGATGTTTTCCTAACACCAAAAACTAATTTGGAACCGGGAGGCAATCAGGACAGATGACTTGAAGTTTGCATTTGTTGGCTGGAAATAAACCCTTATCTAAAATTCACTGAGGCCAGCATTTCTTAGGTGAAATCCTGGCCCCATCAAAATCAGCGAGCATTTTGCCACTGCCTACACATTCAACAATTCTTATGCAGAGGACCTGGAAACTACCAATGTTTTCACACACCACACACACACCAAGGAAAAGATTTAGAGCAAAGGAGAAAATTAATGCAAGTTCTACTATACCATGCTTTATCTACAGATAAAACTTCATAAAGGCTCAGCCAACATTGGGACATTGTGGTGATAGCTGGTGTTCCAATAAAATATCACCTTGGAGATCATCCCTCACAGTAAAAAGAGCCAGGAGATACCAATTTCTTAAACTTGTAGTACTTAGATGAAGCTCTGAACAACATCTGAATGTTAAATAACATAATCTAGGAATTTGATCCATGATTGCTGGTACCTCAGGAGAATTTCCTATTCCTTCTTCATATGGCATGAACCTACTTCACCTTCTGTGCTTTTGAAAAAAGAACATTATTGTGCCTCTAGCTTTTTGTATCTGTTTAGCTTCATGATTCTTTTTCTTTAACATTTCACTGTTTCTACTAAACATTTGTTTAACCCACATTTTTAAATTTGTATAGAAAGCGTCATTTCATCTCTGTTCATTTGGTAGATCACTGCTATGTGAGTGGGCTGCAAGCTGAAAAGTTAAACTTTCTAAATTTTCAAAAGATTGAAGAAATTAAACAAACAGATTATTTTTTCCCCACCCTCAAATCTGTTCTTTCTTGGAAAAGTCTGTAAAACCACATGGCTCTATCTAGGTGAATGTATTTGCATTCTCAAGTAACAGAGCTGAATTCAGGTGTTGTTATATGTCAGTGCATTTTTGGACACCAATCCAAATTTAGAGGTATATTGGAACAAAGCAAAACTCTGATCTTTCTAACTGATTATTTAAGAATGCTTAAAGCACTGGCCTGATTTTCTGAAAGGGAACAGGAAATGTGCCTTCAGCTTCAGCAAGCACGGAGTTATATCAACAGTTGTCATGAATGATTGTGAATATACACAGGTGTTCAAAGGTACCTAGCAGGTTTTCAAAGGCTCTAGGAGTCTAAATGCCTCTGAAGTCAATGTTGGAATGGGAACAGGACATTTCTTAAAAGACACAGCAGACACCTGAATGCAGCTGGTTTTACAAACACTCAGATGGAAAATCAGAATTTTGTTCTTGGAAACTCTTCTCCTACAGGATTATGATCTCCAGTTGTCATTGAAGTTCCTGCAGGGAAGATCTTCAGGATTCTTCCTTCATCATGTCACAACAAGAAACTTGCATGCAAACCCTGCATTTTGGAAGCTGCTATCTTTTGAAAAATTAATGACATATCTTTTCAATCAATTCTGTGATCAGTATACATAGTTTGCTGGTTTATTCTTTTCAAATACAATTTGAGCATATGTCCAGACATATTTTTGCTCATTAAGGTTGAATGGCTTACCTTCCATTAGTCCATTAGTGTCCTACAGACAGCAGAACATTGGAAATAGCAAATATTAAATAGAGAGGAAATAATTATATCTAATTCTGTAAAATTTTTACTTGCAGATCACCCCTGTGAAAACTAACCATACAGAGATATTGTAGTTTCTATTACAGTGCTGTATATCACATTTATAGGATTTCCACTCTCCTTACACCCAGGGAGAAGCTTGGGCCTGTATATTCCTTGAGTTACAGGACATTAGGCACAGCTTCCCTTGCAATAACTGGCCTACAAGATGTCCAGGATTGGGATAAATATTTCACCTCTGGAGTTGGGATATGCATTTTTACTTGTGATCATGGAGGGTTCATTAAACACCTAAGGCTTATCCTTCTGCTATTAGCATTTTTTTCCATTTGCCCTAAGCTGATAGCAAAAGAGAAAAAGATGTCATGTGGCAGCAGGCTGGTGGAAGGTAGGTATCCACCTCTACACAATATTAGTCCATAAACACAGATGATTTCCACGAGGGATCAAATTTCCCTCTCCCTCCAGCTACTTCCTGGGACTTATTGTCAGCATCCAGATCCTGAAAGGAGATGCTGCAGCAATTAATTCAGAATTGAATTTTCTCCCTGATCTCCATTTCTGAAAGCTTATTTTACATCACAAAGCCTCCAATCTCAGACCTGTGGAGTCGTAAAGATGTACTTGGGATTATAGCTGTTTTATTATTCACAGACATGTTTTGACTCTATTTAAGCCCAGATGCAGATGTAACAGGTTACACGGTACACTCCATTTGTGAGACAGTACATTTTTAAACCCATTTTACAATTCCTTCTACTTTGAGACTTGAGATATACATTATTTGATGTTTTCATCGGTTCAGGCAATTTTGCCTGTATCAGCTTGTTACATCTTACTGGAGAGAGAAAAAAATAAGATTCCATGGGGGCTGCTACTCACCAATGTAGATCATAAAATCACAGAAACGCTTGGGTTGAAAGGCACCTTAAAAATCAACTAGTTCCAACCCCCTTGCCAGAGTCCCAGATGTCCCTCACTAGATCAGGTTGCTCATTGATCCTGACCTTGAACACTTCTGGGGATGAGGTACCACAACTTTTCTGAAATGGCTCTAATGCCATTTGTTTTTTGTTCAATGAAAACTTCTGTGGCAAAAATAAACCTCAACACTTGTCTCTGAGTCATGAACCAGTTTTCATTAACTGAGAGTTTCAATGGAAAATTTTCAGCCAGCCTTAATCATACCTACCAGCAGGTCTGTAAGGATCTCCCTGAGAGTTTGTGCCAGTCTATCATTTTAATACCAGGAAACTGGCTGAAATTCTGACTAAAAATAGAACAATAAAATGTTCAAGTACAAATGCCATAAGGACTAAGCAGAAAGACTACTGAAAAGAAAATCAAGGCTTAGTAATCTATCTAAAAGCCCACTAGCATATTAATAAAATCACTGCTGAAACAGAACTAGGAGATGATTGATTAGAGGACCAGAAACAATTTGAGAAAAATCTTCATTATTTTACAATTAAAATAACAACAATAGAAATTTGAATAGAATCATAGAATCATTAAGGTTGGAAAAGACCTGCAAGATCATTGATTCCAACCTCTGACTGAACACCATCATGCCAACCAAACCACAGCAGTACGTGCCGTGACCAGTTGTTTCTTGAATGCTTCCAGGGATAGTGACTCCACCACCTCCCTGGATAGGCTGTTTCAATGCTTAAAAAAAAGGAAAAAATTCTTGATTTCCAACATGAACCTATCCTGGTGCATCTTAAGGCCATTTTCTCTTATTCTGTTCTGATTGCCTGGGAGAAGAGTCCAACTCCCACTGGGCTACAAGCTCCTTTCAGGCAGTTGCACGGGGTGATAAGGCCTCCCTCAGACTCTTTTTTCTCCAGGATAAACATCCCCAGCTCCCTCAGCCACTCCCTATGCCCTTCACCAGCTCACTGCTCTTCTCTGGACATGCTCCAGCCCCTCAGTGTCTTTCTTGCAGTGCAGGGCCCAGAACTGGACACAGGACTGGATTTGCAGCCTCACCAGCACCGAGCACAGGGGGTGATCACTGCCCTGGTGGCCAGGATGCCATTGGCCTTCTTGGCCACCTGGGCACACACTCGCTCATGTTCAGCTGGCTGTTGACCAGCACCTCCAGGTCCTTTTCCACCAGGCAGCTTTCCAGCCACTCTTTCAGCAGCCCATAGCAATGCATGAGGTTGTTGTGACTAAAGTGCAGAAATAAAAGGAAGAAGAGGTTGAATACTCTTGTGCAACAGAAAAAAAAACTGTCAAAGGTAAATAAAAATGTACTGCAGAGAGTGATATGCTCCTGGCCAAATAAATGGCATCTGAGCAGTCCATCCTACAGATTTCAATATTCAAGTCAATATGAAGTTCTAGAGATATATATGTAGATAAAGCAATACAAATGCAACCTGATGCCACTTCACCTTACATCATTCCTCTCCTGGTCCCGTGGTAGCATTTCACTTGTACCATACACTGCAGGTGTTAAAAGAGAAAGGAAATGAAAGGCGTGGTGTCCAAAAGCAGATTTATTCTTTAAGGAAGGAATGAAGACACAGAATGGAAAATTTACCTTCTTCTGAAACCTGGCACAAAAGAACTGTGTATTAAAGATTAAGAGTTAGTGTTTCTTCAGCCATGTTCCCACAAGATATCAGGTCCAAGGTTGCCATGGATATCACTATTGATTAATAAATAGTGTTATTAAGTCCCATGTAAATAGTGAATAACTGACAGTTCTGAAAGAGATGTGGACATTTTAGGTTTTAGGCTTTTTTATTCTTAATTAAATAGGAGCTAGCTGAACATTTGAACTTCAGCTTAAATTTTCTCCCCTGCTTCACTTCTTTGTGTTTTGTTAAGCAAGTATATCGCAATAGCTGGTGTACACAAGAAAGGAGGAAACATCAAATTAAACACAAATTAAAACTGAGACTGCTCTAGAGTCCAGGCTCATCTGGTCAAAAAGCAAAGAAAGAAAGAAAGGGATAACTGCTAAACAATAAGAGAAATATTGGATTATTTCAGAAAAGCCTTCTAAAGATAGCAGCTCCAGGTCTCTAGAAATAAATTTGTCTCTCTGGCAAGAACAGATTTGTCTCATAACAGCAGCTACAAGTTTCACTGCTCAACATCATCATGTAAAAGCTCTGAAAATGCTCTTCAGACATGAACTGAGCAACAAACTTCTGTGATATGATAGAGAATTTGGCTTGTCATCTCATCAAGAGAAGCTGAACATAAAATTTGCCTGATCCAACTCTGTAGGAGAAGTGGGGCCAGAGTCAAGGCTCTTCTCCCTTTACAAAAAGTGACCTTTGTAGGTTACAAGACGAAATCAGCAGCAGAGCCTGAGATCTTGAGGACCTCAGGTGATTGGACTGAGCTGTGTATGACCTGGCATGGTCGCTGCTCTAGTGCTTCCCTCATTTCTACATGCAGACAAATGTGCTGGGGCTGATAAATACAGTGACTGAATGTGAATGCAGGCATCCTGACTGGTTTTCTACAATATGTGTCTATTTTTTCCATAAAGATTGTTGCAAGAAAGATGGTGTTGGCATGAAAATTATCCAATGGTTATCAAACTCAGACTCTAATATGCACACTGGCACAAGCACGTGTATACCACCACTTACACCAGAGGTGTCAGACATTCAGCCAGGAGCAGGAACAAAGCTGTGTGATTTAGGTGAACATCCACGAGCACCATGAATAAACAAAGAACAGGCAAAGCTCAAAATCCTTAATGCAAAGAATAGGTCCCAACCAGCTAGAGGTACAAATCCCTGCTTTTGTGGATAGTAAATTTTTAAAGGTAATTCACATCTCAGTGAAAGACAGACTGTCTAGTCTAGATGAGCTAAATCTGTATGGCTACAGCAGCAGCAGTAGCAGCATAACAGCAGTTCATATCAACTGAGAATCATGTCTAAAACTGTAAAAAGAGGAAGCTGAAAATAGAAAAAAAATAAATGGATGGATTGCCTACTGCTAATTGTTTGTTTAGGTCTGTTTAGGAACAAAATGCTAATTAAAAAAACCCCAATTATTGTCAGTCAGTTCTGGGTTGCCCAAGGTAACAAACATTCTGCTCAGCTTGTTACTTAAGTATATAAGGCAAAGTTAAATACAGACTAAATTAATCCAAATGAAAAGATTTTAGTAATAGCACAAGAAGAGGCTAGTAATGAAAATTCTCAGATAAAGATGTCGTGTTAGCTATCATCTATACATCATCCAATCTCTACCTACAATCCCAACAGAAACAAGATCCTGTTGGTTTTATCTTACTGTAGCTAGATGAGACAAGCCTTTGGCTGGTGATTTAAGACTGGCCTTCACTAATTGCTTGATGACAGCTGTCTCAGCACCTCATCTTTTCTCATTGGAAGAGATACGACAGAAAACTGGGTTTCAGTGAAAGAGAATCAAGCTGCAAAGCAGATCCTTTTTGAGAACTCTGAGAGTACAGCACATATTGTAAAAGTTCCCAGCCCCTTCCAGGACTACTGGTGCTATGGTGACATAAATACAGAGAGCTGCCTAGAATTTTTTACATTATTGACATATCAAACATACAATTATTTTGGTTATAAAAAGAAATCAACAAGATTTCAGTTTTCAAAAGCTACAAATAGAAACGTTGTTCACTGCATGAGAAAATATTAAGGTCTTTGCACAAAAAAAAAAGCCACTAACATTCTCAAGAGATATTTTTACATTTACCGTCAAAGTCTTTCTTCAAATTGAATTGCTTTTGAAAAAAACGTCAAGGGAATATTTTTTACTCTATCCTGTATGCAGAAGAATGATATACTAAAGAACTGACTCTTTGAATAGGCCCTGAGCATGATCTTATCAGACAGGATCTTTTTCATAGAGCTTTGAAAGAATTCCTCAAGTGAGAAAACCCTGAAAAATGTGGATACAGGTCTTACTAACCGTGTGGCTTGCTGGTACTGCTCAGTTCTTGTAGACAGGTCACAGGAGGGTGAAAGCCCAGAAAATGTAGCAGAGTAAATACAAACTGAGCTCTTGTCCAGGGCCAGCTCAGAGCTCCTTACAGAAGCAGGGAAAACTGAGCTCTGCTGCCCTAGAGGAGAGACAGTGAGCAGGAGAAAGCACTTTACCTTCTGTAGGAAGAGGAACAAAGAGGGAACAGCAAAGATAGATGTGAAGCAGAAGTGTCCTGGAGAGTTTGGATCAGGTTTGTGCTGCAAACAGGAAAGGGGGATCAATCACAGGGACAGTTTTGGCCCATATCTATCTGCTGCTCCATGCCCAGTCTTCAGCCTTCTTCATCAGGGCTCCACTGCAGTAGGTGAAAAATCCATAGCTTTTGGTACCTCCCTCTCCTGTAGCAACAGTTGACAATACTTCTGGGATTTGAAATATTTGGGAAAACATGGCAAAATACATTAATCTTTCCTCACTGCCAGCTGCAGTAGCACGAAGTATTGCTACTTAGCAAAACTACTTGACAAAAAATGTCACACAGTTATCTTTACTGTTCAGTTAGGTTATCTTAGAGAAGCAAGAAGGGCTAGAACAATTTAAAGATGAATCAAATATCTTCATCCCCAAAAGCTCAATAAACACAACACCAAAAGCTTCCCTCTTGATTTATTTGCTAGAGAATGCCATCATGGCATATTTGATGCAGTGGAACTCGACCATTCTGGGCATTTCAGCTTTACCTTGAAGGAAAACAAAGCTAGATGGGAGGTTGTGATGGAAGTTTATGACAAGTTTAAGACTTGAAAATTAATTTAATCCAGGTCTCCAGCCTTGTTAGTTCATTTGTGCTATCTTGATCTCCAGCAGCCATGGCACAATGCTCAGAACCACCACAGGCAATTGAAAGAGTTCAGCTCATTAAGAATTTTCATTTCTTGTCTGAGCTCCTTCAAGAGAGTGTCATTTCACTTTAATGAATTCATTGCACATGATATCATGGTGGGTTTATGAATATGGATTTACCTTCTAATTACTGTAGCAGTTCGAGAAAAGGAGACAAGAAAGGCAGAGACTTTTAAGGGTGTTACCATGCAGTTCTGCACCTTCTGCAAAGGCCAGTTCTTGCTTTTGTTTGTCTTAGATATTTCACAGCGATTTGTTTACTCACAGCTGATGCTTTTGTCAGTGCAAGCACTCCCTGGCTCAAATAGTTTTCAAGAAACAGTTTATTGATGATCACATTATGGAGATATAAGGATAACAGAAGGGTCATTGACTTCTACGTGAGACAAAGAAAGAAGGAACAAGATGGAGTTAATGCCTAATATGGGGCACATTCAGGACTTCAGCTGATGGTGCCTAGTGTAAGCACCATGGTTGCTTCTCTTCATTGATTAGGTAATGGTCTGGTAGTTCTGCAATTAAAATTATCTGAATGGCTCATTGAACTCAAAACTTCACTGCCCTACCAGACATGACTGGGCCAGCTTTGGACCCGGCCATGTGCTCTTAGAGGACTTGAGTGTGGCTCTTGATTTTTCTGAGTAGTGAAAGGAATAATACAGAAGGACATGTGGTGTTGGCACTTGGAGACAGGAAGGATAACCTCTGCTTTTGTATTTGTACACAAATTATATTAGGAAGCTCTTAGTGTGGCCAGAAGGTTTGAAGTCCCTGTGGGCTCTCAAGGAAGAACTGGCCACCTGCTACTTCCCACTGTTCTATAAGTCAGGAAAGGCAGAACATCTTAGCTTCTTAACAAACAAACAAGCAACCAACTGAGGCTTGGGCCATTAAATAAATCGATAGCATTACACTAAAGCATAAGGCTCCTTTTTCTCAGAGCACCAGCATTTTAGAGCCTCCTTATATTTGCACTAGACAAATACTTAAAATATCTCAGCAATTATTTCATGTTGGCACAATAATAGCTTAACTAGAATGGATCTTCTTATACATGACAATACAGTGAATGATTGTCTTACTAAGAAAAGCCTAACCCTTAAGAGAGTTCGTGTTCTTCTTCTAATGACTCACTTTAGGAGAGGTAGATAGGCAGGAAGGATGATTCATCGCGGGACACCTACTGTACACTATTCTGGAATACATTTTTCTTCATCTCTCTCCCACTCTACCTATCAGGAAGGGATAAACAAAATCATAAGAGCTTGGTGATTGAAAGAGAAGGGGAAATTGGCTAAAAGTCAATGCTGGCAATGGGGTGTCTTTACAAATGAGTAAAAGACTGGTGACGACAGCACAGGTCAGATTGACCTTAGCAGATATAACCAAAAAGCCTCAAGATGCAATACTGAGTCAAAAGTTCAGCTACTTTCTCAGGCTCTGCCTCCAAGCTTTTGCAAACTGCAGCTTGTATTCCAAACTCTGTTTCCTCTAAGAGCTTAGGAGTGAAATTTCAGGGAAAACTAGAACAACAGATAGCAATTCAGTCATGGGCTTCATATAGCAAAAGGAAAATAACACTGTTACAGTGTTATGATTTTCTGAAACTCACCTTTGAAAAGAGGTCAAGAGAACCATCTCAATAATATACTTTGATGGCACTGAAAATTTACTAAAGGTTCAGCCATGCATTAAGTGTCATTGAGCCACTAGCAAGCCTGGTACAGTTCACTGACTATTATCCTCTCCTGATCATAGAAAAAAACCAGTTGCTTCCAACACCTCGGGCATGGGAAGGATTGCCATTTACTAGATCAGGCTACTTAGGGCCTCATTCAACCTAGCCTTGAACACTAAAAGAGATTTCTTCTGGAAACCAGTGATACAGCCAGAACGAATCCAAGGAGTATCAAAAAGGGTTCCAGTGTGGTGTGGTTGGCATGCTGGAGAGACAGAATGTCATCCAAAGGGACCTGGACAGGCTGAAGGAGTGGTCCCATGCAAACTTCATGAAACTCAACAGTGAAAAATGCAAAGTCCTGCACCTTGGTGAGAGCAATCTCAAGCACAAACACAGGCTCAGTGGGGAATGGATTGAGAATAAACCTCAGGAGGTCTTTGGGATTATTGGTTGATGAGAAACTCAACATGACCCGGCCATGTGCCCTTGCAGCCCAGAAAGACAAACATGTCCTGGGCTCCTCCATGGGCAGCAGGTGAGGGAGGGGATTCTGCCCCTCTGCTCTGCTCTGGTGAGAGCCCACCTGCAGTGCTGCATCCAGCCCTGGGGTCCCACCACAGGAGGGAGACTGCTGGAGCCAGTCCAGAGGAGGCCACAAAGATGCTCAGAGGGATGGAGCACCTCTGCTAGGAGGACAGGCTGGCAGAGGTGGAGCTGTTTAGCCTGGAGAAGTGAAGGCTCCCAGGGGACATTGGGGCACCTTCCATTCCCAAAAGGTGACTACAGGAGAAGTAGGGAGGGATTTTTTATAAGGCCAAGCAGTGATAGGGCAAGGGGGTTTAAACTGCAAGAAAGTAGGTTTAGGTTGGATATTAGGTAGAAATTCTTGACTGTGAGGGTGGTGAGGGTCTGGAACAGGTTGCCCAGAAAAGTGTGGACACCTCACCTCTGGAATTGTTTGAGATCAGTCTGGAAGGGGCTTTGAGCAATCTAGTCTAGTAGAAGGTGATCCAGCTCACAGCACAGGGATTTGGAACTACAGGATCTTTAAGGTCCCTTCCAACATGAACTGCCCTATGATTGATTCAAGCAAGTTGCATTCCAGTCTGAGTAGTGACACAAAATAATAAATTTTAAAGTGGTGTTCACATGTTGCGGCCACAGATGCTCAAGTCATTTTTAAGAATGGCTAGAAAAGGAAAAAATCATCTTGGAAAAGCCAAGGGCATTAGTAAAGACGATTTCTGAAGCCTGTTCAGGGATTATGCAGATGCAGTTGGCTTAAACATGCATTTAGAAACACTAAGTGGTGATTTAACAGGACTGATAACCCTGATAACCCTACACAGCAAGTGACTGAGTGCATCTGCAATTGCAAGTGCTGAAGATGTCAGGATAGGATTCATGGGCCAGAACTTAAGCAGAAAGCTGCATTAACAGAGGGAGGGCATTTGTAAAAATGTCATGAGATCATTTATGACCACATTTAGTGACAATTTAGTTCTCTAGCTCATCAGAAATGCAGAAACTGCAGCAAAACATTTTCCCTATTAAAGCACAAAGTCTGTGCTGAAACATTTTCCTGTTGAAAAAACACTGCTACATCCCATGACACTCCAGATTCACTTCTGTCCTCTGAACTCAGGCCCATCACAGATACATATCCTATGGCAACTAAGCTGCAGTGATAGAGAGAGATTGAAATAAATGGAAGTCAAGGGAGAAAATTATATGTAAAATATAAACATTGTTGTCTGCTGGAAGTTTGCACGTCCTCAGTTAGGTCTGGCAATTTCATTCAGCCAGTCTGCATCTGTGACTGTTGCAGGTGAATTTAAATCAGCAGGAGTTTGTAGGAACAAACTTTCTTAAAATATGACTGCTATTCCATTGTTTCCCTTGGAGGCCTTGCTATTGGGATGTAATAATAATGATAATAACAATGAGATAATCTTGTGTCAGTTGAGCAAAAGAGATCATGTGAAATTTAAATTCTCTTTAGATGGGTAACCAACCAGTTTGGGCTTCTTACAGAACCAAGTCCTTGAAGAGTGTAGCTGGCTTACAAATACAAATATAGCTGAAATTATTTCCACAGAAAAAAGTTAGCTATTACTGGACAACTTCAGAAATCCAGACTCAGCAGCTTGCCTTACTGAATATGTTCTTCCAGCTCTGGTGGCGCTACTGAGGGCATGGACCAAATCCCCACCCCCAATACCTATTTCGGAGTTAAGGATAATAAGATAGAGCACATTTTCATAATTATGTATCTACAACCCTCTGGGGTAGTTTTTCAAATGAGCATTTACTTGGTGAACACAGAAACTCTGTTCACTACTCTGTTCAGTAGTGACAGTGATGACAACATAAATATCTGCAAGAAACCTATCTGTAGCTTCTGAAAAACAGATTTACCAGGCAACTCCAGCTGATCATCCTAGAACTTTTCACAAACAGGCACATGCCTGGCAGCAGAAAGGTTTCCTTTTTTGCTTATTCATGAGAGCTGCCTACAACCTCTGTCCAAGCACCAATTTCTGAGTTCAGTACTTATGACGAGAACACTCATTAAAGGCCATGCTTTAAGAATGGCTGCCATAATTCGGGTTTTTAAACTGGATTCAGGATGAAAGTTCATAGAGACTGCTTCTATATTAAGGAGCTAAGCAACACAGGCAGACACTGGGAGTCAATGGTCTGTACTCTCAAACTGCAAGAAGAACCCTGGCAGTCTGTGTAAATGCTACAGCACCCACCAAAACCCTTCTCAAGCAACAGAGAAGTTGTTAGCACAGACCAGATTTTGCCCCCAGCAGGCACTCTGGATGTGGCCTTCCTATTCTGAAGGCTGAATTTTGACAGTGTACATGTGCTGGTTGACCTCAATGCCCAAATACAGTTTAATATGTGTTNAGCCAGAGCAAGCAGTAGCAAGCAGAAGCCAAAGCGAGCAAGAGGCGAAAAGCAAAAGCAAGAGCAAAAAAATCCGGAAAACAGCACTAGGTACTGCCCCGTCCCTGCCAGTGTCCCGCCAGCCGTGGGGGAGAGACTGATAGCAAAACCCAAACAAAACATTTGCCCTTCAGAGTCCGTCTTAAAAGCACAGAACATATCCAGCATAGCACACACGAATGGGGATACAAGCATCATAATGTCACCCTAGGACAATATGTGTTTCATTTCTTAGTGGAAATCTGTGAGAGATTCTGAAAATTTCATCCTGCATCTAACTGTCGTGGAGTCCAGAGCATCACGGTGAGATTTAGGGCTTTTGAGAGATCACCAGAACACACTGAGCACTGTGCTCTGATTTGGCTTGCTGGGATCCTGTTTGTTTAGCACAACTCTATCAGTTGAGCTAGGGACTTCTCAGTATTACCAAGAGTCTCAGGTTGACAAAGGCTCAGAGCCTTGGTCTGGTGCTGGACCTACAGATGCCCCAGTCTCAGTGACTCTTCATCCATCTCTGACTGTCCAGGAATGGGAGGTTCCTCCTTTTTCCTTGTCAATCCATGCAAGAGCCAGGCTTCTGCTGGTCTGGCAGCACACCTGAGAGCCGAGGCAGGTGATGATGATAGCACTGAGCATGCACCTGCCTGCAGCCAGCCAAGGAAAACCAAATACATCAACCTCAGTGACAGCTCAGGCTCTCTGCAGCACAGAAACGAGGCACTGCTGACTGATAACCTCCTTGGCAGACTGAGGCCAGAGAAGCAAAGCAGGGCGGGCTTTCCAACAACCTTTGCCAAGCCACAGAGCACCTTGCCAGGAAAGATATGGCAGAGCATAAAGCATAACTATGTTGAACAGTGCCTTGGACTCTCATTCAGGTTCTCCACTCTGGGGACTGGCTTGGCTTAGCAGGATGATTGAGAAGGTTAAAAAATCCTGTCCTGGACCAGATGTTTGTGCGACCAGTCCTGTGCCACGGAGGAGCTGCTGTGTTTCATCTCCATCTGTCCAGAGGCAGGCTTCCCACTGCCAGGAACTGATGCCATCAGGAAGCATTCACTATCTGCACTGCCCGTGGGTGGATTTGATGGATCTGAGCCAGAGACACACGTGGTTTTTGGGCTCCATATCCACAGAAGACTGCAAATAAAAAGAATGAAGCTATCATGAATGGAGATGGTTGTAACAGTGGTTGTGTCATCCTGCTCTCCCCTGAAAGGTGGAAGTGAGATGCTGGCAATTTGGGATCACTTGTGGGAGTAGGTTTGATCACAAAACTTTTATTTGTGACATTTCTGTAAATGTCATTCTACTAAGGTATGTACTCTGCACTTGAGGCAGGCTCTTTCCTTCTGATATCTAAAGTGTTAATTATTAATCATCAAAACACAATTACTGGAACTCTGCTCCCAGAGGAGATTGAGGTTGAGCTTACAATGGTATCCTCCAATAACATAAATCCTTACACTAAATCTTTTCTTTAGCAATAATCACATTTGACCAAAGACACAAGCCATGGCTGCATGTGTGAGTACATGTGCATGTTATTTGTGAGATTTGATTAACTGGGTCCACAGTCTATGTATAAACTTCTCATAGTATCAGAACAAACTGTCTTTTTCGATGGCTGGCTCCACACTATCTTTGTTTGTTCCATGTCTGTCACTGGATAACTGGCTCTTAACACTGATCACAGCTACTGGTCTCCTCTATAAAAAATAACTCATGAGCTGCAAGGTACTGTCATGGACTCCCAAACCAGATTCCTTGTGCTCTGTCTACAGTCTCCTGTTAATAGTAGGTCCCCTTTTTTAAAGGAAGAGCCCCCTAATTCTGTTCCACAAAAGCAAGCTGTCTTCAGCATTATTTGGTTCTTGCTTAGCACTGACTTTCTTGCTAAAGACTGTATTCACCCATAACCAAAAGATGCTTGCAGTGACACCAGGCACACTTCTGAAACAAGGCAGCTTTCAGGTAGAATATGGTATTTTGGGGTTCTGGTGTCAGAATTACACGGGAAAATATGAACACAAGCTCATGCCTGTAATGTCCCTCATATCTCAGGTCTCCAGCAGGATTGTGGTCTCAGCAGCATGTAAGCGAGTTTATATCAGTCTGCATGCCTTGGCAGCCCATCATTAAAAGCTCATATCTTACCACAGGTCTTCCATCATTTCAATGAGATAACTGCATTCAGCTCTTTACAGCTCTTGATATTCCTTCCATGTCAAATGGAAATGACATCTAGATTTTACCTCCCAATGACAGAAATGAGAATAATCTTCCTAAAATCATCCTAAAAGATCACAGCACTGAAATCAGTAAGGAGATATTCATACTTTCATAAAAATAAATTTCCCATAACTCTCATAATCATATTTTAACTTTGGGTTGATCTTGCCTTCTCAGAAGTCCCCTCCTCAGGAGGGCAGTGAAGTCTCTTTTAGGCTGCCAGCTCAGATATATCACAGTGATAAAGGTTATATCCTCAAATGAGCTGACAGCCCCACACGAGGCAGTATTTTCTTATATTGCCTGTTCTCTGACAAGTCTCAAACTGCTTCCCAGTTAAAAATATCAAAATGGGATTACAACTCTCTTTGGAGAGGAAAGCAGAGCAACGTACAGAATGCGCCTGGCCGAGATGAAAGGAACTTGACCATGTGTTGACCTACACATGGCTGCAGATTAAACAGGGAAGGCAGGAGTATTTTCTTTCACCACTCCCTCCCTGAGTACCCCAGGGTCAACACAGCACACAAAAATAAACTGAGGTGGATGTGAGGTTAATTCAGCTTCCCATTAGTTGTAGTCATTTGTGAGCTGCTGAACAACCCATCTAGGTGTTCTTGTCATGACTTCCAGGGCACAGGCAGACAAGCACTCAGTCCTGTTGTTCCAGTTTAATCTGCTGCCACATACGTGCCAACACTGCCATTTAGTGTGCTCAGCCTGTTGCAACAGCTTGGACATAAAAGACACAACACTAATTGCAAACAATGATCCTACACAGAGGCAGACATACACCACTGTCTGTTGTAAGCCATTATCAGCACAAGATGTTGGAAAGTGGCAGAGGTGGGGCTACCTTTTACAGAAAGTAATAGTGAAGAGGGATGGTGGCAAGAGCTCCTGGAAACATGAAAAACTGAAATCTGAGTTCCTGTGGAAAAAACAAAACAAACAAAAAGCCAACTAAACAAAAACCCAAACAAACAAACAAGGAAACCAACCCCCCCCCCCCTCCCCCAAAAAATCACTTTTGTTTGCAAGTAGAAAACTATCATCCAAACTTTAAAAATCTCTCTGGAATTAACCTTGTGATTGAATTCCTGATGTTATTGAAGCTCAATAACCAGATGAAACACTGGTTTCATAATGCATACCTTAACCCTTTCTGTGGAAAGTCAGGATATTCTTAGCAAGTATTTTAACCAAACCCGTGATCTATCGGTATCCTTGAAGCTACCCACATACTTTGATATTCAGCCTTGATCTGCAAAGACAACTGGGACTTAACCCTGGTCAATAAAGAAAACCTCAAGCAGTTTAGCTGCTTCCCTGCCTGGCTAGCCTTACAAATGTTTATGCTTCAGTGCAGGATCTGGCAGGTTTTATTTGTAACATTGCTCCAAGTTTGTCATAGGTCTCCCTCTCCACCTATTCTTGTTTTCAGAGGAGATTTACACCCTTAGGAGCTGACATCCATTAGAGTTTTCACAACAGGCCACACAGGCAGTCTGAAAACTGCAGTGCTGGGCAGAGGTATTGGCAAGCTTTGAACAAATCTACTGTGGTACTGAAGGCTGCCCAGACACAGTCATGGGGAGCTGATGTGGGAGGCTCTTCCTGCTCCTTCAAAACACATGATGGTGCATCCTCCATGCCAGGTCTGATGCCACTGGCAGTACTTTGCTGACCCTTGCAGATGTGCTGCCCTTCACTCACCATAGGCTGTCCCGGCAAGCCACCTTGCCCTTCTCTTGAGTCTTTATTTAACCAATTTGTCAATCCACCCCCAGCTCCTCCTGCTCAGAAATGTTCTGCCACACCACTGGGGAGATGACACAGGATGTCCCCCACCAAGTGCCAATAACGCAAATCTCAGCCAGCACTGAGCTGATCCCTGGGCATTGCCATGATCTGTATAAACAGTTCAGGTAGCCCTTGGAGAGATGGGGACCACATCCTGTTTGGCAATATCCACAGCTCAGAGCCCATCCAAACAAGTTGAGAGGCTTGTTTAGGGTCCAACATGGTGCTTGATGAAATTGGTGCTGGATGCAACAGCAGAGAAAGAGTGAGAAGAGACATGAGGACAAAGTGAGAGAATATGTATTGCCATAGGTCAGCTCTCCTCAGAGACATTAGCGGTTCATTGTAAGAGATATAAAAATAAATGTCAGATGGCTCTCTCTTGATTAATCAAGCTCGGCTTTGCTGTAGTGACGTCTTCTTCAAATAGCACTTTTTCCATTCTAAAGTCAATGAAAAAGCCAGAGAGCATCTGACTCCTGAACAAGCAGTACTGAAAGCAATTCAGGCTTATTTCTGTGGACATGCTTCCCCTATTATTTTAGCACAGCTGTGTAATCCCTGAGTAATTAAAACGTTTCCTCAAAGCTGCCACTCTCTTATGCCTTCTGATCTGTGTCAATGCTGATCTGTTCAGCTGTGTAGGAATATTAAGAGTGCCTGATATAGCTAAGTCACTTCAGCTTTTATTCAAATGGTCTCTTCAAAACCAGCATCAGCTGAAGAGAAGAACAAATTCTTCTTTTAATGTAATTTCAGATTAACTGTTGCTTTGAATGCAGTTTTAGTCTATTTACACCAGTCTGATAGGTATCAGCATTAAACAGCAGCAAGGCATTTCAAGAGGACATGAAGAAGGTTTTAAATATACCAAGGGCTCAGAGGTGGCTGATTAAGAAAACCATTGATAATTTGATTGAATATGGAATTGTCAGTCACTCAAAGCAGCTGAGACCTCTGGAAATTTAAAACACAATTCAACAAAAAAAAAATGAGTAAAGAAGTACCGTAAGTGAGGAAATGAAGAATGCTGTGTAAAAGCCACAGAAGGTCATCAAAGTCAACCAAGACTGTTTTGCACCATTTGCATTTAGTGGGGCCTTCACTGCTCTGCAGACATACAGGCTGCTCCAGCTGCCTGCTCTGACAATACCAGGGCCAAGGCAGGTTTTGAACAGGAAGCTTTGGGGGCACATGGGCTAGGACTATGTGAAAGAGAGAAAAGTAAACACAAATACGGAATTGTGGTTAGAAGAAGTGTCCAAAAAGCATCAGGGCAGAAAAGAAGGACAAACAGAAGCAATGTGATTGGATGAGCAATGTGACAGAGCTTTGTAGAGGCAATTGACAGCAATAATTGCTCCCTCTGCAGCTCCCCTGTGCTTGGGCTAAGCTCTCAGGATACACCAGTTCCATACCCTCCCTACACAGCCATCATTAGAGACCCCTCTATAAACAACACCACAGTTGGTCCTGGGTACAGGAGAGAAACCAGAGAAAAATATCAGCAATGGTCTGAGGAACTCTTGTAGAGCAGCATGCACAAAAGTGAGATACCATCTGACAAGTCACAGTAGGAAAATGCCAAACTGAAGGTATATGTAGGATATATACATGCAGGACAGAAAAAGAATTATTAATGTTGAGGTTACAACATGATTCTTGTTTTCTTGTTAAAAATCCCAAGGCACTCATTGCTTCATGCACGTATCTGGGCTTACATGTGACAGTGGGGCACCCTAAAACAAGTCTACACAAGCAGGAGAGCTAGGCATGGGGACTTTCCTACCTCCTTCCTACCACCACACTCCATGATTTCTCACACTGTGGGACATGGAGCCAGCTCTTGCTGAGCCCTCTCTGGGTGTCCTGGGTTGAAGAGGCAGCACAGTGGTGTCCACATGCAGACTTGCAGCAGCAATGCCTCATGACTAGACTCTGTTCCCAAAGCCACAAGCTTGTCTTGGTAAGTTTGTTCAGATGTCTCAGATCCATCTCTGCCTTGCATTATTAATTACAACATCCACAAACACATTAAGTCTCATTTTCAGTACTACTACTAAGCTACTTTCAATAGCTTATCCTCAATGCCTGTCCCTTGGAAACGAGTTCCTTCCCGTTAACCCTTTAATTGCTTCTGAAACACAGCAGGTATCCTAGAGGCTCTGGAACTTCCTTTAGGCACATGTCATTTTCCACCCTGGAAAAATGTTGGATGTGCACCTGTAAGTCCTTGATATCCAGGAGATAGCCCAAAGAGTGGCTGAGCAGTGACCACTCCTCTGAGATACCAAGGTCTGAGCTTTCCCACTGGATTTCCTTGTGTACGGCTGTCACAGCGCTTTGTGGCAACCCAACAGACTGGCTGGGGGGTGCAGAATCAGACTATCTGCTTGCTCAGGAGAGTTCTTTTGCACAGCACTGACTCTGAGAGCAGAGACAAGCATGCCACTCATGTTCCAAATAAAAGGCTTGGTGTCAATCTCAGATTACTCCTATATTACTCCCAGGTGCCCTCACTAACACTGGTCCTTGGCTGTTCCTGTTCTTCAGTACTCTCTGGATGCATCCTAGAAAGGTTTAGATATGGCAAGGATCATACATGAGGAAATACACCTCTCTTAGAAGAAAAAAAAAAGTACCAATATTTATATGAAATTTATAAAGACAAAATGAGCAAGACCTTTTCTTATCACACAAAACACTGCTTTCCACATGGTGGGCAGGCCGCCCTGTTCACAGAATACACAGTGGAGCAGGCTGGGGAAAACACAGCAGGTGTCTCATCTGCAGGGGGAAGCGGGAGGGCAAGAAGGGATTTGTGAGGCCAAGGAATGCCCACTTGTGCCCAGGGATCCTGTAGGGAGCAACATAGCTACAAACTGCTGCAGCAGCAGCCCTTGACACCCTCAACCACTGCACCAGTTGCAGCATGTCCTTGGGTTCACACTGGCTCTGGGAAGAAGGACATGCACTGAGCACCAGTCAACCAGTGCTTGGTTCAGGCTGTGTATCTGTCTGGGGGCAGTGAGACAGCAAAACTCAATTAGCACAAGCTCTAAGCACAGATGCTTTCAGCTCCAATGGCCCCTGATTCAATTGGTAGCATCTACCCAGGCAGCAGCTGCCACCTACCTTTCCCTCCAGTGAGTTAGGAAAGGTTTGTATGAGAAATCAGGAGCAGCAATTTTCCTTGACAAAAAAGGTCTGGAAAACAAAGAACTTTGTGTCTGATAGGGAGGGGTGTCCTATTCCAGGTCTTGCTTTCTAGAGCACACATCTGCATTCAGTTTGCTTTCCACACCTCAGCCAGGTATAACCCTTTTCCAAGCCCTTAGCATCCTCCTTACACCCTCCTTTTTTCTTACCCTTGATTTTCCAGGAAACACCAGGGAAGCTGCACACATACTGTCTGCTCCTTTGAGCAAAATGTTTAATAGCTTTCCTATCAAAGAAAACACTTTTTTCTATCTTGCCTCCTCCTCTATTTTTCCAGCATTTGCATTATCCCTTCTCCACATATTATGACTCACTGTTAACTTGAGACCAGAGGCTGCCTCTCCCTCCCCCTTGCCCAGGAACTCCTTACATAAATCATTGGGATTGCTGAACAAAAAAACGCTAAACCAAACAAAAATTAACATGTGCAGATTTATTACTGCTTTTGTTTTCTCAATGCACAGACAAATTAATATTACAGAGATTAGGTCCCTTTACTCAGCTCTCCTGAGCACAGTGCAATATGACAAGAAAATCCCTATTCTGTGCAGAAAAAAAAAATAAAGACTGGATAAAGTCTGCTATTGTACAATCACAAGATCCTGAAGAAAGAGGATTATTAAAGTAGAACACAATGTGAAATGTAATCAATACAAAGACAGACTGAGATGACACTGAATTGCAGAGGGACAACATCTCCTCTGTGTATGATGTGTGGTGGGTAAGCCAGTGAACGGCTGCTGCAAGCCTCATGAGTTTAGAAAAATTATGTGTGTTTTCCTGGACTCTGAGCTATTCACAATGTCCATTCCACAAGGAGGGAGAGAGAAAGCTGAATAAACCTTTAAGGGTCATCCTCTTTTCAAATCAACTCAAAGCAGAGTCTTTGTCAAGCTGACAGGACCTTATTGCTAGGTGGAATCACTGAGAGTTACAAAAAGCATTTGTAACCAGAATCTTCCATAAAAACACATAAAGAGCATCTGAACTACTCCACAGACAGTAGGGATGCCAAAACACTTTGCTGTTTCTCTGACTTATGTACAAGAGAGGAAATTTTAAAAATGTTTTTCATTAATTTAAAAAAGTTACAAAGGGGTCTGTCTAGGTAGGTGCATGCCTTCAACCTCCTCCATGCAACAATTTCTGGGTAACATAAGGACCTTTGGTCCTTTGGTCAAATTAAGATGTCTGAGAGAACTATGGACAAATAACACCTTCAATCCAAAACTTTCTTCCTCCCAAATTTGCTTTCTTTTGTGAGTAAATACTACAGACACTTTTACAAATGGAAAGTCAAGTTATACAGTGAAAGTCCTACACAAGGTTAGAGGAAGCCTTTAAACCAAGTTCAATCTTCTGTACTCTATTTAACTCAAGACTGACAAAGAATTTAAAGGGAAAGGTTAATCAGTGTGCCATTAATGTACATGAAGGTAGTCTGAGAGCACTGGGAAAGCTCTTAAGTTTGTTGAGGACTTTATCTACCTCTTATATCTCTGAACAGACAGATTTAGAGCCAGGCATTTCAGACAATTTAACTTCTTTGGCCTAAAATGATCATCTAGGTTCTTTCTGCAACAGTGGAGAGAAAATCAGACAATATGAAAATCTATCAGAGACATTTTTGTTAGTATAGGGTGAACTACTCTCATGCGTTGATCCTACTTTTTTCAACACACATTCAGTTTTCAAGGGAGCCATGACACAGTGACGAAGGCTGGGACAGACTGCTTGATCCCTGCAGAGCTGAGGGAATGAGGGCTGTGTGCTGAATAATAGGACAGGCACTTAGGCAGTGTAGACCAGCCCAAGGCTCAGTGCAGAGGAAAGCAGTGGCACCAGGCCGCCCATGAGGAGCTCCAAAAATGGCTCTCCTGGCCCTTGCACTGTGGTCACCACAGGACAGCTCTCAGTTCAGTACCCTTCTTCCTTTAGAGCACATAGGTTCATATCCAAGGCCTGCTGCAGCCACCAGCCACCTCCATGTACTTCAGGTTCAGCTGTTCAGGGCCTGGTTTTCAGGATGTGACACCTACAACTGTGGTTGCTCCCAACTCTGAAAGTCTGGCCCTAAATGCACATCCATTGCCTGATAGATAGGAGTAAAAGGAGTGGTTTCCTACTGGGTTGTACTGGCATGTGAGAATGAGCTTCATCACCAACCCGTGCAATCACCCCTTTTGAGGCAAGGCCACATCTCAGATTTCGCTCAAGTTGCCACAGAAGATCTGGGAGGCTTCACCAAGGAGGGCTTCTCAAGAGCTGTATTCATCTTGGACTTCCAGGCTTCTGACTCATCACTTTGTTTTGTTTCTCAGAGCATTATAATATCTTCCCAAGTCATTCATCCACTTGATCCTCAAAGATTTTATCAGAGAATTAGCCCAGAATGGCAATTTCCACCTTTAAAATGCTTTAACGTTCTAATGCTTTGAACACCTTCAAAGCCATTTAATCACAATGATTCTGGGAGACAGATGAGTAGAAATCCTAATTTATTTGCAAAGAAGCTGAGCCCTAGAAGTTGAAGCTCAGGTGCTGTCCCTACCCTGGGCCCTCCAATATCCCATGTATCAGCCTCCCTGTGGACCTGGAGACTCAGCTCATGCACATGGCCATCTGAGCAGGCTTACCATTGTATTTGGGGAGCCAAACAGGAATCGCCTCCCTTGGTTACCCAAAATTCCACTGATGTGGATGTAAAACACAGTCTCTGAAGATTTTTTCCTCATTATTCCATTAGGTATTATCACCAGGACCAGCTAACTGGTGAGATACCACCCCGGAACTGAGGGAACCAAGTTCAACCCTGTTGCATTTAACTAAATGGCAGGCACACCCACACACACTGAAGTGGAATTTTTCCGAAGGTAAGAATCAAGCTGTGCCTCTGTCCTCCGCCACCCCCATCTCATGCAGTTTAACTTGACAGTTCAGCGTATGGAAGTTATTATGGGGTGCCTGTGCATCATGGTCGCTGGTCTGGACCATCACTGTTCTTCTCCTACACATACACAACACACCCATGCACACACAGAAAAGCTGCCGAGTGCTTACATAATCTGATGTGTCAACAAAGTCCCTGCCAACTCTCCTAGTCTGGGGACTTTAGGTGGTTTCAACTTGGCCCAGACAGAGCATTACAAACATGTGAAAAGTTCCCCTTCAAGTCTGCCCAAACCCAGCCAATCCAAACCCACACTGAATCTCACTGTGTAAGTGAGAAAACAAGTTCAGTTGTTGCTAAACAAGTACTTGAGAAAGCGCAGGCTGGGAGCCCTGTCTGCTGCTAGACCCCCATCCTCCCATCGATGTGCAGCACAGCCAGAAGCTGTGTCTGTGTCTGAGCAGTCACATGGCATCCGTCTGCCAGGTGGGTGTCTGAGCACTTCTTTTGAGAGCCTGAGGGTTACTTGAGACAGCTAGAGCAGACAGGGCACCACTGCTGCATCTCTGCATGGCAGCCCCTTGGTACAACAGTCTCATGAAAGTTAAGGGCAGGAGGTATCGATAATTATTTATGCAAAAGGTTGTGGTCAGGTGATGGCAAAAGTTTATAAATCTGTATGTAAGTTAGTTCTGGCTTTGTCTTCTCAGTTCTATGAGGGGTGGGGTCCCTTGTGACTCCTGATGTCTTTTGTCAGCCATGTCTTCATGCCCTCGTGTCTGATGCTGGTGGGGGCCATATGCCAGCACTGCCTGATCCAGCTCTCAGCCTACCTGGCTGTGGAGAAGTCAAGTAGATTTACCTTTAGATCCTGCCAAAGCAAGAGGATGTGAGTATACAGCAGGAGACTCCCTTTCTAGGAGACAAGTCTCTCGAGACAAGTGGTAGAATACCTTGACTTTTTTTAGTGTTGTAAAGTTACTTTTGTATTAAAGCTATTTAAAAAATTTGTCTTAAATGCACCATGGCCACATGTATTTTAGCCCACAGAATTAGCAAAGATTAACTTCAATGGTATTGTTTGCTTAATTGCTTTGCTGAACTGTAACGTAATGAAATTCCAGACTGAAGAGCTTAAAGCCCATAAGCAGCCAGAAAATGAAACTCCAGTTTCAAAAGAAAGTTACCAGCATTCAGATCTCTTCCAGACTCAGACAAGTTCAAGGGGTTTTTTGCTTTTTTTCATTTAATAATTACACCCCTGCAAGATGCAGAGAAGGACAGATAACCTCTGATGCCTTGATAGCCAAACCATTCAGGTGATCAACCTAAAACACAGAAGACCTAGATTCAAATAACCAGGGTTAAAGTAAGCAAAGAAACTTAGGGCCATGAAGACTTCCAGCCACTGGGCTCCATATTATCTTAAACAAAAATCCTGTTCTCTACAAGTTTACATCAAGCTTTGCACAGTTCTTTAACTGTGCAAATCTGTACTTTGGTCAGATGGAAAAATTGCCATTGAACCCTCAAGACTCTTTCAAAAAAGAAAAGAATTCTGTTTTGAACAGAGGGCCCCAGCCATAAGGCTCCTTCATGTGCTAGTGTTAGTGCTTGGCAAGCTGCAGCTCCTGTGGTAATGCTAAAGCTCTCTCTACCTGCAGTGCACCTGCAGAAGGACCTCCTTACAGAGTGATGTCTGTGCCCTGCAGCTGTGCAAAAGATGCTCTGGCAGGTCTGCAATGAACCCCTTCCCACCTGAGGAGTCTCCCTGATACCCTCTGTCCTGGGCTTGTGCCATCTTAGGAGTCTGAGGTAGGTGAATGGCTCAAGTCAAGCAGAGACATCAGACAGTTTGACAGAAAAATGAGGACTGCTGACTTCAACACTGAAAAAGGTCCATGAGCTAGCAAGATAATGAAGCTATTAATGAAGTGAAACACCATGCTGAGGCAGAAACCCGTATGTGGATATGATTCATGTATTTGAAAAGTCTAGAGTAGAATTTCAGTAGGATAAGCGCAGCTTCCACACTCAGACTAAAGTGACTGGCATCCCTGCCCAAAATGTAAGAAAAAAAATCATGTTTTTTGTTGAGTCATTTTTCAGCCCACTGAACACATGCTCCAGAGCTCCTGCACAGAGGCAAAAATACACCCTGTGTACACACTGTCTTTATGACCCCTCTCCTCCCTCCATCCCTCCCTCCTTCCCTCCACATCCTGTACCTCAGAACTTGTGACAGAGGTAATGGTTTCAAAATCATTCCACAGAGATAAACCTCAGTGTGTGAGCTGTTACACTGGCTTGTGCACCCAATTACCACTGAAGAATGTGCTAAATTATTCCATGGAAAGAATGAATGCTCCTCTTTCCTGTTTACTTTTCAGTATGTGAATATTTATTTTCTCGTGTCAATAATTACTCTAATGTTTCAGAACACTCCATTTAAAACTGGCTTTCATTCATAGAGTCATTCACAGAGAGAGCCATTTTTGAATGATAATGAGGCAATCAATGTTTTTAAAGGATCTTATTTTTCAAGTGAAAATAAACACAATTTCACAATTTCTTCTCAAAATACAGGCTAATTTTTCAAGAAGCTTCAAGGAAATACCAATGCCACTGTAAGCATGTGATATAATTTTCTAAGCTTTTATTTTCAAGACTAATTAATGATCTGGATATCTCAAAATACTTAATTTGAATCTAACACGAAGAAGATTTAAATTCAGGCTGTTTCCAGTGTTTTTACCAAAGCAGCATATTTATCATTCTCCTTCCACTTTATCTGAGCTGTGCTGGCATTGCAAGACCTAGAAGGAGGGTTAAAACTCTTCAGATTTTATGCTCAAAATCTTCAAAAATAACCTGGCTGACTGAAGAAAAGTAGTATTTATTACTGTTAGAAATACACTGTTGCATGCATAGGCTAAACTTCACAATCCAAATCTCTTTTTAAATCTGAAGTCACATGCAGATAGAGTCAGGCAGCTGCTTACAGATTAAATGGATACAGATTTGTCCTCCTGTATGGCTTGGTGACTGAGAGGAGCATTAAGAGACTACTGACATGAGATGCAGGCCAATGGTCCTGGACTATTAAGAGCAGTGACTTCCCCTACATAACCCTTGGGGAAGCACCAATATGAACACCGGTGTTCATATATATACTCATATATATATTCATATCAACCCCATGTCAACATGGGGTTTCTGGTTTAATGTGCTACAGGACAGCCTGCAACACACTGTGCTTCCCTGCTCACCCCCACCTGGAGTCTTTGTTCCTAATGATAGAAGGGAAACTGTCCATGGGACAAATGGCAATAAGAAATCCAAGTATGGCTTGTGAGAACAGATCCTGGAAGGACTGTGACCTCGTTCACACACACACACACACACACACTCTCATTCCCAGGACTGGGTACTGCCATGCCACACCAGTCATAAGCAGCAAACATGGAAAAGGTGGAACATAAGGGCAAAGGTCGAAACAATACCTTCAGGAATAATGCTGTCTGCTTTGCTGGCTTCATTTGAAACTCAGTCATGATATTAGAGCAAGAGAATAACATGATTATCCACTACAGAGTTTCCTCCTTGGAGGGAGGGCAAGAAGCAGAAGACCAGTAGGAACCCTTGAGAATAGTTAGTGGTGGTTGCAGTTCATGACCAGACAGAAATCTGGCCCTATGCCAAAAGCTCCACAGAAGACATTTTATATGTATTTGATAAAAATACAAAACAAACTTTATCATTAATGTGGAGTTTTGGCCTAACCACTTCTAATTATATGATCTTATACTCTGACTTCATTTTAGCAGCAGAAGGGCAGGGGACACCCATGCAGCACACAGTCTCCTTGTGAAAACTGATGCATGTCAACGTTTCTTGAATAGCTTTGAGCCAGCACAGCATGTTTGCACTGGATCAGCGATTTGCATCACAGAGAGCAGCATTTTCAAAGCCCTGTGAGGAGCCTTTCTGACAGACTTGACTATCATGGCTTCTCTCCCAGCAATGCTATTCATACTGCTGCATGGACAGGCTTAAATCACAGCAAAATTGCAAGTGTGGACACAATTTACAGCAGTTACTGAGAGACAAATAAAGAACATAATCTCATGATCTGAAAGTCCACTCAGCAGAGGCACAGTCAGTATTAAATGCTCTTTGCTCAAGAAGTTTCCAATTGTAATAGATTATTTGGGTGAAATTCAGTTTTCCTGAAGTCAGCAGGAACATTGCCAAGGTTGTCAGTGAGGCCTTAATTTTGCAGCGTGGCTTTGAAAACCTTGTTCCCTTTGTTAATTCCCTGGAATTTTGGCTGCTGAAAAGAGACACTTTGGTTCTAGGCAGCCAATTTCTTTTCCTTGTGGCTGCTGCTTAGCAAATGCACATCAGCCACTTTCCTTATCTTATTATAAATGGAGACATAAATGATCAGTAGAAGCAAAGCTACTTCTCCCAAAAGATTTTAACTCCAGCCCAATAACAGCTTACTCTTCCTCCCTCTGCCCATCTCTGCTCATGAGCCTTGTGTTAGGGACATTGTATGCCCCACATTGCCAAACAGAGAGCAGCTCTGCTTCTGTCATTAGGTTTCTTTATTTACCATTCATTCAACACAACAAGCAGACAAGGAGGTGGGTGAAATATTACATTTTTCTTTCTCTGAGGATCTATCATGTAATATATATGTACCTAACTTACTATCTGGGTACAACATGCTAAAATATTCAAACATGCATCAGTGGAGTTTGGTTTGGTCTCTTTTGACTGAATATTCACTGTCAGAAATATAGCTAAACACCAGACTTCTTGACTTCAGGCTACCAAAACCAAATCAGCAAATCATCTTTCTGCATCCTATTAACTCACCAGAGCTCTAGTTTCCCTATTGATTAAACAACATTTACCCAGGAAACACACTCTAATTTCATTTGTGTACTTTGTGGCTTAGGTTCTGTTCAAGCAATTTAACTAGACCAGCTGGTTCTTCATAGCTGCTAAGCATGAAACTCACACTCTGGCAGGATGGCACTGGCAGCCTCTGAGTGGAGATTTGCCTGCTGGTGATCCCTCAGCAAGATCAAAGTCACAGGACAGTGTGCTTCCAACAACCAGCCCTTAGCTGATCTCATTACAGCTGACTTGCCTTTCACCCTCAAAGCCTGAGCTTGCACTTACAGAGCTGATGTTAGGGGCCACTGAGGAAGCCTCCCTTAGCAAACAGTGCAAACACTGCAGGAGCAGATTTCGCATTCAGAGTGTTTTTTCCAGAGCAGCTTTATTCTGGCCCTGAGGACTTGACACCCACCAGAAAGAGGAACACACTCTCCTAGTTCTGTCTGTGTGAAAGGAGTGTGGCCTATGCCACCCAACATGATTCCTTGGTGGCAACCACATCCCTGGAGGTGGGGACAAGCAGGAATTTCACTCAGAAGTATAATTCTGAGTGGACTACAGTGCTGATGCATTAATGATCCTTAGTCAATTCAGAATTTATGCCTGCTCCATGAGCTTCATTAAACTATGGAATCTTTTAGCCTCTGTTCTCCATCTTCAAAAGAGGACTAACGTGCTTCTTTGAGGACATATTCACCAGTGTTTCCAAAAGGCACTTGAAAATTGTGATGGATGAACACTCAAGAGTAGAAGACATTTCAACCTCACATTTCTGCAAAGGTTAACACACAAATTTACTCTGCTATCTAGTCCTTTAGCCCAGCCAGTCTATGATATAACATTAAAGAGGGTAATCTTTTGTATTTTTCCAATGTTCATCCGAATTTCTGAATCCCCTGAAACATACCGTGCTGGTTGAAGCTGCCAGTCTTCTGAAGCACTTCTGAAGAGCTTGAAAGCATTTTGAAGAGCACAGTGCAGCTACTGAGTTTTAGTCTTTGTATCAGGGCCTCTGATGTTCTCCCATCCTTCATACCACTTGTGATCACTGTCACTGGCTGACTGGTGGAGGTTTTGTACCCACAGCTACTTCTTTAGCTTTCTCTGAGACAGATAATTGGAGTGTGTAATTAAGCACTACTGACAACAATTTTGGAACTGAAAGTATTTCAGGTAAACATCTATCAATTCCAGCAGAACAAAGATCATGAGGATTCACACATAAGGTGCAAATGACCTATGGATTTTGAGAAGCTTTTTAATCATAACGTGTTTCATACTTGCTCTCCATTTCTATCCTTCACACTTGTACACTCACTGCCAGAAAACCAGACAGCTGCTTTCAAAGGGAAAGGGAATAGTCCAAAACTCACAAAAAAGGCCACAGAGAAAATCCATACTGACTTCCCAACAGATCACATAGCATCTCAGGTGTGGTAGGACAGGGACTAAAGTTGTTATTTGCCTCAGTTCTCTCTCCCAGCTACACTAGTTAGTTTGTTTGAGACAAGAAAGCAGACACTCACACACTTGTTCATACTGAATTTGTTGCAAGCTGGACACAGAGCTCTCAGTCCTTCACCTCTGAAGACACACAGGAAGAAAGTCTGCTCACAACATCCAAGGAGTGAGCCTGCCTCCTGTCCACACCATCTCATGTGCCACTGCCATGTTGCAGATGAGGCCAGGCAGTCCAGTGTTTTGCTTTCTCAGGATGCAGGTTTGGAAGATGCCCTCTATTCCCAAGCAGGAAACAAGGGAAAACTGATTGCCAGAGCAGCTGGAGCTGGATCCATGTGGATAAGACATAAAGTGAGCTGTGTGCATTCCATGATACCTGGGAGCAGAGATCTCACCAGCAGCATCTCTCAAGGTTATTGTCACACACCACACTGCACACAGCAGTTGGGGTCCAGACTTCTCCATGCAAGGAAACAGGCTGCAGGACACAGTGCCACAGCTCCCACACAGGTGGGAAAGGGGAGTAACAAATTCCATGTATGCATCCCAGGCATGAGATTATGAAGATCAAGACACACTAGGACACACTAGGTGTTTAAGGTCTCAACATAGCCTGCAGAGAGCCAGCCCCAGGGAACAGGCTATCCCAAAACAGACCCTTTAGATCCCTGTTCAGTGGGATCACTCCCCAGGCTGCACTGTGAATGTCAGCTGGATGGACCCAACAGGACTTAAATGCTGCTACACATCTAGGCTCCTACTCTACAGTCAGTTCTAGACTGAAACCCTGCCCAGGTGTCAGGGTGCCTGTACTTAGACTGCAAATTACTTTCCTGGGCTGGTGTTGCTCTCTCGTGTATCTGCTGCTGTTGATGGATGAGACTGGCAAAGTCTGCAGGCTCAGGTTCACTAGCTAATGCCTCATCCTTCAATAAAATGAATATGAGCACAAAAACTTGGCACAGACAAACAAAGGGTAATATTCTTTTACATGAATCTGATTTCTAGACTAAAAGCACCTTTCAGCCTTCTGCATTTTATGGTAGCAATTTGTTTTTCTCCGTGTAACCCACACAAGTGGTAGGCTCTTCAAAACCATTATCAGTAAAGTGCCTTTCCCTTAACACATTAAAATCCTTCAATTTCTAATACTTGCCTCTTTTATAATTTAATGGTGCCCAAATCAGTGCATGCAAACAGAAGCAGAATAGAAACACAAGCTGACAGTCACCATAGAGAAGCATCTAACAAATGTTTCACCTTAATAAAGGTGACACAGGAGAAATCACCACCATGATCTAGATAAAGCCCAAAGCAGAACAGTTACACAAAAGCAATCATTAATTTGGAGTCCAGCTTCTGACATCTGTACTTCTGGACCAAGTGCCTGGGACCAGCCATTTCCACACATTTCCAGGGAATGGAGTTGCTCACACACTCAAATAGTAGTCACAGCAAAAGGAGAGTAAAGCTCCTTAAATCACAGCTGGCTGATACGGGTTTACCACAGAAATGGTGTTATCTAATAGACTTGGTGACGTCAAACAGGAGCAGCAATATGTACTTACAAACATGTGTTGCCCCCCTGGGGGCAAGCCCCTGGCATTAGTGCTTGTGAGTGGCTGTGTGGCCAGAGACTGCCTTGGAGGAGACCCAGAAAGGGGGATAGGATATGGCCAGTACAGGCTATAGAGCTCACTGCAACTTTCCATCCCACAGTGGTTGAATTTATCTTCAGATTTGAGTTTCTTGGGAAAAAATCATGCATTTGTGCCCTGGCATACGCCTTCAGCTCTAAAGCCTAACAGCACCAGCCATCTTTATTTCTCTTTTCCTCTGTCTTCTGGCTCTTCACATCTCATGAGACTGGTGATCATGATGGGGAAACCATGATGAGTCAGGCCAAATTCCTGAGAGACAACTCAGACTGTGATGGGCTAATGAGTTTTGCCACCTGAGGGCAAGCAGGCTGCTACTTCGAGCCAGGTCACTGAATGTTTTCCAGGACCTGAGGACCATCCTGTTTGGAAGCCCCTCCAAATACTCTTTGTCCTTAAGAAACTTCCAATATCCATGTGGCATAACCAGTAGTCACCTAACAAAGTCTTCCAGTTCACTCCTATGACTATTTGGCAGCTTCCAGGAGGGCAAACTTCAGCATCTCATCACAACTTCTGAAATTTTAAAACGCAGCTGAGCTACTTTATCCTTGAACAAATCCAGGAAAAATTATAATAACCATTGATTATAATTCTTGTGTGGGGGTCAATGCACCCGTGGCATTGTAACCTCATTTACTGATTCAGTGCATGAATAATTCAACCTTTTCATGCAAAATGTGTATGTTTCAATCTTTCTTGAGCTTCCTAGATACAGTAAGCTTGCTGAGGCTTTAACCTAAGCTACACTCATCTGCATTTTTTATTTACCACATTCACTATTAAAATAGAATTATCTTCAAGCATTGAACTGCCTTGCAAAGTTATCACAACTGGCAAGCTCAAAATAAATCTTAAGAATAAGAGATGTTGGTTCCTGAGTATCTGTCCTAGGGGAATTTTTTTTAGGAGTAGCATAACCCACAGGGTTTTTGTTTTGTTTTGGGGTTTTTTTGCAAGAGTAGAATAGTTCAGCATCCTTTAAAAAAAAAAAATTAAAATTGGATTTTGCAAGTATTCTCATAGCTGAAAGTTGGCAAGTAAAACTAAACACAACTGCCTCTCTCACTGGAGATGTAAATAGCAAAATACCAGCAGCGAGTCCTTCTCCCATTCAAACCAGAGAGCCCATTGCCTTAATTGAGGGTAAGATTTCACCCCACATTTTTGAAACAGCTTTTAAACTGTCAAATACTCTCTCTCACAGAACTAGTCTGTCTGTCTGTCTCTCTCTCTGAATCTACACTTGCACAAATAAACACATTTGCTTATGGCCTCGCACAGCACCCTTTTAACTTCTGTTTTCAGTTTAAGAGGGTGGAGTCTTAGTAAATGCCATTATTTAACTGCAGTGCTTCCTATCAAAAGATCCATCTGAAGCAACTAAATATTCTACTCCATTTTATTCTATTCAAGGAGGTGCTTTGTGCTGCCAAGAGTTTAAAAATATACTTGTTAAACTAAATGGTCATTTTGGAGCTACTAAGTTTATCATTTCCCCTGCCTCTCACTTTGCATCTATATTTCTTTCACACATAAGTGGGGAAAAAATCCAGGAATTTCAAGGGGAGTTTTAAACACCTCCTTTCCCCAGCAGCTATCTCTACTCTATGTTGTCATCTGCAATGTATGTTTGCAACCTAATAGCATCACTATTCCCAGTGGGAAACTCCAAATGTTGGTGTGAAGTCCCTTCAAATTTCACAGCTCACGTGCTGCTGCCCTCTGGATCTTTTCCTCAGCTGATTGCAGAAAGAAGGGGAAGGAGCAGGCTCTGCCATCAGTTTTCCCACAAGATGCAGATTCTTGGTTCTCCAGGGTATGCAGGATCCAATCACTGTGTTCTACCATTACTAAATAAATGTTAGGAGTGGTCTCAAACTGCCAAGCTCCCTTAGACTTTACACCTCCTGAGGTGTGGGATAAGGCACACAAAACAGAGGGACACATGGAGCCTGCTAGTCCATTCAGCTGCTGAAAGGAGATGGGGCTAATCTATTACAAAAATCAGCCTTATTGACAAAATTCACATTTAGGTTTGGATAAAGGCTGCCTCAGGATCAGGAAGGTGGTTCTTCAGGCTTTGCATTCCAGTGTGCTTGCTCACAGAGCCAAAACCAAATCTTATGGCTTGAAGAAAATCACTGGCAGGATTCAATAAAGCACTGGTGATCTGTCAATCAGACACACACTGTAGTGCCAGGTGCTATAGGAGTGGATCAGTGATAAGTATTACTGGCACTGAGAGAAAAAGGCAAAATTACTATTGTTGCACCTTCTTGTTCTTTCAGAAGAAGCTTTCCTGAAACTGTTACGTGCCACAGGACCATCACTTCCAGCCACTTTCTAAAGAGATTCTGACACTGTATTTCAACAAAAAAATACAATCAACATCTTAGCCAGCTCTGTTTGCAAGTTCAACACAGTAATCTGCTTAATTTTGACTGAAAGCACTGAGTGCTTGGCAACACTGGTAGTGGCAATGTACGTGAACAGGCTGAAAAATAATCTCTCTGTTTCTTAAAAAACATGCTTTGATATTAGTTTGGTTTCCTTCAGGCTCGTAATAACAGGTCGAAAACAAAAAAGGCTGAAGGGAGATTTCTGTTCAGTCAGTGAGCAATCCCAGAATTGTCAACAAGGCAAGCTTCTGGTGCAGGGTCCGATTCCCCTCATCCCTCTCTTACACATTACTGTATCTAGGCTCATAAACTGATTTTATACATATAATCCTGTCCACTGTTCTGACAGGAAATACAGACATACAGCCTTTAAATCACACTTGCATTAAAGTGCCAAAGAGACCAGGAAAAGTGGGATCAGCCCCAGGTCTTTCGTTTGCGGTGCTGCTCCAGCTGAG
This sequence comes from Polioptila caerulea, assembly GCA_013397295.1. Classification (NCBI taxonomy): domain Eukaryota; kingdom Metazoa; phylum Chordata; class Aves; order Passeriformes; family Certhiidae; genus Polioptila; species Polioptila caerulea. The sequence goes on from VYXF01007449.1 coordinate 414,536, forward strand.
CCTTCACTGGGGTGGAGCAGAGACATGTTGGTGGCAGAGCCTTCTTCCAGCCCACGTGAAAGCAATGTGTGCCTTGGTGTCATTCAGAAACACACTGGTCAGGCTTGACCACCACTTGCCCTTTGCATTTTTCAACTTCTTTTCTACTGAGATGCCAAAGTTATATTACCGAATGCTTGGTAATTAAACATTGACTGCATAAAATGTCTCCTTTAAGTCTTCCACTGGCAATTAAAGTTGTTAGAAGGAAACATGAGGGAAAAAAAAAGACAGAAAATATGTAGGTTAAAATATAATTAGTAGTTATATTTATCACTGAGCTAATTCTGAGTAGAAGCAAACGAGGTTCCAGACTGCAGGCAGACATGGCCACTTTCTGGGAGGCCCACAGCAGGTCCCAATCTGCTGCTCCAGACTGTTTTGCCACAGAGCACTTCACTGAGATGCAAAAAGAGTATTGGTATCTGAAAAATTTGTTAAAAGGGTACACAAATTCTTGACACACCATTACTCCTGAAAAAAAAAAAAAAATCAAAATGATTTTTTACTCCCACTCCTTTGGTCTGCAGAAAAACTCAGCCTACATATGTTAAAACTAAAAAATAAAAAAAAAATTCTAATATTTTGTATCAGATATTCATTAACAATTGCATAAATCTGCTTTCAAACTGCTCATTTCAGTTCTAGAAATCAAAACCCATTTTTTCTGCACAGCACTTTTAAGCACTATACAGCTTTAAAGCACGTTTTGGGGGAGAGTAGAGGGGAAAGTGTCTGAACTGTGTTTGAATCTTCATTGCTGAAAGCCAAACCTTTCAGTAATAATCATATTTAGCTGCAAACATATTGATCCCTTCTAGTAACTCTATTGCCTCATAACAGAGTTTAGCACCTCGGGAGCCAGATCTGATACAACCACCTGACTCCCTTGGCATGAAGATTTAGTATTGTAAAAACCAATGCATTTAGAGGGTTAAAAACCAAAGTCCCAGGCACTAAATTGACTGCCACTGGATTTTTCAGTTTTGGGGTTTTATTTTTTTGTCACATATTTTAAGAAGGAGTAACAGACTCACAAGAGCTGTCCTGCAGAAAGCCTCAGCCTGGTAGCAGGTGGGGATTGGGGTACACAGAGTTTCCAGGCTGGGACAAGAGAAAGGCAACATTTTGTTTTTCTCAGCCACAAAAGAATTTAATCTGAAAGCCACCAAGGTACAATATGGAAACTTACAGTTCCCCTCTTTTCTGGCTTACTTTTCAGGTGAAAGTGTACTTTTCTTGAGTGTCATGAATGCTGTACTGCAAAAAGTTATTAATAAATAATAACTTGAGTATGTATACAAGATCATTATTTAATCTTTCAGTAATCTTTTTCCATGCATAATTTATTAAATGTTTTATTTATTGCTCATATTTATTAAAAATTAATTCTATTTCTTCTACCTAATGTCAATTTCCAGATGCAACCAATTATTAATATTTAATAAATTGAAAGATGCATGGAAAGAAATATAAAAAAATAGAAGTGCTCACTCCACGTGTCTCCTCACAGACATGTCTCTCACTACATGTTAAGCAACCTCCTCCTTTCTTTGCAGTCTGGAGTTGCACTTTAATTTACAATTTGGGCAGTAGTGACAATAAAAAGTAAGAAGCTCCAGAGCCTAAACTCACCAACCTCTTGACCCAGGAAGCCTGTGAGGTTGGGTTCAGCCAAAGAGAGGCTCTGAAACTTCACACACATCTCTGAGCCATCAGACTCTTCAAGACATTTGCTTTAACCCCAAAGTTAGAAACAAGAAATAAACTCTTAACAAAAAAGCTTCCATAAAACCTGAAGATATGCTGCAACATGTCATGAGATGACTCAAAACATTCATTCTAGACACTTCCTAGCATTTGCACACGGAAAAATATTATTCTTAGATTTGTTCCAAGCATCCCATGTCCCCTGGGAGCTGGGGACACCCAACAGATCTCCTGGGGCACACTGCCCTGCACATCCATCATAATTCCAGCCCAAACTCCTCTTAGCTTTTACCTGCTCCCCAGACATTAAGCTGGCAGCACGTCTGTCCTTGCTCTGCACCAGCCAGACTGGCTGGGGCTGAGGTCAGCTTCTTGGCCAACCCTGTGCCTAGGTTCATCGAGAAGTCCACTTGAAAGACCAGAAGAGTCTTCATAAGCTCTGGGGTCTCTAGACATGCCTGCTGTACAAAACAAAGCTAGAACACTGAGAAATTGGAAACAATTAAAAGCAAAAATCAAATAGTAATGACTTGGTTGTCTGGAAGGAATTGAGGAATGATTAAAGCAATTAAATCTGGATAACTTGGGTAAGAGATAACTGCAGAGAAGAGAAGCACTTCCATAAACTTGAAAGGCTTAATCACCACCTAAGGGGTGATGGCACACACAAAATTAGAGCCTGCACACAAACAATACTGGGAGATGCAGGGGCATGAGCAGGGGGACTTTAAACCCCAGGCAAGGCTGGGGAACCAAAACTCTCACAGCAGAGAGAATGGAGGTGTCTGGGTGGAAAGAAATCAACGACACAACAACCCTAACTGGTTAAGCAGATGGAACAAAATAAAAGTTCACATCTCCAAAAAGGAGCCATGACCTGCTAGAAGCAAGGCAGGGGCAGGGAGAACAGCAACCAGTGAGCTCTGGTCCTTATGCCAGCATGCACCTGGTGTTATTCACTGTACCACCCTGCTGCAGCTTCAGCCTCAAGGCTTTAAATTATGTTTAAGTTGACAGTGGTTCTTTCTGAGTCTGATGCCTCCTCCCAGCCCTCCCTGCTTTCCACACACCTGACACAGATGTAGAAATTAGGTTGCAGGCAGTGAGAGCTGGGAAATTAAATGTGATTGCTGGATAAAACTTTGCAAGTGACAAATCCAATGAGCTTGTTTTAATCCTCTTGAACTGCTAAACACTGACTGCCTGGGCCAGAGCACAGCCCTTTCTGAGGGATGCCTGCTGCCAGCTTTGATATGCACTTTGTTCTTCTGATCTGTAAACTGACCTAGCTGAAAAGTAGTGTTTATGGATATTAAAACTCATACAAACCTTTTTTAAGTGGTATGGATGCCCCCAGCTTATGTGCCAAGTAGGTCTTGCACCCTTCTTCTGACTGCTTATGGCCATAGCACCTGAGAACCTGCTGCATGGAGTACTGCCACAGTGCTACCCTCCCAGCCAGGCAGAGCTGTACCCCAAATCTGCCCCCCTTCAGCCAAGCTGTTTGCAGTTACCTGCCTGTTCCCTGGGTTGTTTGGGCTTTTAAAACATACCCAGCACAGCCCTGCTGCTTCTTGCTCCTTAGCTGAGGGAGATGTTGTCCTATGTACCAAAGGTGCCAAAGGTACTATTCACAATTTAGCACTTCTCCCAAGACTCCAGAGTGAAGGTTCTTCATCAATCCTCCCTCAATATTAAAAAAACAAACAAACAAACAAAAACCCAAAAAACAAAACCCCAAACCATCTGTGCATTTGCCCAACCAGCATCGTAAAAGCTGACAGTGTAAACAGAGGTGAGCTTGAATGCGCTCAGCATTCCTGCCCCAGGAATTCAGGATATGAGGGAACACAATTCCTGGCTCAGGTACCAGTTCTGATCCTGTAATGTTTTTAGGAAGGGGGCATCATAACTAATTAAGGTGCTGAAAGATACAAGCAAGTCCCATTTATTGTGGTTATAAATTCCTGCCAATAGTTGAAGGTAAAGTCTTGCACTCCAGTACAGGGGAGCTGAGCTGATTTAGGGAAGCACCATATCCCGTTCCTGGTCCACCACTGCTGCTCCTCATGACTTCATTGCAAATCTTATAGCAACTAGTTTGAAAGGTTCAGTTCTAGAGTCATGATATTGTGTTTTTGTTATTGCTTTCTCTTTTAATGTCCCCATTAAACAAAATTTTCAAAACCCTAACGAAAAATGTCACCCAAGTTTAATATAAAGGGTGAAAAGACAAAACAGACAATGCACATTTTTCATTTCGTTATTTATTCCAAACAAAATCTTACTGTTTTGGTAAACAATCTCCATTATTTACCTTCCCAGGGGACTAGAGTTTAAAGAAGAACAGTTTTATTTTCTAAAAATCAGGGGAAACATCTCAATTAACCAAGAGTCTGAGAATCTTTTTCCATTGCTTCCTCACTTTTAATGCTCCCTGCATGCCCCAGACAAGTAATTTTCTGTCCAAAATAGTAACTCTGTCCACAGAAAACAGTAAGTCCAAACTATACCCTAGCCACCTTCTTTGGAGTCTACCAACTCATTCTTTTTACAGTTTCAGTGCAAAACCACAGGAAAAAAAATTACTTTCTCATAATCCCACCTTATTGGTGCCTGATGTCCATCACCCACAAAAAACCTCCAGCTCTCAGTGGTGAAGTCTCCAGTATTTACTAAGGCATGGACTCTCAGATTGGAAATTTTCCTACGGAAAGCATTTTCAAGCCAGCTCCCTCACACAATATTTCTTTATACAATGTGCAGGCATTTCCAGGGCAATATGTGACATCTCCTCCACTGCAGTTTAAATCCTTCAAGATTAAGGCAATAATGCAGAAAGCAGCCAAGTGGGAGATCAATAACATGTAATAATTTTGAAAGTCTCTGTCTCCCTTATCTGTGCAAGAAAAGTGTTTGCTTTTTAATGGATATTGGGAATTACTCTACATAATCTGGGATCCTGAACAGTTTCCCCTGCACCTGGGGGTTTCATGGCCTGGGTTTGGGTGGTTGGTTTGGCCTCACATAAAGCCTGGGCCAGGGTTAGCCCTCCTCTCTGAAGCTGTCCTTGAGCTGGAGTCCTGTCCTCAGTCCCTGCCTGAGCTACACCACAATTCTACTGTGACCACCCTGATGCTAACCTGTTCCACCAGCTGATGTCCTGCTCAGCCCCAGCACACCCCCACCTCCGTGGGGACACTCAATGCCCTGGGCTGGGCCTGACAGAAAAGGTATGCATTGAAATCTGTGACTATCAGGTAAACACTTCTGACCAAAAAAAAAAAAAAANAAAAAAAAAAAAAAAAAAAAAAATTTAAAAAAGGAGGTTTTGGAGCATTTGGGGGGAGGAGGGAGTGTAGAATGGAGACACTTCAGCTTAATCATTTAATTTGATCTGCATTCCTATGTTTCACATAGTGGTTTTGACAGACTTTTTTTTTCAGTTGTCATTATAAACTATGTCTAGGTGCATTTACAGCAGCCTTTTGGTTCAAATCAAAAGCTGTTTGTGAAGTAAAATCTCCTGATGATGACTCCTACTTAACATTGTTTTCCATCACTGAATGAGAGGGCACCATGCAAATATGTCTCTTTCTGGATGAAGCTAAATCCAAAGGTGGACTTCAACTGCTAGCAAATGTCCAATCCATGAGAACAGGCTGAAGCTGATCTGAAGTGTCCTTGAAATGTCCATAGAACAAACTTTGGGTCTTCAGCATCCGTTTAATCCAAAGTCATTTGGTTAATAGATTAATAGGACCTTGACATAACTTTTCAAATAATGCATAAACTATCCAGGCATATTTGGTTTGTATCTCATTTAGATAAGCAAATTCTAGTTGTAGAGAACTTGCACTATCTGAATACTCAGTTGACTGATACAAAGAGTAAAAATACTTTCTCTGAAGCTTCAGTAATCTTCGCAAATCACAGATTCTTTTTTTTTTCTGAACATTTTATCTCGGCATATTGAGGTTGCCTGCATCTTGTTAGATTTAACCCAGTGATGACTCCTTGCATCACATATTTCACATTTGTGGCGTGTACATGAAGAGAGTCACAAAATGAAAATTTCCTGTGATAACAGAATCACAGATGGGACTATAACTGAAAGTCTGTAAAAACTGAGTCATTTATGTTGCATCAGAGGAAATAATTTGTGTAAGAAAAGTTGACATAAATAAGACTGTAAATAATTACAACAAATAGAGCAACTTAGACTTTCTTTAAAAATGCAACACAAGGGAGTCAATCTGATGATTAATCCAGGCATTAGAACCTTGAAGCTACTAACTGTGTGTGTGGGTTCCACGACCACCTACAGACTGCTTCCCAGATGGTGCATCTGAATCTTGTGTAAAGGTGTGCAGGCTGCTGGCAAGGTATGATGTGAAAGGAAGTAAATATAGTGAAACTTGTAGCTCACCACCTTATACAAACTATGGAATATAAGTGCCCTTCCAACAGGAACAGGAAGATACTGGAAGGTCAGCACTGACTCCATAACAGCTGATCATGAAACCTCATCTCACTGCAGCAAACAGGACATTTGGCAGTCAGTCTGTTCTGGCCCTGTCCTGCTCAGGTGACCTCTGGGGAACTGTCCTCATGAGGTTCTGAAGGAGCACATGGTTTGAGATTTCACATGATTGACCAGCACACCCTCAACAAGATGAGTAATTAAAAGGCAAAAGCACTCTGACATTTAATACTTGGTACAATCACTGAATTTTAAGCAGCCACGCAACAAAGATTAAGATAAAAGTCAGGAAGTCAGGAACCAAGGTATGAAGGGCAGGCAGATATTAAGGATAAAAATACAACATCACTTCCCTCATCTTTCCAGTCGGAGAATCATTTTGTCCCAGAAGTGATTTGATTCTGCATCACATTGGTTTCTCAAAGCATGAGTTTGATTTTCTTTTTTTTTTGACTAGTCCAATTTCAACCCTGAAAAATGTAATTGGCCAGAGCTCTGCTCCTGTGCTTGAAACTTCAATTCAATAACCTCTCTCCCATTGTATTCCACAGAGATCCAGAAGTAATGTGTGCTCAGGATATGAGAAGAGTGATTCTCTGAGAGAACTGAAGTTCAATTCCTTTATTTCAATTCAATAAATGGAGGTTGACTTTTAAATGGGCAGATTTGTCAAAGGTGATTTTTTTTATCACAATTAAAAGCTGAGACATGTAGTGGTCTTATCAAAAGAAAAAAATAGGTTTTTTCCACATTTCTGTGCAAGTATCAGCCAGAAAAGGCAGAGTAGAGGGAATACAACCCTCTACAAAAAATATTCTCACAAAACACTCACAATTATTTAAAACAATGAATTTGTTCCAGCTGTGTTTGCTTCTCTCAAATAGGCAAATAATTCTGTCATGGTCACACACATTCTCACGGCAAGAAAACTTTGGAAACTCATGAGGATTCATGGAAAGCAAAGTTTACACAGAGGAGGAAATCAGCCAGACAGGAGTCAGACTGTACTGATCACAACCAGCACTTCAAACACATACAGCTACTCATGGGAATATTGGAGAGAATCATAGTAACACCTTGTGCAAGACTTCAAACATGTTGAACTCTGCCTTGGACAAACATAGCAAGTGTCAAGAAACATCATTTTTTATGATATTTAAAACTCTGATTGTCTTACTTGAAGGACCCCAGCCTGAGAGGGTTCTAGTTGTTTCGTTTATATCAGGCTTTGATCTTTATATTTATTAAAATCTTGCATAGGTTTATATTTATCCAAATGAGGAACAACCATCTTCTGATCTGACAAAGCCATCTCCCTAGACACCATAGCCAGGAATGCAGAGTATTTAAAGCAGCTGATGCATGGGGGGAAAAGAGCCAAGAAAGACAACAGCTGCAGATGTAAAGAGGAGACAACTGTGGAGTTGTGCCCATAGAACACAGCTGTAATTTCAGTCCCTCTATGACCTGCAGCCCATTGTGCCCCAACACAAATAAGCTGGGTATTTGCTAACGCCGCAGCTGTGACAGAGCAAAATGGAGACAACAAAGCCTGATGGTAAATACCCTGAGCAAGGTGTTACAGCAAGTTGGATCAGATGGCAAGCCAAATGGTTTAAAAGTCTAGTTTTGAGCCAGTCCACCAGCCTGTCCTACTCAGGAGGTACACAGACCCTCCTGACACCAGTGGCCAACAGAGGGACAGGCTCAAGCCATCAAGCAGTGGCTCCAAGCTGGTTTGCCTTGAGCCAGCTATAAAGTTCTTGTGGCCAGCATGGCTAGTACAGCACTCGTTGCATGGGTTTCATGAGAATGGTTCCCAATTGCCGGGATCAAAATTAACATGGGCTGACTTATGCAGGTGCTGTGAATCTTAGGACAGCACAGCCTTATGCCACTGACATTGGTGCCATGACAAGCTCATCCACTGCTGGAAGATGCCTTCGGTACCAAAGGAGCAGTAGTGAGAAAGAGCAACTGTAGTATTTAGAGAGAATGTAAAAGGGCTCACTTCCACCCAGACAGTTTTCTCTCAATACCATTTTTTGCCAACTGATAGCAGTTCATAACCACGCAACTGGGGGATTCCCTGTGCCATCTGGAGCATTTCTGAATAGGAGTTTCACAAACCATTATGCAACACTTCTTCCTTCGTGTGCATATTCCCAGGAGGGCATTACAGTGGCCTAGGCAATGAATGTTTTAAATCCTCACAAAACTTGATCAGCTCCACCCTGCATTTCCCCACCTTCTGTCAGATGGCTCCACTTGGCAGATCTTGACCTCACACTCTGAGCAATATTTCAAAGTGTAGTTGAGGAACCTTCCCATTCCTTTACACAAGGAGGTAACATGGATTTCTGTATCCCTGCCTGGTTTAGTCACACTGTGAGTCATAACCAGAGCACACAGCAGCACTACCAGACCCACCACCCTTCAGAGACAGGGAAAGAGGGGCCTGGCACTACATACTACAGTTCTGTCCCACCAGGGTGACATCCACCTGGTGCTGTTCAGTCATCCTGGAGATGTCCAAAACCCAGCCCAAGAGAAGAACCAGTGTTTCTTTTCCCTGCAGGCATCACCAGGAAAAAGGCAGGTTTCAGAGCTGTCCCTGCCACACCACTAAGGTTAGCACAAATATTCATTGTCTTCAGCCCAGAATGGTAGCCCATCTAGCTGGAATTCCATCTGCCTGTCCCATGTGAAAGCCATCCTGTCCCTATCCTATCGCTTCTGGACATTTTTGGCCACCTGAGGAAAGCAAAGAAGGGCTGCCCACCCCTCTCCTGTAAAGCCCTTTACAATACCACCAAAGAAAAAATGGCAAGTTGGCAATTAATGGAACACAGATTAGTTTGCGGCCTCCAAGAAAGATATAGCCTGGCATGTTGCCTGTGAACAGCTTCTGCAAATACAGAACTTTCTTGTTATTACATATATAAATCTGGTTTATTTTTCCAGAGGATTATTTTTAAGTGGTTTGTGAGTAAAATGCATCCATCTTTTCACAGGCTTTCCACAGAGAAGTGCTCTGCCTCCCAAAGGTCCCCAGCCAGCACACCACCACAAGCCCAGCAGCACCATTGTAGCCTGCCACACTCCTGCCTACCAGCAGAAGAAAGGACAGCAGGTGCTGAGCTGATTCCAAATAACAAATATACTTGACCTCTCACTGCAACCTCTCAGTGTGCAGGGACATTAATTGGTGTCTCTCCTCTTTCCAGAGAGTGGATAGAGGTCAAATGTCATGATATAAATATGAATATGTCATCTTTGAGATCTATCCATCTGAACTGAAATTTCTTGATATTTGCTGGGCAGTAGAGACTGACAGATGGAAAGATGGATGGATGGATGGATGGATGGATGGATGGATGGATGGATGGATGGATGGATGGAATAAAAGACCAATGGACACTGCAACTGTGTGGTCTCATTGCCTTTGAAGACCACACTGATGTGAGATAGCACACACGACCATCACAAAACATCTGGTGGCTGAAGTGGTCAGAATGCTATTCTAGCATCAGAATGGTCAAAAGTTGAACACTTTTCTTAGGGAGATTGTCTCATAAACCAAAAAAAAAGAGGAAAAGCATCTTCATCTGTGGCCTGTAACAGCCTTTTTGTGAGCACTTACAGACTTGGTACAGGAGAAGATGTCAACCTGATAATGGCAAATGAACTTTCAGCATCTCAGTCAGCCCTGCTGCTTCATTCTAGTAGGATCATATTCATCCTGAATATGAAGCTCTCTGTTAATCTGTGGTGGACATCCTCCTGGGACATCCTGCAGGCCACCTTCTGGACCCAGAGGCACTTCATCACTGCTGCAGCACCGTTGTTTTTTTTAACCTCTTCACTGGTTTAGAACTGCTCCAGACAATAATGATCCTGTTAGCTGCATGCTCTTGCTTTCATTAACAGCTCTTCTTTTCATCCTCAGTCTGTGAGACCTTCTCATATCTCCATGTCTGCCTCAAAGCAGGATTGCACTCTGCAGAGCAGGACTTGTTTTACTGTGGTTTTTTACTGTGGTATGTGGCACAACAGCACATGGCAAACCATCCTGACTGGGTTGCATCAGATGTGAAGGTTTCCTCTCCAGCCAAGCCCACTGCACCACAACATGGTGAAGGCTGGTCTGAGTGGAGCAGGAAGCTCAGGCTCATGGAGGTTTGTTGGGGGAAAAGGACCATATCAGAGCAAGAACCTCTGCAAGTGGCGGTGCCTCAGCAAATCTTTCTGCCTCTTCTTTTAAAAGTACATTTCTAAATGTGCTGCCTTGAGGCCAAAGAAATTCCCAGAACAAGCATGAATTTTTCAGGAGGATGGAATGTGTCTACTGCTGTTCTCTAAGACATAAAGGAGACAAAAAAGGGTTATTTTCTGTTTTCAAAGAAGATATTCTCAGTATAAACTTCCAGCAACACATCCAGACAAAAACACACAAAAATACTACAGATATGAACGTGTATATGTGATCACCACCACCACTACCACCACCATTTCAACAGAAGCCCATCCTGGTAAACCATCTTCATGTTCCTCTGCTATAAATCATTAATCTTAACCACTTGATCTGGAAGTAAAGCACTTTCTCTCCCAGGAACATACTAACTGACAAAGGGGAGAGAAAAAAGCCAAGCAAAATTTGCTTTGCTTGTTACTGAAAGCCCCAGTAATGCACTGTCCTTGCTCTCTTTTCCTGCTCAGTACTTGGAATGGCTGCAGAGTTGTTACCAGGCTGTTGGGCAGGGCTGGGGAGTGGAACTTTATGTATGAAACCCTTAGGGCTAATTGCATGTGCCACCTTTCAGGTGAATAGAAAACACACACACCTGGCCTGCACTCAAAGTGACTGCCTTATTCCCCACGTCACATAAACATGCTTAGAAAACAATTTTTTTTCCTCCATTACTGAACATTAAATCTTAACTAACATGCTGCTGAGCTGAGAAAGGCTCTTTGTTTCCAACAGTGGGTCAGTCCTCCACTGATGATGCAGGCTCCTGATTTTGTGTCCTTCAAACCACCCTCCCTCTCTGCACAGGATGCCCAGCCAGCACAGCATCAGTGCCCATATTAGCAGCCAGGATGGTGCAGAAAATTCAGCTCTCATGGTTTGTGGGAGGCACAGGAGTGAGGTTAGGATGGGACAGAGTGTTCTCAAGCAGCTGCAGACCAACACAGTCATTCTCTCTCTATACTTGTCTATACGCCCATGTACATATACTCAGAATATTTCTACTCTGACATGAAAGCCTGATAAACGTAATCTATGCTTTTCATCAGCTGTTCCTAAAGGCTGAAGCCTAAGCAGGCTGTGCACTTCTAATGGAGGTCAAGACATTAACGATTTTTATGGTGATAATATGGAAAAAAATAAGTAATCCTCTGTTACATGGCTTTCTGGTAAAGAAATCTGATCTCTGCTTCTTCTACATACTTCCTTTGTGTAACACTGCACAAGAGGGGATCCAGCCATTTGGAAGTGGATATAACCAAATAAAATCACTGACACTTTAATCTTATTATTGATATACGTTGCTAACATTTCTCTTCCACCAACGCTTCACATACATCCAGGAAATGATGCAGTCTTTTAGCTGATTTACCACTAACCAGTTAGAAAAACAAACCCAGAAGAATCAAATCCCTTCACATTCTCACATCTGAACAGAAAGCATTTGAGTACTCAAATTTGTACTAAGTTTTTCGGAAAACCAGTTTGTAAAAAAATTCAGGGAGCCCTCCAATCTATCTCAATGCCCTAAATCCTATCACTGGCTGAAGTTAGAAAAATTCCACATCTGGGGTCCAACTAGACTTCATGCATCAAGAAAATGATCCAAACAACTGTGACTGACTAACATTTTATCTGGCAATTTCTTTTTTTTCTGATTGGAAATTTTCAGCTGCCAGCGTAAGTGTAAATTCTCCTCACTTCAGGCAGGTAAATATTTCCTTGAAACAGTGCCATGAAAAACAGGCCCACTGTGAGTCATTTTATCTCAGGCAATTTTTCATAATTGGACTGCATGGAACAGACTTCTCTTGTTATTGGTGTGATATCTGATTATAAAATAAATAATTTGCCACTTTTGTAAGCAGAAGGGAAACAAAACAGATTTATAGCACTGGGATTTGGAAATGCTTGTTACTTGCTTGTTTCCCATTTTGTGTCTTCTCAAGAGGTTAAATAAAAACATCAGTGTCTGTCTGCAAAGAGTTAGAGGGGAAACAACAGTGTGTATTAAATTGAGACTTCAGAGGGGAATTTCAATCAGTATATTATCAGGATGTTCTGACAAAGTTTAAAATCTCTGGAGATAAAAACAGTTACTAGAACTCACACAGCTATTTGATGCTGATCTGTGATTGCTCTTACAAGCAAAAAGCAGAAACCAGAAAAAAACAGTTGAAAATTTTTGCAGAAATTAAGGAATATGAAAGACAGGAAGGAAAGAAAAGGAAGGTGCAACAAGCAGAGAATCACATAATAGGTACTAGTGCTGCAAACCTAAAGGAAAATGCCTTAAAGTAAGAAAGAAGGCACATATATTTCATACTGAGTGATGAAATCTGAGAGTGCATCACTGTAAATTCTCCATTTTGTGATGTCCTCTCTAAAACCATGTGTCTTAGTCAATCAGAGTTCAGAATGGGAGTAACAGATTCAACTTGAGTATGTGCTCTAAAAGGATAAAATAGAAATAAAAGTAAGGATAAGCTCAAGTCTACAGTCTCCTTCATCAGCAAAGCCTCAGCAGGTCAGTCCCTCAAGGAAAAATGCCAAGGGAAAGGAAAGCAGAGTTGGCTGTAGGGTAGGTACAGTGTCAGGTAAGGCAGTGCCAGATGCCCGTGAAAGGACTATCCCACCAATGCCAAATCAGATTGAACCCAAACTCAGGCCTGGGGAGATCCATCTCCTCCTGGCTGGGAGGCTACTGGGAGCACACTGAGTGATGCAAGGCACACGTCAGCATTCAGGAAAGCCTCTCTCAAGAAAACGATTATCATGAAGAGCCTGAAAGCTGGAAAGCTTTCCAAGCTATGGCATTAGGAAGGGAAGGAGCCCACAGGGCTGCTCAAGCCCTGCTCTGGAAGTCTGAGGTCTCCCATATTTCCACCTGTTCTCCAGGGTCACAGGCACCCACATCTAAGCCCAGACCAACCCTGGGTGCTGCAGGGAGCTCCTGTCCCCTGCAAGCTCTGCTCACTCCCTCCTCTCCTCTGGCCCTTGTGCTAAAAGAAGCACACATTTCAGTGTAGAAGCTTGGCCCCTAATTTTTGTCAGCTGCTGGAGGATATTGTTTCTTTCCATGTGCTCTATGGGATGCACAGGCCGAGTATGTGCCTTGCCTGGGCACAAGTAGTTGGATGTTCTGGGTAAATGGTGGAATACCACTCAGACTGACACTTGCGAGCTCTACTTCTCCCAAAGGGCCACTCAAGGTGTATCAAAGTCATCAAGTCAGTGCATCTGCTTTGCACAAATTCAATTTCAGAGGTTCTCATTAATTCAGAGACATGAAATGGTAGACTGAAGGTTTCAAAATTGCTAAGTGTGATAGATACTTTGCTTATGCCTCACTCTCACTTCAGTTCATCTTCCATGCTACTTGACACATGTTTTTGAGTAGTATATACTGGTATGGAATTCAATGCTAAAATCTAATGAAAAAAGGAAATTTATTCTGTAAATTCTTTGATCACCACGTAAACCATGGAAAGAATAACAATACTGTATTGAATAGCCCCAAAATTAAACACACTGAAGGGAAAAAAAAGGAAGACATCGCACCCAGGAAAAGCAATTTAGGTTTTAGGAAGCCTTCTAAAATGAAACAATATTGCATTTTAATACAAGGAAGGACTATTACAAAAGAAATCATAACTCAGACATATCTCAAGTGTTATAGACTACCAGAGGAAATCAGAAAAGAAGAAAAATCAGGAAAAAGACAATCAGCAACTGAATTCTAAAAACATGACAGCTTTCTGCCTTCTCACTGAGTCTTTTACACACAAAACAGAAACACGTTTCAAAAAATTTGGCATTCAGAGGCATTACAATTCTTCAGTTCCTGCCGTCACTCAATGGGAAATATGACGTTCCACAAGTCATCTCTACAAGGAAAAATGTACTGTGATGCCCACTGAGAAGTCACAAGTACAGGACCCAAAGAGAGAGGGAGTTTCTGATGTGTAACAAGAGCATGACTTTTGCTGATACCTACTATGATCATGCCTTTAGCTTGGTACATGGGGTGGGCCACAGCAAGGAGGTGGAGGTGCTGCTGGCATATCCCTGGAGAGGACCTACTCCTGTGGCAAGGAGACATGGGAACATTTTCCTAGCTGCTCTGTATCTATTTTTTAGCACATGTTGGATAAATGCACCCAATGAAACCAATTACTGCAGCAACTAAACCCTCACCATGTAGTGCAGCAATAAAACAAGCTTGCAATAAACCAAGGGAACTTTCCAGGGCTGCTCTGCTCTTTCTGGTGCCCACAAATCCATGGCAGAGAAGGGCACTCATCTATCTCCTTTGAGTGTATTTTAGATCCCCTCAAAAGCCATAACTGCTGAGTATGTTAGGGGAGGACATACCAAGCCCTCAGCATCAAAGCAGAGGCAGGTTGACCCTCTGGGCCAAACTGCTCAACTGCTGCTGAGCATGTTGGCACCTGGAGACCAGGCAAGGCCACTCATATCACTGCCATGGTTTCTTCAGGGATGTGTCCCTCAGTCTGGCTGTCCAGGGTGGCAAAAATCCTCCTTCTTCTCAGGTGGTTCTAAATCTGTGCTATATTTTCCACATGGTCTGGAGTCCTTAAATCTCCGGGCATGCCCTCCACTCCACACGAGGACCCTCTAGCCTCACTCATTGCCAAGATGGGAACATGAAACTTCTCCATCTGAAGCTTTTGATTCTGGACCTCTCCAGAAGCAGTACACCCAAAATTGCCCCAAACAGCAGCTGATGCTCCTTCACAGTGGCCTCTTTTCCCTCTTACGTCCCAGCTAATGCCCTTGACCCTTTGTACCTCAGAGGCACATGCCCCAAATGCAGAGCTCATCTTGGAGAACAAGAGGACAAATACCTCCAGAATCGAGTGCACAGAGCTTATCCCACACAGTCTTCCCTCACTGCTGTAGCTGCTCTGCAGTGTAGTTATGTGGCACAACTCAATGCAGTTCATGACCTGTTCCTGTTGTGCGTGTATCACATGCCCTTTGTTGCAGACAGCTGTTATTTATTCTAAGACTGTCTCAAAGTCTTCCTCAGAAAAATCCTCCCCAATTTCAAAAGCCGTGATTTTCTTTATCTCCTTTTTGTTTCACAGTCATACTGGGAAATTGCTGGGGATTTTTTCCCCTTTCACTTTTAGAAGTCAGAATTGCATTTCACTTACAAACAAAGCAACAGAATAATCTTACAGTCAGTCTCTTCCTTTAATGGGACATTTTCAACTTTTTCACTTTCAGGACTTTGCAATGAAAGTCCTTGATTTTCTAAAAACATGTATTAATTAGTATTTTATTATGAATTTCCAGTGCATATCTTTTCAATTGAAGTATTCACAAACTTAGACTGCATCTTACCATCTTTGTGATCATTGGAAAAAATCACCCTGCTTCATGATGACTTAAGGAATCTTATCGAGAGACAACCCAGACTCTGTGAAAGCAGTTTCTGTACAAAAAGCATTCAGACAAAACCAGTATGGTATCTTCACTTTAAACAGGTCTTGAACAAATAGTTTGTATAGAGGCCTAGAAAATAGCAAAATTGAAGGAAAGGAATAAGTTCCAAATGAATGGCTCATTACAGTGGAAAACAGCGAATCCCATCTCATCCTGCAAGTGGAAGTTTGCCTCCATCACTCCCCAACAAAACTCCCAAGAAGTAGAAGCGACATACTAACTGTGTTTGTAGTGGCTTTTGACTCCCCAGCATGAAAGGACCATATAAATCTATAAAAGAAAGTCAAGGTGTAGTCAACAATGTGGTTTGTCTCAAACCACATATCACATATTACTTATAGAGGCGTTCAAAAGCCCAAACACAAGAGAAAATAGACCACTTGACTTGTCAGAGGTGGGGCACAGCCATCCTGGCCACAGAAAATGCTGAAGAAGGACCAGTAGATTGTATCTGGCTCCTTGGAGTCCTTGGCAGCTTCCCTTGAAAGCCAGACATGGCTCAGCAGGGGGGTGCACTCACATCCTCCGTCTTGTGATCTCCCAACAGCTGAGCACAGGGGAAAGCTATGGATTTCCTAACCACAAAAGAACACGTGTCTGGAATCACATTCCTTGTGGGTGCCAACAGTAAGATTGAGAGCTAAGCTCTTTTTGAGTCATTCATCAGCTCAGATGTGAGTTGTCAGCCATTTGAACGTTTTTCACAAAAGCTGCCACACAGTCTGTGCTCTTTATCCATTCTCCAAGTATAGCAGTAGAGATGTGTCAGACCCACTATTTTCATTTATTAAAACTTTCTGCCTAGTTTGACAAACTGGAGGAAAGTTCTAGATAGAGCTGAGCATTAATTAACCTTCTTGCATTCTCCTAAATCTCCAGTTCAAAGCAGTACATACTGTAAAACATAAGAGGAATGATTCTCTCTCATTTAAGATACCCACGGAGATCCTGTGTCTGACTTTCCCTGCACTCAAACCCAGGCCACTTCCCTGATGTTTCAGAGACTTCCAAAGCTTCTGTCCAGAGCATCAGTTATACATCGCAAAAGAGTTAGCTGGAACATAATGAGAGGATGAAGAAGGCTTTTAGGATAGGTCCAGTTCCTCATAATTTTTAGGTACCCTACTCAAGATAGTGGCACATGGTTTTACGACTTTTTGGAGGGGAAAGGTTGGAGCATTGAAATCCAGAAAGTCCTGTGTGTCATGAGGAAAAGGGTAGTGGCATTGCTGGGGTGAAGCTGTGGGAATATGTGTCGTATTCCCAATGGGAGCCAGTGACACTGCCTGAGGCTGTCCCCAAGAGAAACCAGGCCTGCTCAGATCTACTGTCTGAGCTGCTTTTAGAGGGATCCCTGTGCCATTTTCATCAAAATGCCCTGGGTGAGTCCAAACAGTTTAACAGTGAGTCCTCAGATTCACCAGCCCAAGCTCCCTACAAACTCAACAGAAAGGAAAACATTTCTGTAGGGCAGCTCAGGCTTCCAAGTTCCAAGTCTGGGCATAGCTGCTCTCCCTGTGTCCCATAGAGTCTGAGGCAATTAACTCCTGAGATGGATGGTTTAGGAGGAGGTCCACAACATGAAGGTGGACACAAGGTTTAGACAGGCACTCACAGCTGGTTTGGAGGGATTGGAGACACTGGACAGGGCAGCAGCTGGTCAGGGTAACACTGCAGCCCCAGCCTCTGGGAAAGGGGATGGGTGCCTCCCCAAAGGGGACAGTGTATTCTTGCCATCAAAATGAGACAGCTGAAACCAGTGGGAATTGTATTCAAATACCATAGAGCAGGAATTAAAATTTTTATCACCATAGAAATCTGTAATGTATTTACTGTGAGGAAAAGCCAAAGGCACAACTCTAATCCCACTCAGTATTCCTTTTGTAAAAGTACAACAGTATTTGCTCTTAACAAACCTGTTCTGCAAAGAGGACTTGAGAGATCTTTGAGTCATGCGAGGAGAGTGCAGCTCCTCTAGGACCTGCAGCACTGAGATATTTTACATAATTTATAATGTAAAACATAACTAGAGGGAAAGGAATCCCAGGATTTAATGGGTTTAACTCCAGTAATTCCAATAAATTATAGCACTGACTCCAGGCCTCAGTTCAACACACTATATTTTTAGTGAACTAGATGCAAAAAAAAAAAAAAAAATTCCTTTTTTTTGTAGTTTTTAAAAAGACAAAGTATACAGATTCTGAATTATCAAAGCTACTCACGGGAAAAAGGCAGAGAATAAAAGTGAGACACTTCAGGCTAAGAAAACAGCAGCAAACTGAAAAGCTCGGAATGGAAATAACCTCCTTTGTCCAGTTACTCGTGATTTAGGTATAATATTCTGGCTCTGAAACTAAAGCTGAAGGAGGTTTTATTACAAATGCAGCTGCATTTTTAATTAGACAGTGAAAAGTAGTAGGAAAAAATAGCATAGGAACAATTTTGTATGGGGACTGTGTGACCTAATAGCTGTTTTTCAACTCTAATATCAATGATTTTGTGCTCTAGTTTCCTTTATCAACTGACTGGGGACTGTTTTTCAAGTCATTAGGAAACTAGGAACATACCAATTTTATTTTAGAAGCACAGAGAAGTGGTACCTATTAGAAAAAAAGGTGGGGGTTTTATTCTTACCTAAACAGATTATGCATTGTTTAAACTGGGCTAATGTAGTGGCCATGATTTTTTTGCTGCTGATAGAAGAGAGGAATCAGATCCCATATGATATTTCCAGACAGCAAGTTACAGATCGAACTTGTAGAAGTGGCAGTTCTTTGTGTTTCCATAGCAACCCAAGCTGCAGTTGTCAGTAATTAAAATTAACTCCATAGTTTTATTGGAACGCCAGGAGCTGCCTTCTCAGATGATGGAGACAAAACAGAAGCCACAATATCTGCAAAAATAACAGTTTTCTATATACAGCTCTGTCATTCCACCAGCAGCATTCAGCCACATTGCATCCTAGTCCTTGCTGTGCTTTTCTGGCATCTATTTGACTAGCAGTGGAAAATGATATCTAGAAGATTTTAATCCAACTCCCACAGCAAGCCCAGAGCCTTGCATACAGGTGCATCCTGCTGCTGACACATGGTTCTCCTGCCTGGGCAGCCCTAGGTGTGCCCTCCTCTCTCCCTAGCCTGTAAATAAGAAAGGTGAGCACAGCCTTTTTCCAGGTCAGGCTCATCTGGAGCCCACTGAGGCTGGGGCTGGTGAGAAGGTGCATCCTGTGACTCCTAAAAGCTGGACAGAAAAGCGCACTGAGATGGTCTTGTGGGCTCTGATATGGCTTCAGAGTGGCTCCTTTCATTCCTAGACAGCTACCCCCGAGCTGCCATCCTCAAAGCAATCGTCTGTGCCACAGATCACAGAGCAAGGGCAGGGCTGCAGACTGCAGCAAGCAGTGGTGCTGGTGGGGAGGGGAAAATTGCAGCACTCCAACCCTCCCCAGCCTTCACTCCGACTGAAAGCTCCCTGGAGAAAGTGCTTGTCACATAGAATATACCTACGTCCCAAGTAAGGGAAACAGGGGGAAAAGCCCAGAACTAAGCCCCTGATCATCAAGCACTGCTCCAATCAGGTAATTTCTTGCTTTGCCCTGAACCTTCCCCACCAGCTGTCTGCAAAGCAGGGTTTGGACATGCATGCTGAGATGGTTCATTGCAGGACTTCTCCCCAGTGTGACTATTGGTGTGACTGATTTGAGAAGAGAGCACTGTGTTTGGCTCCCTTTGCACCATCACTTCTCCAGAACCACCCTGGATGGCTTTGCAACCTCACATGTCCTTGTGCTAAATAGCAGCAAAACAAACCACTGGGATGATGGGGAAAATCCACGGTTGTGGTGGGCTGCAACACTTCACTCATTTTCCTTTAGACAAGTGAAACTGGAAAAATATAGTAAAAATAATAGTCATAGTTTTATGTGAAGCCCAGGGGAGAGCCAGGGCCAAGTGCTGTTAAGTGGAGATGCAGCCAGTCTGCTCTGGATGGAGCAGAATGGACATGAACCTGTTTGTTCCCCTTGGCCTCCCACACAAAGCTCTGTCCTTGACTCTCTTTTATTTACTAGTAGGGATGTATACACAGAGAGTACTGAAAACCAGTCCTGTGTCAAAAAACTCCTAACTTAATAGAAAAATTAATTATTTTGCTTCTCAGAAAAAGATTATATGTTCCAACTGGCTAAGTATAAATTGAAATTAATCTCTTAGGGCCATAGCTTACCAGCAGATAGCATCCCCAGCAAAACAGATTGCCATTTGTTGTTCTTAATTGTTAGGTAAACCAAAATAAAGTGTTATATTAATAAAAAATATTTTCCTAGTGTCTATCTTGAAAGGATACCAGTCAACAGCAAAAGAAATACCTGCATTTGATGCTAATAACTCAAAACTGAGGCAGAAAACTGTAACACCATTGATTTATATATTTAGGATGAATGAGAATACAGAATACATATAAGCATACATACATGTATCATGAGCTCAGTAACAGCATCAAAACTATATGCAGAGAGGTATATGCTGTAAAGATAATATCCATGACTAGCATGATGTCTCCCACCAAAAATATCATTGGCAAAACTATACCTTCTGCAATGAAGTCTTAAGGGACTTCTGTGGAAACTGACTTCAATAAAGAAGGCTAGAACTAGAACCCTCTGTGTTTAAAATCTTTTTTTAAACACAGTTTGAAGCAAAATTTTGTTGTGTTTTTTTTTTTAAGTTTGAAAATCAGCTTTCATTTTCTGTTTGCTCATTTCCTTTTATTTATGGAAAATCTGCAAAGTTTGGCTCTTCCTAATTTTTACCCCAGAAAGCCTCAAAGCACCCGTTCAAGAATTTCTCACAGAGCAAACCAGAAGTACCTCAGAGCTATGATTCAATAATCCAACCTGCAGATGGAACAACATAGTCACACTATGATTATTGTTCACCACTTCCAGCTCTGGTTTCGTGCTAAAACAAAATTGTGGTAAAGGCACAAATCACAATTTCCAGGAATGTCCATACAAGCAGTACAACGCAGTGATGAGCATTCAGGGCATGCAAATAAGTAGGGTCTCTTTGGAAGCAAAGCCATGTTTAGAAGTCTCCAACTTGCAGCTTGTTCTACAATGCTATCAATAGTCAAAATCCTGCCAGGAGTCACAATATTTTTCAACGTGAGCTTGTGTTGCTCCGGGGTTGTATTGGTTGTATCGCTGTGCTGCTGCATTTGACTGCTTCCTTTCCCTCCCACTTGAAACTTGATTAGATCATGGTGGGAAATGGAGCATAAGATGGACAAACAATGCTGTTATTCGGTGAGAAATGCACTCAGGAATAGAGGAAATCCTGCATTTCCTTATGAAGATAACTTTTCAAATAAGACTTTAGGCAAATATGCAGGTCCTAGTCACAAGGGGAGCCTGATGTGAGCTAGGCAAAAGCTCCAAAGTGTGTGTTGTAAAGGGACACTTAAGCCTCTATACAAAAGGTGTCTGACAAGTGCCAAGGCAGAAATCCATATCCAGACCTTGAGTTCAAAGGACTTAATGCCAATGGGCATTAAACTGCAATGTGTTCGTGCAGACTGCCTAGGAACCTCTCTGGCTGCTGCACTGCAGCATCCTGCCTCTGGTGAGGGGCATGTGCCTGGGAAGTCACCCTAGAGTGCTAAATGTGTCCCACATCTGCAGGGGGCATCCCTGCAGCCGCCAAAACACAATGACACTCTTGCTTGTGCCCCTTGAGCAATGCAGAGTATATGCACCATGCCACAGAGTTTGTTGCAAGGATGGGGTGGGATGCAGAGCCAGAAATCTGTCCAAATGTGACATTACCCCAAGACTCACCCCAGGGGAAAAATTTCCACATGGGGAAAAAGGGTACATGCAGGAAAGCAGAACATGTCAGCAAACCTACCCCAGACCATGTGGCCAAGGGGTCTTCACCACAGCCCATGGTTTAAAAAGAAAGTAAATGCTCAAATGCTCTGTTAGAAAGCTTATGCTGCTCGCCAGCTTTCCCAAAGCAAGCTGTCTGGGAAGTTGACTGTCTGTCTCTTTGCTTAGGTTACAAATTGGTTTTGAGGTACGTACAGCAGGGACTTTTCATATATAGCACATATCTGCACAGATGTTTGGTGCAGTAGGACACAACAATCTGTGAATCGAGCATCTCAGTTTAGGGGAGACCAAGCTCATCTCATGCAGCCTTGGGTTTAATACTAGATTTCAACAAAACAGAAGTGGAATTCAAACACCTTCATGCAGGTACTCACATGTCCAACACACTTCTTTCACCTCAGGGAGGGTTACAAGTTTCAGAGCCAGGTATAACGCTGCCAATTTTTTCTGACCATACAAAACTCAGGTCAGCAAAAGCCTTCTCAGAAACTGGAAAGCAGTCCTTTCTGCCTAGCATGACAGAGGTAGGAAGGAGGGGGAACTTCAACTCCTGACCTTGCCTCTTGGAGAGCCCAGAGCTGTAAATACCTTTTCCACTCGTCCTGCTAAGCAGGATACTCTCAGCAGCAGCAGCAAGCATGAGCAGTGCTGGCAGAGGCAGCCAAATGCACTCAAACCTGGCAACACGACTGTGCTGCCTGGTAGAAGTGGAGAGAGAGATAACAGCAAGAAAAATTTAAATTAATCAAAGATATGGTTTCAAAACCTCAGCATTTGCTCTGAAGGAGTTAAACCTGCTCTGTGTGTCTCTATGACCTGTCAATAGAGATAAAATTGCCTCCTTTCCTCCTACTTTTTTATATACTGCTACACAGTTGGATTCCAACATGCAGACATGGCTTGTCTAGGGCTTTATACATTTTGTCATGGTTGGCTGCATTTTTCAGAACTCTTTCTTTCACCTTCATTAAACTTGAATAAAAAGAGGTCTATTAAAAAATGCAAAGGACCTATTTTTCAAAATCAACCCTAGCCTTCAATTTTTCAAAGTTAGAGCACTGTTTCTTTCATTTGGTTTAATCCCAGCTGCAAAAGAAAGGAAGAAACCCATTTAGAGGGTAACCAAGGACATAAATGCCTCAGGACCAAGCAGGACAATCCAACACTGCCTGCTCCATTCACAAGCTGGGCTCTCCATGGTTAGTGGTGGGAGGAAGACATCTTCCCAACTGAGCCCAGAAACAGTGTCCCCAGCAAAGTGGTCACAGCACTGAGCCTGGCAGACTTCAAGAAGCATTTGGACAATGCTCTGAGGCACATGATGTGACTCTGAGACTGTAGTTTGCAGGTCCAGGAGTTGGACTTTGATTGTCCTTGTGAGTCCCTTCCACCGCTGGATATTCTTTGATTCTATGGTTCAGAATAAGAGACACACTGTGGAGCTCTAGCACATCTTCTGTAGAGCCCTTTCTTTCCCTGGCTGCCATTAGGTGCCTGAATTTAAATCCTTATCAGCTGTAAAAATATCCACAGATGTGCACTGAACTTTTTCACAGCTGTGATCAACTCCTAAAAGAACACTTGGCCATATCTTCAGGAACTGGGTCAGAGAAATCAATATCTTCCAACAAGACACAACAGGAATTTTGGGTCAGGTTTGGATTCCCAACTAAGCACCCATTTTCAAGGTGACCTTGTCTCTCAGGCTTCTAAGTCAAGCTATTTTTAAAAGGTTAGCAAACAATAAAAGCTCAGGTTTTTACAGAGCTTAGTGCATGGGGTTAGGCATGAACTGTGGAAATTGTCAGTGCTCTTCTCACATCAACGGGACAGGCAATGACATTTGGTTTGGGCAGCAGCCAAGAGATGCACGAAAGCTCAGGCTTTTTGAAGCTTACAAACACTTGTATAGGTGTCTAAAATGACAGCTTTGGTTTCTGGGGAAGGTGTCTAAGAAGAACAGACAAACAGAGTGTAGTGGACTCTGCCAGGGAATGACATCTCTAAAGTTGAAAAGACCACTGTCAATAAGCCTGGTGAATGCATTTGAACTCACTGCTTTAAAGAGTAACTCTCCACCAGGACCTGTTGCTGCAAACAAAAATATGATGAGAATTTGAGTGTAAGATGTCAAATTAGTCAACATGTTTCTAAACCCTCAGTAACAGCCACCAGAACAGCTGCTTTGTCTAATATTTTCCTTCAAGCAGAGAAGACCACAGCAGCGTTCCTGCCTTGGCATAACATGTAACACAGCAAAAGTCTTCAAGAGTTTTTAAGCATTTTTTGCTGTGAAACATTCAAAGCAAAGGCATCAAAGATCAGGAAATATGTCACACCTTATCATTCCCTATATCTGATGGAACCTGGGGGTTAGTTTATGTTGCCATTGCCTTCTGGTTGTTTTCTGCTCCAGTCCAGAAAAACATTTTTTTAATGACTTCTTAGGAGGAGGAATCAGTTTGGATGCTTCACACCTAAAATCAGATCTGTAGCTGATTCTCCCTGAATTAAAGTCACTATCCCTCATTACTGGAAACATCAGCCAATGCTATAAAGACCATCTGTCATTTAAACTATGTTGTCTTTGTTCAAGCCTTTTGAATCCACTTTAATTTTCACATCAGAATTGTACAGCCAATACCTTTATTTAAGCTGACTTTTTCAGACAGGCTAATGGAGGCAGGAAAACAAAACATCTTCCTCTAAGCCCATAGGGATAGTCAGTAACAGACTTATCCCACCTGCATCAGTGGGGAAAAAGGGTAGGGAAACCAAGAACTCCACAGCATGATTCAGCTCTCCCAAGACACAGACCATCTTAGAAAGTGACCATACAGATAGCCAGAAATGAGAGATGTGCTTAACCAAGGGCCACTGTTAAGTGCTCAAAACTGGGATCACTGGAGAACTGTGGCAGGGCTGAACACAGCCTGAGTGGCTCCTAAAATGCCACATTATTTAGCTGGACTGTTAACTTTGCTTTCTGTGACTATTGGAAGACAGTTCTAAAATACTCTATTCCAAATGCCAGGGTTTTTTTTTCAAAGGTTTACATCCATCTCACAGAAACTTTAACTACCCTGCAGACCTTGATGAGCTCAAGTGCTGCATATCATGCCTCGTGGTCCCCTCACCAGACTATTCTTTGTGCATACAAAATTGCCCTTGATAGTAATAATGAGCACCAAAGCTTCTCCTTGAAGCATCTGGGAATATTTCCCTTCAGCTGCTGAAAGCTGTATTATGTTGGAGCAATATTTGTAAAGTGTTTTGTTCGACTCTGTCTAATGAAAAACCATCAAACAATCTTTTTAAATCAAAAAGACCAATGACAGACTTGTCCTGAGCAGCAAACTCACCATAGTGTATGATGGACTCCCATTGTGGGTTGTACACTGGAATTATATTTCCAAAACTAGAGGGGTAAAAGGAGGGAAAAGAGGGGGGGTTTCTCATACATGAGCAATGGATGTTATAAAATTTCTCCCTCTTTGAAGGAAAATTAGAGCTTAGATCTTCCAGCTGCCACTAATTCACTTGTAACAAAGCATGATCAATTATTGTTATAAACAATGAACATTCCAAAACAATTGAGGCTAAAGCAATAAAACCACCCATTAGAACAGACATGTTGGACAGGCTCCAGTCAGTCTCATTTAGGTGAGTAATTTAGGCAAAGCTCCACTGCAATTTCAGGCATCTAGCCTGGGAGAAGAGGGGGAAGAAGACAATTCAGGCAGCCTGATACACCTCTCTGGAGTTTTCTTCTGGAATCAGTGAAGAGTGGGGGCTGCTAAAGATAGGGGAATACAGGCAGCCTTGCCCTGGACAGGGGGACTCTGTCCTGCCATGTCACAGTCCTGCAGGATGAGAGACTGCCCAGGAGGTGCCACAGCCAGGGGAGTGGAGAGCACACAGCCCCAACAGCACTCGGCTCCATGTCACCCCCTCAGCTAGAGGAGGGCAGCTGGGGCCACCTCCCTTCACACAGGGGACTCTGTAAGGGCAGCTGAATAAGGCCACACTCTGCACGTGGCCTGAGTGGGTCTCACCATCAGATTCTCACTGTGGTTCCCCTGGCACAGCCTTAGGGGCTCAGAACATTCTCAGCAGCCAGGCCTGGGGATGGCATGGGCCACATCAGGGGGCAGCCCCCACAGTTTGGAAAGTAAGGAGATATAAATGTATGAATGCAAGCTATGCTCCACCAGTTGTCTTCAACACAAAAAACAGTCTCTGGCCCATCAATTTATTTATTCAGATGTAGCTACAATCAAAGCAGGATTAACAGTCAAGCTCTCTTCCTCCTCAAACGGGGCCTAACACCAAGGCTCATGTTTCCTAGGCTGCCCCTCACCTGAACTCATAACACCCATCTCCAAAGGGAACCAATTTTGTCAGGAACAGTGCCAAGAGTAGATACTCAGGATACTCCACATCATATTGTCTCTATTTATCTCCTACAAACCCACCAAGGCAAGCACCATGTGCTTATGATGGTGGAAGCAACCTCTGGATAACTGGAAACCTGTTCTGTGCCCCATGCCACCTCCTGGAACACTGTCCTGGGCCTTGGAAAGCAAGGCTTATGGCAACATGGCGCCCCAGAAAGAACTGAGCCAGACAAGGGGACTCATTTCTAAAACAACTTCACAGACACCTGGGTTGAAAAGCATGGCATTCAATGGGTATATCACATCCCTATCTGTGAAAATCAAAAATACAGGAGACTGTTAAAGCCAACATTGAGAGCTATGGGTAGTGGGACCTTCAAACAATGAGATACACATTTGGCAAAGGCCACCTGGGCAGTCAGCACTAGAGGATCTGCCAGCTGGGCCAGCTGTGCTCAAGCAAAACTTTTACCTAGTGTAGAAGGGGATAAAGTCCCTGTAGTGCACACAGAAAAGATACTGGGGAAAACAATCTGAGTTATTCCTGCATCAGGCAATAACAGACCCATCCATGGGATTGCTTTTGCTCAAGGACCCGGGTGCACTTGGTGGGTAATGTAGAAAGATTGGGAAGTCCAAAGTTTGCATCCAGGGGATCTGGCTCTGTGTGAGAATAGCCAGTGATTGGGATTGTATGATGTTAATTGCCATGTAACACTCATGTCACCACTGCTGAGCTGGCTACACACAACATGAAGGGTATTACAGTAGGAATCACCCAGATTAGTGAAGAAAAACTTGGATGAAACTGGACAAACACAGCAGTGATGGAATGAGAACTGATGTCAGCAGGCAGCAATCCAACATAACACACCATCTTTCCTGCCCTGAAGGACTAAAATAGCAGATGAAACCCAAAGTCACAGACTAAATGAAATCAGTGGACTTGGGGGGATGGCACATAGCCCACGGGAATGGTATCTGTGTTTATATAGCAAAAGACAGGAAAAGTGATGGTGGTTACTTGGGATCTATTAAAAAGTGTGGGCCCTGGGCATGACATTATGGTATAGAATAAGGCGTGAATATTGCTCTGATTTCAGCTAGGATAGAGTTAATATTATTCCTAGTAGCAAATACAGTGCTGTGTTTTGGATTTGGGATGAGAATAATGTTGATTATTATCAGCACACTGGTGTTTTAGTTGTTGCTAAGCAGTGTTTGCAATAAGTCTAGGACCCTTCTCACCCTACTCCACCAGGAAGTAGGATGGGGTGCACAAGAAGCTAGGAGGGGACACTGCTGGGACTGCTGACCCAAACTGGCCAAAGGGATATTCCATATTAGATGGGTTTATGCCCAGCATATAAACTAGGGACAAACCTGGCCAGGGGCCGCTGCTTGGGAACTGGCTGGGCATCAATTGGTGGGTGGTGAGCAGTGCATTATGCATCACTTGTTTTCTGTACTCTAATTCTTCTATCATTGTTATTATTGCTGTTATTTTCCCTTCTGTTTCTGTCCTATTAACCTGTCTTTATCTCAACCCATGAATTTTATTTTTTTTCCCCAGATCTCTCCTCCGCTCCACTGCGGGGAGGGAGGAGGGAGTGAAGGGGCAGCTGTGTAGTGCTTGGCTGCCTGCTGGGTTACCCCACGACACCCAGCAGTCAGGACAGCTCTAAAGTACTGCTGTAGGTACTGTGTCAGATAAATTCCCCACAAGTGAGGTCCCTGGAGGAATCTCTCAAGTGCTAGACTGTAACATTTAGACCAGTATCTATCACCACCCCAAAATCTGACTACAGTCCAGCTACACCGTCTCATCTATTTAGGCTGCTCTGGAGAAAGATCAAGTGGCTCTTTCTCCAACCCTGGATCACAAAAGCCTTTGAGGTGCCCTGCTCCTGGTACATCTGTTCAACCCTGAGCAAAGTACATTAGTCACCCAAGGAGGTTCTATGCTGAGGTCAAAGATGAGTACAGAAAATTCTGGGAAGCTGATGGACAGGTTCATCCAGGGCTTGAATGGGGCTCAGAGTGGTGGGATCCATGCTAAGATGGCAAGAGAAGCTCGTTCTTGAGTGCCACTCAAAAAACAGTCTAAGTCAGATATTGTTATTACATGCAGAGCTGCCACACAAGTTTCTAATACTGAATAACAACAGGTGGCAATGAGAAGATGTAAGAAATGTGTGGAGCAGGCATTGTTCCCACTGTTCCAGATCATCCAGCAATCAACATTTTGGAGAATACTTGCACTGAGGCATACACTTGACTTTTGTGCTTGCCACAACCAACCCTATCTTCCAGCCTCTCTTTTCTTTTTGCCACTACAATATTTTCTCACAACTTGCATGATTCAGTCATGTACATTTCTTCCTTTTTCTTGTGTGAAATCTTCTGCTAACAGTGCCTTACATTCTGATGGCATTCTATTATAAATTATGGTGAATAATTATCCTTTATTCACCTCTTCTAACCATCTGACATCACCCTCCAGTCATATCTTCTTGGTGTTGAAAGTTTAGTCTATTCGGTGTTTTCTGCTACAGAAACAGTTTAATATTTCTGATTAACTTCCTCTGCAACTTTTCATGTTCTACTGTCTTTGCAGAACTTATTTGTTATATACAAATATAAGAATATATTTCTTAAATATAAGAAATATTTCTTATTTCTTTTATGCAGTTAGGTGCTGCATAAATTCTGATTACATTGACCTAAATCTGCTTGCTCCTTGCTTTTGGGCAGTATCCACCAGCTGGCTGCAGACACAAGCTTAGATTCCTCTTTTTGCTCCTACTCTTCAGCTCTGCCAGTTCCCAAATGGTATCAGTATTACTTGTCCTGCTACAGAATGTCAGTTTGGGGATGATGGATTTTTGCTACCCAGACTATTTTTTAAAAATTATATTTGGAAAAGAGGTAGTATCTGATTTGTGAAAGTCAAATCAATCTAGGACTCACACCCCAGCTGTCAATATCCTTTTGGGGGAAAAAAAAAATTGACTAAATCAACAGAACCTTTTAGTTTAGATGCCATTTATTAAAATGCAACATTCACATTGTCTGCAAATAACAGCCAGATGAAACTTGTTGGAAGATTAAGTTTCAATTACAGCTGACATTTCCAAAACACCGTGTGATAGAAAAGCCATTCACACCCCCAAACCCAGACACCTCATATCTCCTGTTTCTGGTCATCAGCTTTTCAAAGGGTCATCACTGGCAAAATCCACTGCAGAGATACAGTGGCTGACATTTTTGTGCTCCAGCAATCATGGGAGTCATCAACACCGGAGTCAAATAAGGAGAGCAATCACAGCATTCCCAGCAGCCTGTGGGATGCTCTAGTGATCAGCACACGTTGATGGTGTGATTTCAAGAGAGATATTTGGTTGTAAAGGCAAGTGAAATTTCTCTGCATATGAGGGGAGTGAAGGGAAAATGTTCATCAATCAATAGTAGTGGTTTGGGGAAGAATGGTTTGCCTGGATGTTTGAGTGTTGTTTTTTCACCTCTCACAGGATTCCTATGAGTCTCAGTCAAGCTGCTCATGCCAAGTTTAACAGAGGACTACAGGAAGTCTTAGACAGGGATGGGTGCCTTTGGTTCTTGTCTTTCTGGGCTCCTTCTGGGCTTCCCAGGCTCATGTGAGCAGGGAACCCTACATGGGTATTAAGAACATCCTTCCAGAGTAACTTTTTAGGTGTCTTTGAATCTACTTTCCAGCAAAATACCTGCAAGTTTCAGCTACTCTACTAAACAAAAAAGGAGTTGGGTTGTGCATTCTGAAATGGAGAGATCAGGCTGGAAAACTAAGAGGCCAGCAAATCTTCAGTCATGTCCTGAACTCAGAGGCTGTCTGAGCATCACCATTCCTGAATTCCCTCACTGTCTCCCTGGACAGTCTGGGCAGGAATACCTGGGTGGGTTTCACAGCACATGCCTGCGAGCTGGGTAAGCAACATCATGTTTGGAAATGCCCAAAGCAGCTGCAGTGTACAGACCTTGAATTGCACACTTGAGGCCAGGATTGTCTATTATTACAGCCAATACAATCAATAGCCTCTTGCAAGAAAAGGTTCTGTCACTAGGGTTGTTGGACACCACCAAAATGTCCATTTGGAATAATTCTGGTTATAAAAACAAGCTTTTCCTGAAGGTGTAATTCTGAGTATTTCTTGTACCTCTGCAAGCCCTTTGGGAAATGGGACCCTTCCAAGGAACAGTCTTTTTCAAATAAAGTCATATGAGTTACAAAAGCATCATCTTAAAGTGCCTATATGTGAGCAGATTTGTGCTGTCCAGAGTATAACTAAAAATAAAAGAATAATCTAATAAAGAAAGCTACAGGAGGAAGACTACATGACAGGAATTTTTTTGTAATATGCCCCCAGCTGGACTAAGCAGCTTCTAATTCCACTGATTGAGATGGTTTTGAGGGACAAGCTGTAGGGTTAGATAAAGGGCTGTTCTTAATCTGACTTACTTGAAAATACACAGCACACATCTGTTTCATAGCTGCAACAAAATATTTATCTTCATCTTTGGGAGAAGAAAATTACAATATCAATTGAAATAAAAAATGTAAATGTATAATGCCCACCTCCCCTTTGCCTTGAAAAATTATAAATATTCTAAAACTCCAAAGTAATATTCATAGTTTTTGCTAAACCACCTCTTTACAAGCAGAAACTTTACAGAACTACCTGATACAAGAACAGCAGCTGAACTCCCTCAGTTAGGGAAGAAATCTTATTTAGGAAGAGGCCTTTTCACAGATCTAGTCTCTTGCTTAAGGCTACTTTGTACCAATAACACTGTCAGTAAAATGGACTGACCGCTGCATCCAACACAGCTACTTAGGTTTCTCATCTTTCAAACACCTGACAAATCATCACATTATTGAGATGCATTTCCCATCTACATGAAGTACTTCAAACCATCTTAAGATTTATACATTGCATTAATCTTTTCATTGATGAGCATTTCCTAATGGTGGGAGGTTTTTTTGTCTCCTTTATTTCCTCCCTGAGAGCATTAAGCACTAGTCAGGTTACTTTGCCCATAAATGTTGAGTGCTGTTATGTACATTGCAGTGCTATTACCACCAGCTCCTCTTTCCAAAAGAGAGACTGATCTACACCCACGGCTGACAGCTCTCCCTCTGACACCACCTTTCTGATCACAGTATATCTTCTTTCATCCCAGCAAGCCTTTAAAATAAAGCTTCTGACCCAAACACTCCCAGAGTCATTGGGCTCCTCTGCCCACTGTGAACAGCAAGACCCATGAGTCCCTCTAATCTGCATCTGATATCAGGATGAAATACAGGTGGGCTGTGAATCAGCCTCCCATGAGCAGACTTCAATGGGAGGAAAATCAGATTGCACAGATGTGTTTCAGCCAACCTACAGATAGAGACGATTGAGAGATCAGGACCTGAGGGCTTGCCATGACCTGGCCTGATTTGTACCCTGCACAAGGTGCTGCTTCCCACAAACCCTGCATGCAGTGCAGCATGCCAGGAGCAGTACTAACGTGCATCCCTGGAGCTTCAGTGCACCCACTCCAGAGGGAGAAGCAAACTGGCAGGGTAGATAATGGAGATGAGCTGAAAGCCCAAGTGGATATTTTATGCCTGTGGATGACAGATAAAAATCAAAGGACAAAATCCATTCTTATTTACATTTTATGCTCATGGAGGGCATTGAAAAGCTAAAGCAGTGCTGCTGATACCCAGTCTGGGTTTTGATGAGCTTCAGTTAGATAAGATGCATGGTTTATGGTCACTAAACTAGCGTGTCTACTTGAGCTGTTTCTTCTGTAAAATCTCCAGAGTGCTTCCTTTAAAAATGTGTTCAAGAATACAATTCTAAAACCAATATAAACAAAAAATACCTTATTATTGGCAAGAGAGATTATTTACTGGAATAATTAAGATTAGTGGTATCTTAGGCCTTTTCCTCTGATAATTTGAGTGTGAATACACATAGCATTCCTTTGTTTTGCTTTAAAATAAATCACTTGCAAGTATTTGGGAACAAAATGGTACAGTCATTTCCTGCCTTAGGCTGACTCTATTTCTGATAGCCCAGTGTCTTCCACTAATACAATAATTCCTTTTATTTTAGAGCCATATACAGCTTGTTGTGATACCATTAAGGAGCTCACTGAAGGACACAATGGAGTGATTTCCAAGGGACGAGGGATGTGTGACCTCAAAGTGCTCAGCTTTTCTCCAGGTGGGGGTCCAAGGAGTGTATTCACAATACACAACAAAAGAAATGCGTTTCAAATACAACCCATTGCTAACTGAATAAATATTGGAAAAGCTACTGCTAAACACTGTATTCATATGGTACAAATAGCAGGAATCCATTCCAACAGCTGAATGCCAAGCAGTGCATCTATTCTTACAGTCATATTTTTAACTACTTTTTAAAAATATTTACCACTTCTCCGCTAAAAAAAGGTAATTTTTAGCTTGATCCTTATTTTTGTCCTTAAACCACTTACATGCCTTTTTGACCCTTGAAACCAAAATTTTTCCAAACTTTTCAAAATGAAGTCATCATTAGTTTATACTGCACCTTAATTTATACATTGATACATTCTTCTAACCAATATCTCACATCTCTCTTTTTCCCCACTCTGTCCTAAATCATGAAAAATAGACAATTTATTTCAGAACCCAGTGCCTTACCAGGAAAATAAATCTACACTATTTCACTGCATGCTTCCATTAAAGACTGCAACCCTTTCTCCAGAGATGTCAGCATACATACCAAAGAAATTATATCAGCTAAAACTGCCTTATCAATGTGCTCAGATTTACTAGTCTAGCCCCTGAACTGCAGCAAACACAGTAATAAATCTTGTCAGGAAGAAGTTCATTCTGATTGTTTCCTCCTTCAGACCAGAAAACCAAGCAGGGCATTATACATTTTTTCTTAGCCATAGTTAAAGGCGAGCTGTGTGCGCTCCCCACATGGCACCAGCCCCCTGCCCTGATGGGAAATGAGCAGGAGAAGCTGGTGCTGGCACGGGGCTTGCAAGCAAGTGGCATTTCCTTAACAAGGCTGTCAGACACAGAGTTATCAAACACAGGAATCTCAGACACCTTACACTTCTGCTTTGGGCATCCAGCAGAAACTGAGAGGATCTATAGTTTATTGTCTGTCCATCGTGGCTCCAATAATCCCTGTTTATCACCCAGGAGGGTATTACCAGCCCCCATCCCATCCCATCCCATCCCACAGTCCTCCACCTGGTGCTTCACTACAATATTTCTGAGTTAAAGTCATTCCTGTTTCTCTGTCTACAGAGCATAAGACCCTGAGCATCCTCCTCCTCCTCCTCCACAAGATGCAGTGCCCCAGGACTGAACCTCACCAAGTGAGTGAGACCACCAGCTCCTAAACAAGGCAACATCTTTTAGGAGCAGAAGGCATGGCCTTGTTTTCCACCATACTCTGTCCCAAACAAGGAGGCACCTACTTCATTGGGTGAAAAGAGGTTCAAAAGCCCAAAGAGACCAAGGCATAATGTTAGTGTGTCTGTCTCTAGGCCGGGTGCAGCACCAGAAGAGAGGCTATAACTGGTAGGACAAGAGATCCCAATAAGAAATGCTCTTTAGGGAGAGCATGCAAGCCTCACCACTTTCTCTGATCCATTCTGAATGTCCTCTATTCGCTGATGGATCTGGTGAATCGCAGTTCTGTCTTCACTTTATCCACTGCCTTTGTCCCTCCCATGCTAATTCTTCTCCATCCTGCAAAGTGACCACTAGGCCCTATTGTCACCTTTCCACTTGTTAAGCATCTTTCCCATTTGTAACCTTCCCAACAGTTAACCAGCTTTCATCCCACACCAGGACTTTCCCCTGTAAGCAGTGAAGCTGTGTGCTTCCTTGAGCAACATCTGGTGTTCATCCAAGTATCCACCCAACCAAACACATGATGTACTCTGGATCCCCTCTATCCACCAGCTTCCTGAAACATCTCCAAAACTGCAGCAGGATGCTAGGGCAGGATTCCTTTCCCATGAAAACTCCTTCATAGGAGTTATGGGAACATGACAACTTCTCAGCTCAAGAATACTCAGGAAACTTATTCTTGATTTTGAAGTCCACCATTTTACAGGGGATGGAAGTCAGGTTCACTGGTTCATCATCCCCATGAGCTCTTCTATAGGCCCTTGAGTTGCTGGGAATTACACTGCCAGTTCACCAGTTATCAGGCATAAAGGCATTTTGTAAAGAGAGGTTATGAACCTTGGCCAGCACTAATCCAGCTATTTGAGCTAATATTTCCCACATGTTTTCTTCACACTGATTTCACTTCTTTGATCCCCAGGCCCTGAGGAATGTACTCAGTGTGGGAATGTCTTCAACACTTTCAGCAACACGTTCATCAAAGTTCCAATGGGCTGTTCTGTTATGTCTTACTGTCCATGAAGTCCCATTTATCAGTAAGGTCCCTTTTATATTTTTCTACCAATTCATTACTTTTCTTCAGATGTATCTAAGCAACATTTTTACTGTTGGTTTGAGTGCCTCTTATGAGGTGTTTTCAAAATGCTTTTTTCAGCTCTCTTATTCTCCTGTTTACATTTCAGCTCAAATATTTCATGGGCCTTGCCATTATTTTTATTTAGAATAATAATTCTGTTTTCCTTCGACACTCATCTTTTTCTTGTTTAGAGCCACCCTCATTTTTTGTTGACCGTGTTGTGCTTTACCATACTTGTTATTTTTTATTTTTGGCACACATTTCACCTGCATTTCTGGCATTTCAGACTGTTGAGGGTGTTGGGGGCTTGAGCTTGTTCTGTGTGACTTCTTTTTTACTAATTACTACCTTCTATATCACTCCTTGTTTCTGAATGTAACATCTGCATACTGAAATAATTTTTCCTGCTCTCTCACCACAATGTTAAAACTATTTGTAGTGTAGTTGCATCTATCTCTCCCACTAATGACTCCCAGGTAAGACCCTGTACACCACTGAAGAGCAAATCCAGGCTGATGACTTTCCTTGTGTATCCTAGGACTGGTTGTGATGTGAACCCATCACTCATCACCATTGCCTCATGTAGGATGATCTCTACAGGTGTCCCACACTAGTAGAAATAACAGAATTCATTAACAAAGAAGGAGAAATGGGAAATACACATTATTCCCTTCTTTGGTTTTACTGATGCACCACATCTTCTTTGTTCACTGTTAGATTACAGAATTATACATCACAATGTCAGTTCATTTAAAAAAAAAGTGAATATTCCCTCAAGAAGTCTAAATACTCTCACCTGAGCATGCACCAGATGTGTTTATATCAGGCTCCTATGTCATTCAGCTGAATACATGGTTTGCATCCAGAGCTGCCTTTTTCATAATGAATGTCCTTGAAAATTCTGTCATAATATTTTCCAGTGAAAAATAATTACTTGACTACATATAAATTTCTGCTAAACAAGATTCTTAGCCAGAAATTTCATGATGGGAGAAGAGTCTTTTCCCCACCAGCTCTAATGTTTACTTCATCACAGGCAGAGCCATCATTTAAAATTTCTCCCCAAGGCATCATAAATAATGTAACAACACACAGCTCCATTTCTGAGCTCCAAAAATTCAAGACACACAAATGGCAGAGGCAGTGGCCTTTGTGAATGCTAAGATTTGTTCCCCTATAAAACTTGTTTTTTACCAGGTATTCTCAGAAAGACATTATCACTGTATCATGCAATTACATTACTTTTTGGTGATGGCAGACTAGTTTACAAGAAGAGCATATGGAAAATACAAGAGCAGATCAATTAGTTTGAAGATGCTTTTCATTAAAGCACTGATACTGGCATGGCACTTCTCGAGCCTTTGAGACTATCTATGTTTCATAAATATCACAACACAAACATTTTGACAGATTCTGTTTCAGCCTGGTAATATCCTCCCTAAATCTGTGCCCAGAATCCAGTGTGCACCAATATCTTGAAATCTGACGTCAAGAACTGGGAAACCACAAGAGTTTAGGTAGAAGAGCAGAACTGCCAAATTACAGGAAGATCTCCAAACATGGGATATCTCATGCTCCAAACAATACCATTTATTTCTGCAGCATCTTTGGCCCCCATGTTCCTGACAGATGGTGCAGCAACATTTTTAGTTCTTACATGGGCTAAACTAGTTTCTGTGGTCTTGGATCTCTGCTTTAAAAGAAAATACAAAAAATATCATGGTTGAGAAAGCCTGTTAATATTATTATTAAGTAATTGAAAATGCATTATTTGGTTTCAAATAATGTCACTTAACATCTTAAATAACTATTTGGTAGAGACAAAACTACACTGTACAAAGAATAAATGCATTTTTTG
The DNA here is from genome assembly GCA_013397295.1 of Polioptila caerulea. Lineage (NCBI taxonomy): Eukaryota > Metazoa > Chordata > Aves > Passeriformes > Certhiidae > Polioptila > Polioptila caerulea. The sequence goes on from VYXF01007449.1 coordinate 451,153, forward strand.
CCTCCTGTTGTATCTCTACAATGTAGAGGAAGAATTCAAATTCTGGAAGTAAATTACATTTAAGCAAAAGAAAGGTTATGCTTAAACAGACAAAAATTGACCAATACAAGGAATTCTAAAATACCTGTTAGCAAGAGGAAAGAAATTAAATTCTTTCTCTTTTGATTCATAGGAAAAAAATCAAATAAACATTTCTGACAGGATTTCAAATTTTTCCATACCAAGGAAAATCAAAGGCAAAATGCTTGTTTCCTTTCTAAAGTTCCTGTTTTTCTCTCTAGCACCTGAAATCAGCCCAGTGCCAGCTGGGGTAAAGGAGGCGGATGGAAGGAGCCAGAACAACACTTCACAGGTTTTTGGAAAATGTAGCACCTTTTCTGTCTTTTATTTTTGTTGGTTTTCTTCAGCAGTCACAAAAATTGTGAGGACTTCTGTACTTAAAGCAGTATAAACCCCTTGCCTGCCGAATTTTTCTCCCAACTCCATGGCCCTGGGAGCTACCTTTGGAATAGAAACTGAGCTGCCTCCAGCCAGAGCCAGCTTTGTATCTTTGGGCAGATGGAGGCATCCTCTCTCCTGGAGCTGGTGAGGAAGGAGATAGAGGTCTGAAGGAAGAAGTATCATCCACCTTATGTTCAGCTCTGGGAGCCTGGCAGATGCAAGGAGCTGGCCAGCAGCTGGCTTGAGCTCCAGGCTGCTCCAGTTCCCATTCTAGCACTCCCTGCACAGGACTTCTAATTAGTTAAATCCAAGTGTTTCAAGGTTAGTGTTGGCTCTAAACCAGGGAAAATAAATAAGAAATTTGATCATATGCTTTAACCTTCAGTTCATGGTTGTTATATGTCAGAGAAGGAAGAAGGTGCTGTCACTTTCAAGAGAAAACATGAGCAATGAATTAATCAAACTTCCGTCTCACTATCTAGCTGTCACCTGGCATTTATAAATAAAGGACAAGTTTGTTGTCTTATGTGATTTTTCCATAGGGGCTGACCAACTGGTTGGTAGCAGTTCCAGATGCATAAGTGCCTTTTACTTGCCAGCCAGATTAGCTCCTTCTCAGCAGTCCTGGGCAACCACACAAGATTATCTGACTGAGACCTTGACTGCGTCAATGCAGATATGAGTGACAGTCAGTGACGTGGTCAGACAGCCCCACCAAGGCTCTGGGCGGCTGGCAAGACCTTGCTGGGGCCAGCAAAGGTCCTTACCTGCCAGTACAGGGACAGAGGATGCTTTATAACAATTCTTCTCCAGGAGATGCCACTCAAAGCAGAGAACTGGTATGTCCATGCAGCTGACTGGAAAAAGTCAGGCAGCACCAGCACATGAAAACTTGTCATGGGGTCTTTTGACCACAGTGTTGAGCGTTGAGATGCTCTGAGTGGTAGCTAAGATGTCAGTTTTCCAAACTAACAAACTCTAGGGCTTTCTGGATTGACAAACAGAAGCTACTTCATCACAAGGACCAGTGTCCTGGAAACTGCCCTGTCCCAACCTGGCCACGAAAAATTCACTAGGGGGATTCCACCCTTGTGATAGACATGTTAACAGTAACATGGACTAGAGTTGGACAAGATGATCATTCTAGGTCCCTTCCAACTGAAATAGTTTTCCTATTCTGTTCTAGTCTATTCTAATCTATTCTATTTCCATTATATTCTTTCTGCTTTATCAAGCGATGAAAGGCCTGAAATGCACAGCAATACAACCCAGCTATTTCTGATTCATTTGACATGCCTAAGAAGTAAAATTAAAGATCTCTATGGAAACAGTGGGATTCATCATAGAAAATTCATTGGATGGGTCAGTCTTTTCAGGTGACTCGGTGTTAGATACCAGTTATTTGCTTGTCTGCTTTTGTCTGGAGCAGAAAGACAAGCTGCACAGGAAGAGCAACCATATCATTGTAAAACCTTGTGCCCCACAAGTCCACAAAGAGCAGTAAAACCAGTCATTTTCATCAAGTACTCCAGGTCTGAGCCCTCTCCATCTCACTTTCATGTCCTATTCTGCACCACAAGGGAAAAGCAGCAGGGTTGTGAGAACTCAGAGCTTGTCCTTGACTGCCCTGTGAGCTCAGAGACCTGTGCAGGGGGCCCAGGGGGCTCAGAAGCCCTGGCACCAAGCCTAAGACACCTGTGGTTTGGATTTTAGTCCATGGGAACGTCTACCAGCTTTGAAAGAAAAACTACAAGTCTCAAAAATTTAAATACTGTAATAATAAGATTGTCACAGGGTGAAAGAGTAGATTTTGGGTTTTAGTACATGGGGGTGGGTGAAGCCAAGATGGAGGAACCACATGGCTTTTAGGCTTCTTCCTTCTTCTTCATCTCCTCCTTGATTCTGCTGTGATGGTGGCACTTGGTGATTGGTTTAGGTAGAATACACACTGTCTAACATAGGTGATAGGTATTGGAAAATAGTTGTAAATAAAGTATACATAGTTTTTAGTATAAAAAATAACCACTGCCCTTAGGGCGGGGGATCGCCTCGGACTGTTGTGCTGTGAAGGCCTCAGCAGGACAGAGAGAACAGTGTTCTAGATAAGGTAAAATAAACAAAAATAAAAAAACCTGAAGACCAAAGATTTCACGTCTTTTTTCATCTCGGGCAAGGAAAAGGACTTTTAACACCTTGGAGACATTTCTGCAAAAGCAGAAAACTCCACACAGGGTCTGCCCTGACAGACCAAGGGCTCCTCCTCTCATGGCCATCAGCTGGCTGTTCCTGGAGTGAGAGGACACACAACACGGAGCAGGGGGACAGACTCAAACTGTGTCTGTTTGCAGGGAGGCACAAGTGGTTTTACCTATGAGACATTTACTGACACAACCTGTTTGCTGGCAGGGAGGTGAACTGAGGTAATGCCCACAGAACCACATGGAGGAACTCAACTGCCCGGACAGCAACACCTGAAAAGTCAGGGATGTCGGTCTCACACATCTCACTGAACAGAGGGTAGAAGCCCTACTCCTCAGAAGGAGATATTCACATGAGCAAGGTTCAACAGAGCCTGGAAAACTTCTGACACAGGGAGCCATGACTGGAGGATGGGTGGGCAGAGAAAGCCCTTAACTCTCACTGACTTTCAACCTGACTCAAACACCTGAATGTCCTTCACACTGTCTGAAAGCCTCCCTTATCCAGTGCGTTTAAAAATAACAGTTTTGCTGAACTGTTCAGAGCTGATGATGCCTTCTTATCAAAAACAGAGAAACAAGTGGTGCACATTTTTATGTATACACAGTTCAAAATACCATCAAACAGATGTAGGTGTAGAGATGCTATTTGCGAGATGCACCAGCTGGCTCTGCTGCCCCTCAAATGCAAGGTGTCTTGCAGTCTGAATTCATAAAGGTTATGTATGTAACAGGTTGAAAGCAGAAATGTGATGTCTGAAGGCAAAAGCAGGCACGAAATAATGGGGTGGGTTTTGATACAGCATCTGAGTTAGGATTTTTAGAGAAGAGAGAAAAAAGATTAATAGGCTTAAAATATAGTTTAGTTTTTTTAAAAAGAGAAACGTATTGAGAGACTTCTCACAATATGACAAGTTAGTTAGGAAAAATTTTCAAAACTGGAGATGCTGGAGTTTCAGAACATATCTATGCATGCAATTAGGAAAAATTATTTCCACTGCAGCAGTAATCACAAAAGTACAGAATCCGCTGACCTGTAAGGGCATTTGTGTGTGCACTGGCTTGGCTAACTTGCATGTTTGGCAGGTAAATATAGGGGGCCTATTAATTCAAGACCAAAGGCAATGCTTCAACAATATATATCTTCTTTCAGAGCCTAAGGTTCATTTTCAAAAGTGATCTAAACATCTCCAAGGCTAACCAAGACTTAGTTATAATGAGAGTCAAAAGTTGAACAGTCTGTTTCACCTTTCAAAACAGGACTTAAGCACTTTCAAATATCCTCCTCTTAATCTCCATTGACATGCATTGTTTCTGCTGCTCTGTTCTGGGCAGAGTGAGGCTTTTGTCAATATATGAGTCCGTCCCATAGTACTGAAAATGTGAGACTTGTCTTCTGCAAGGTAGTAAACCCAAAGTTTATCTTATGCTCACACATCACACCCTGGATTTCAATGGAAACAGCAGAAGGATGCCAGTGTTTCTCCAGTAAAAGTGGGGCTTAAGAATTAGTGCCTTGGTCATCACTATAATTGGTGCATTCTGATACCTTTTGTATGGCTATGCAAATAACTGCAGGGGAAAAAACCATCCAAACACAGAACAACTGCCTCAGTGACTCCCTGTCTGGGTGATGGAACAACCAGTACTGAGAAATAAAAGATGTGACTGATGATGAGCCAAGGCAAATTATAAATGTTGATTGAAATGGTGGGGGGTGGGGGGGCTGGAATTACAAGACCACCTTTTGAATAGACAGAATGAAAATTGTAAAGTCGATCTGTAAAATAAATGCTGTGTACAGCTATACTTCTGTCATATTTACTCCATATATATACTCCAAGCTGGAGTGAGAGGGAAATGTGGCATCCAACTCTGAGCTTGTGGCTGCAGCCACAGTGGAGCCATCCAGGAGGGGCCTGAGCACCACACGCTGCAGACGAACAAGAAAACATTAGGGAGGGCAGGTCAGGCCTGTGAAACAAGGGATGCCAGTAATAAGTTCCCAGGAACTTCAAGTAATTTATGTCAGCTCAATGACAGGTTTATTCATTTATAATGTGTTAGGGAAAAAAGTGGTGCTTGAAAAATAATCCCCAAAATTCTTTTGTCTCTTGGGCTTTGTATATAAATAACTTCCCTGTGCTGCTTTCATATAATAACCAAGACAGAAATTTTATCTGAGGAACACACATTTTCTTGTGTTTGGAGGTATGTCAGGCTTCCATTTATCATCGTATAAGCAACACTGAAATGCCACTGCTTTCAGATGAGGATCTCTCATCTCTGCCAGGTGGCAATTTAAAAAACATTAAAAACAGGCAGGTCTCATCAACAGTGAATTTTGGACCAATATATTGTCCAATATATTAGCTCCTTAAGGGTTTCTTTCTTATTTGTATTTTAGATTTTACACTTATAGTAATAATTTCAATCAAAGCACTTTTTATTTATCAGACACAAGCAGATATTCACCACTAATATATCACAGAATCACTGAACAGTTGAGGTTGGCAAACACCTCTTGAAATTACCTTGTCAAACTCTCCAGATCGAGCAGGGCCAGCTACAGCAGGTTTCCCAGGACTGTCCACTTGGGGTTTGGATAGCTCTGAGGAGGAAGGCTCCATAACCTCTTTGGGCAGCCAATGCCAATTTGACCACCCTCAAAGGAAAGAACTGTTTTCATGCATTCAGATTAAATGTACCTTTTTATTCCTAATTTGCACCCAGTGCATCTTGTCAAAAAGACTCTGAGATGAGACAAGTGTCTGGCTCACCCTTGTTCACTTCCTGCCATGAGATATTTATGCCCTCCTTGAGCCTTCTCTTCTCTAGGTTGAACAGTCACAGCTCTTTCCGGCTTTTATCACAGAAAAATTTGCTCCTGTGTCTTCATCACCCTCATTGCTCTGTTCTGGACTCAGTCCAACATATCCATGCCTCCATATTGAGGATCCCAGAACTGGACCTGGCACTCCTCATGTGTACTAATCCACACTGGGCAGAAGGGAGAGGTCCCTTCCCTTTCCCTGCTGGCATCACTCTGCCCAGCACAGCCCAGGAGGCTGTTGGCCTTCTCCACAATGGTGCATTGCTGGGCCATGGGCAGCCTGTGATTACCAGCACTCCCAGACCCTTCTCTGCAGAGCTGCTTTCCAGCTGTTCAGCCCTCAGTCTGTACCAGGGCATGGGATTGTTCCTCCCCAGGTGAGACTTGGCATTTCCCCCTGTTGAGCTTCACAAGTTTCCTTTCTGCTCAGTTCTTCAGCCTATTGAGGTCCCTCTGGATAGCACCACAACAATCTGGTGTACATTTGCTCTCCTAAAGTCTTGGGAAATCTCTTTCAATCACCATGGTGGCACTACTGTGCCACATGGAAATTTAAATCTCAACCTGTTGCAATCCTGCTACCTGTGGACTCATCCCACAAGGAAGAGAGAGGGCTGCCTTTTCGGGAAGTGGTGTCTGTCCCACTCCTCAGACATGGACTGAAATTTATTGTCCTGGCTTGTTAATTGAGGAAACGTTTGATTTGAAATATTTCAGGGTTTGCTATTTCTCCCAAAAGGCACAATTTTCTGTAGCAACAAAATCTTTTTTTCCCAAACCAACAGTATCACAATAGCTAATCTGATAACAGAGAGATTCTACACGGCAGGAATGGTCTGAGATTAGAAGGAAAATATATCAATACCAGTGAGGCCACCAGCAATGACTAAACCACATTTATTGTCTTACTATTCACTCCCCCAATGCCAAGAGCCAGCCAGCAGGCTCTGCTGACTCCATACAGTGCTTTCTTCTGTGCTGTGCTCAAGCTACTGAAATCCCATTCACTCTCTCTGATACTCCCACTTGTCCCACACAAGGCTTGAGTGATATTTTGTGACTGGTGGCAGCCAAGAAGATACCTGTTCTCCCCATCCATCAGGCTCTGGGGGTAGGCAGAGACATGGGCAATTCTCTGCCATGAGGCAAAAAGCAAAGATCTACAAGAGCAGGCATAAATTACACTTGTCACCACTTTCCTACTCTCTAGAAAAGGCATGCAGACCTCTGAAAAAGCACTTTTAATATATGCATTATTAATAGAAAGCCAGTGCACAGTAATAGCACTTTCTGCTACTACTGCTGTCTGAAGAGGGATGAAAGAAGGCCACCAGAGAACCTCTAGCTCCAGATGAGAGGCATGAGTGATTATTATAAACTCATTAATAATTCTGGTTTACATTTGAAAATTGCACTTGTACACACTCCTTTTCCAACACAGGCATTTTCAAAATGCACAGAATCTCTGAAAATCGATGTTCAGGTGATTTTGCCATTGCTTTTATTTAAAAGATACATAGACAGGTACTTAGTGACATGGTTTATTGGTAGAGTTAGCAGTGTTAGGTTTATGACAGGAATTAGTCTTTTCGAACCTAAATAATTCAAAAACCCCAGTGAAAAAGGTAAGCTTTCCATAAAGCAAACAACAACAAAATCACAAGTTTCTTTCCTGAATCTGAGTTCTTCCAGACAAACCCAAGAAGAACAGGGCACATATGTACTGAAAGGATAAGGGATAATTTTCTTTACATTATTTCTACTAGTTATTTCAATGACAGTTTAATCCACGGGAGTTAAAAGAACAACTTTTTCCCCACCTCAGAAAAATCCCAGATCTCAAAGCAAGCACTCTGAAATAGTAATTTTATTAAAGTTCTGTGCTTCACTGAGGAAAAGCTGACCAAAAGCAGGTGTGACAGTAGCAAGGGAAGAGCTGCAGGAGCTGATGGACCATCTCAGGCCAGCCCTGACCATGCTGGGAAGCTGAGGCCCAGAGAAAAAAATTGGAAATAGTTTCTGCGTTTGGCTCACACATACCCATGACCATCACTTCTTCCAGACCAGTCTTTTTCTGTACAGACTCACCTGGCACCACAGCTTTCAGCTCTTTCCTTTGCTCTGTATCACCTATGGTTTCTGTCTGTGGATAGAGAACCACAAAGGCTGTTGTAACATGCAACCAATTTGCTGGTTTTGCGTGTGATTCACCAGAAACCATGACATCCCCTCTCCCTCCTGCACTACCCAATTCATGTTTCCACCATCTAGCTGCAAGGGCAGGGTGCTGCAAAATGGAAGTTGTATTTAAGCTACGATTGACACTTATGGGAGCATCCCCCAGAGAAACTGTCTGAATCTGACTCTAGAAGAGCAAAGATTATTGACTCGCCAAGATCAAGGATGTACAAGGGAGCTCATGGCTTGTGTCATCTGACTCAAATAGTCATTTGACTATTTTTGGTTTTGGATCATTAACTGAAAGAGATGAAAAATCACCCAGTTCCCAAACCAACAGCTGTGCATCAGCCTTTCAGTCAAAGTAAATTGCCAAAAATCTATTCTGATTTGAATTTTTAGGTCAGGCTGTACCAGAACTTCATAAACTGCTCACACGTGCTGAATTTTTTATAGTAGTATTTTCAAGAGAATGGTCATTAGGCTGAACAGTGTTTATTCTGGCAGATACTACTGTTTCCATGGCATGCAAGAAAGGAGAACTTTTTTTAAGTATAAGGAAGATAAGGTCATGATAACAACCCCCCATCTGCTCATCACATGGCCCCTTCCTTCCCTCACCACTCACACTCAGAGCATCCCTCACTGTATTAGCAATTCTTGATTTCTGGGAAGCATTGTCTTTGCAGAGGAACATTCGTTTATTTATTGACCCATTCAAAGCTTTAGGCATGTACAAAGCTTAGCCTCTTAACATCTTGTCAACTGCCAGTGGAGGGAAAAGTTCCAGGGGTTATTTGTTAGTTTTAATGATGCCAAACTCTGCCCTCATAGGATGCACTTTGCCACTCATGACGGCAATGGGAAGCGCTCCCGTTTATCTGATGGCAAAGTGAGCCTCTCCCAGGCTTTGTTTTGTCAACAGGGAAAGCAGCTGGCAACCTTGCTTTCCTGAGGAAAAGAAGAGCAAACATCCCTCCCCAAACCTGTCTTGCGGAGAGGCACGTAGCGCAACAATGTGCTGCGTTTTGTTTTCTAGTTTTCGTTTGCACGTTGAGTCCGAATTTGTGTAGCAACTGTTCAGGCTCAGATCTGTTTTGCAAATCATTGTGAATTGAGCAGCAGTGGCAGATTTGTCTCAGCCATTTTTGTTGAGCACAGTTGAATGTAAAACAGTGCAGTTTGGAAAGAAAAGGCAAAACGAGAGGACCATTCTGAGCCGCAAGTCCCTCGGCAGCACTGCCAATCCCTGTGCAAAGAGTAAGTCTCCCAAAGTGCTTGGTTTATGGCTGCCATCTACCTAAAAAGGTGGGGAAACCAACTGTCATGGTGGTATAAAGTATTTCCTGCAGACATAATCCTAACACACCAAACTCATTGACAGCCCAGTATCAGCATCCAGAGCAGGAGCCACTCCCAGCACCCAAAGCCTATGGGACCTGAGCATCACTCAGGGCCAAGTAACACCCTGCAGCTTGTAAACAAGCAGCCTCCAGCACCAGGGGACAGGCCAGCTCCTCTCATCATGCTCAAACAACATATCACAAAGTGCTAGGGGTGTAGGACAAAAAATGTTCCTCCTTGTCTTTATTTTTCTTCACGGCTTTTCTGAGGTTCTCCCTTGCTTCAGAAAATAATGACCAAATCTGATGTGTCTTGAGATATAACAGTGATGTTTTCATGGTACCACTGCTGCAGGATACAGGGACCAGCAGACACAGCCCCTCTGAAACAATGAACTCAAGACAAATAATACATTTCCTTGGGTTCAATTCCTAGAACAGTAAGAATCTCTCTCCCAAAATACAGCCAACAGAAACTGAGGGAGGCCATGTGAAAACACCCTAAAGGTCTCGCAATCAGTGAGCAAATTGCTGTTCAAATGCCCCCCCACCACTCTGGGCACTGATTTGTGGTGCCTTGACGTTCCCTTATTCCTCCAAGATCAGTAGTTCAGGGCTGCTACGGAAAAATCAGGAAATAAAGGGCCTTTCCAAGAACAGCAAGCATACAATGTCATTACAGCCCTCATAATACGCAGAGGTCTTGAATTGTTTTCCTTGCATTTCATTCACTGCTTGCAAGCAGCTGTAGATGCCATCAAAATAAAATGATGAGAACACCTCACACCCTCCAGCTTTCGCAGGGAGGGCACCCTCTCTGAAGGCACAGCTTCTGTGGCCAGTGCTTGGTTTGCATTATTGAACAGTCTCAGAGTGTCTGCCAGCCAAGGCACCGCCCTGCTGCAGTGTCAAACTGCTTCATCTTCACTGAGCATGTCCATATTTACAAAATAAATGAGACATACCAAAGCATAATATATTTATGCTATATCTCAATCCACCTGCACATTATCATTCCAGTAACCTCTCCAGCAGGAAATGAATTCCACATCTTCACAGAGTAGAAATGTGAAAATTAATTGTTAAGCTACAAATGGATCATTGGGAACCAAAATGTGTGGAGGATTGTTCAGCCAAAATTAAACCTCTTATCTGTGGAAAGAAGAGATTTATCATTTTAGTATCTTTGACCCAGGTTCAGGGATTTATTAATGATTGCTCCTTGATCAAGTATGTGCAAAAAAAGTGTATTCCAATGTGTGTGACTGTACAACTGCAAGTCAACCAAGATAATGTCCTGAGCTATAGTGGGGTTTATGCACATATATGCATATTTGTGTTATACGTGTGTGTATTAGTACATAAAGCAGTGCCTACAAGTCACCTGCAGTGATGAAAAATTAAGTCAGAAATACAGTTATGGGAATGTTGAACTCACAGAAGAAGAGAGTCTTCACTTCCTCTTCCTTTTGAAATGTCAGGACTCGCTTACCTTGACCTCTGTATATTATATATTCAATTTTGGAATGTCACACAAGAGGAACAACTGCCACATCAATATTAATATTAATACTGTCCTTCTCGAGCCAGCAGCAAAGGACTACAGGGTTAGTGTAGGGAGCATATTAACCCACCAGCTTGTTAATTCCAGAGCTCAGCTTCAAAGCCAAAGTCAAAGGCTACGCTGTGCTGGGCATTGCTCTCTGGCTGACTCCCTGCAGACATGACCCTGCTCCAGCAGTGCTCTGAGCCCATCCCCAGGGTGGGCACATATCCAACAGCTGCCTGTGACCTGCCCAAGCCCATCTGTGTCCAGGTCAGCAGCTGGGCAGCATCGTGACAGCACCACCAGCACATCTCCATCTCTACTCTGTGATCCTGCTGCCTCACTCAATTGGAGGGCTGTCAAAAAGCCAGAGAAGCCAAGAGGATTTTCTGTGCTCTTGACCAGAGTTTATAAATCATCTGTCAATGGAGTCCATCCCCTGCCAAGCAAACAGTGCTTGAAAGAATAAAAAATAGATCTTCACCCTAGTGCAGAAAAATTATACCTGCTATTATTTCTGAATTTGAGATTAAAATACAGCAATAGCATGACAGCTAAGCAAACCAATGATACTGCAGTCTCTCTTTTCTGGTCAGGTCTTCCCTTTTTTTTGAATGATCACATTTTCTCATTTAATCTCATGTATTGCCAAAAGGTTTTCCCCCTTATAGTCACCAGCATCTGAGCTTACAGGCAAATGGATAACAGTGGTTATGTACAGTCAAATTAATGAAACACAATCTCTTCCTCCAATGCCCGTCATTAATGTAGGTCCAGCTCTGCTGCAGCCCTATGAACCCTTCATAGAGAGGAAAGCTGAACTGGAGTAAATAAGAGGAAGGATTGCCATCCAATCCCCATCCACCACTGTGCTTTCCATTTATTACATAGTCACCAACCACCAAAGCACAAAATGGAGACTTAGGGCATACACAGACAGCATTGGACTCAAATACTTGATATATACCACAATATTAGTGAAAACAGGATGATTTCTGCTCCTTCCCATGCCATGGTAGTGCCCTACTACCACACTAAGAGGATTCCTACCTCAGACACATTTAAATGTTCAGCTAACTAGAATTTACAAAGCCTGCAGTCACTTTGTCCTTGTCTTCTCTATAGAGTGAAGCTTCAATTCCCCTCTTCAGCCTCCATCCCCAGCTTGGTTTTGGGTGGCCACTTCTCCCAGTGTGGCCTTTGCCTCAGTGTATCTACCCATGCCCAGTCTGCAGGCCCTGCACCACACAGCACCAGGCATGCTCTTGGTGCTTAATGAATGCTAATTAATGGGACATGTGGAACGGCACAGAGACTAAAATGAAGCATTTTCTCTCACTGAAGAAAGATTAATTTCTTGTACAGATGTGAGTGTTGTGCTTTGTTAGCAGGATATTGTGTGGCAGATAGGCAGATACACAAAGAGCACCCCATCAGAATATTAATTAGTGCTTCTGTATGCAATTTATTAAAAAGACAGTGTTCCAAATTCCACAAGACTGATGTTACAATTAAAGCATTTGAATAACTCTCACGGTAATTTCCACAGCCAAGTGCTCATCCATGCCTACACACTCAGAGAAAACAGAGCTGGAGATAAATTCACTTTAGAACATTTAGATCTTTAGCCAAGAGGAGCCGAAGTGGGAGAACAAATGGAGGATCATCTCCAAAGCCAGAAATATGCTGTGCCCAGTGGGAGTCTGCATCAATCAATCGTGTTTTCACATTTTTCATATTTGGCTCCTGAACTTGCAGTGTGGTAGCTGGTAGGATGTTCTAGTATCATACTGAGGTTAACTCCCAGGAGTGTTCAAGACAGGCCCTGAAGCACACACAGGAATCCCACCATGTCCTGTTTGCTCTGATTAAAATCTAGTTCTTGATAAAACTCTGACTGCCTTCCCTCCTGTGACTGTGTGACTGACAAGACTACCACAAGGAGATTCTGGTCACTCCTGACACTGGAGCTTTTTCATTAACTAGACCTACTGCTCAAGTGACCACCTTCTTTTGCTGGCCACAAGCCACATGGCAACTGCATTGCTGCTCTGGCAGCCTGTCCAAAGCAGCAGAAGACATGTGACACCTCCAGGCTGCCCAGTCACACTCCAAGGTGGACACATACATAGCTACCACCTCCACGTGAAAGAGAGAGAGACATCCCTCCCAAAAACAGCCCCACTCAAAGAGGCAACAGCAAAAAGCAACAACCCCAGGCCACACAGCCCTCCGTTTTCAAAGATGTATCATCCAGGTTCATGAGATGGGTTAACACAGAGTCCTCAGCTTGGTTTAGGCTGTGAACACCTTGGGTATAAAAATTCCCCTTTTATTTAAAGGAGGATCTGCCTGCCTGGCACAGCTGTACCATGTCCTGATGGGACCATCCCAGCAGAGATCCACCACAGCTCCAGCATCCAACTTCAGGAGCAGCTGAGGCCTTGGCTGCAGGAGGAAGGATGATGGGATGACAGAAGTGCTGGCAGAGATGAGTGATCAGGGAAAATGTGCATATTTTACCTGTCATTGTTAAACTACATGAAAAATAGCATTGTATAAAGAAGTATTCTGATGTTTCTCTGAAAGAGTTCTATCTTGATATGTTCCATGGAAAAAAGTTTCTGAATAATTTAAAATCAAAATTTGTTGTCTTCCTTCAAGTCCAACTGTCCTTTTCTCTTCCCATTGCACTGACAGTAGAACAGAGCACAACAGGGCAGGATAGAATATATTTTTCACCCTATTAGATGAAGCTGCTTGACATCCATGGCACAGTTTGACACCCCACTAAAATGCTGCATTTCAAGAAATTTGTCTGATGTTTCCACCAGAAATATTTTTAGCTTTTCTGTTCTGCAAAACATTTCAAAATTCCAGTTTTTCACCCCAATTAAGGACAGAGACAAATTGATGCTGGAATGTCTCACAGTACTTACCATTTCAGTGGGCTGCAGTTCAGCTGATGGGTATGTGTAACAGCAGCCTCTAACTCCATCCTTCCTGTAATTGGAGAATTTCAAAGATAGGTTCAACTACAAACATCAAACCTGACTGCTGCCAAAACTGAGCATAGTTTTCTCTGGGGCTGTGAATCACATGTGATGCTACTAGAAATGAAGGATATAATGTATATCAAAACCAAAAATCCAACCTTACAAAAAAAGGGCTATGTATTCAATATTCACCTTGCTCTAGACATCACAAACTATTTCCAAGTACATCGGTCATATGCCTCTCTCTAACTCATTTCAAAGCACACTTCTTTGTCAGTGCTAGTTCTGCATTAATAGATATTAGTGGCTTTTTTTCTCAGTTTCAGATTGACCCAAGATCTTCAATATCTTGGCAGGTTACTTGAAATGACTGTTCAAGTCAGCTCACATTTGTCACATATTTAAGTCACAGGTATTGAGCTTGTCAGCTGAATTTTTCAATTTGTTATCAGAGAAAACCAAATTGTTATTGACATACCACAGAAACATCCTGCTCTCTGGATACAAAAAGTGAAAGGTTACCACAAGGAGCACCTGGGGAACTGAGAGTATGAAAAAGGGAAGAATGGGTTGTCATGAAGTCAGCAGGCAGTCCTGAGAAAAAAGAAAACAATCTGTTTCTGCTTTTTGATGTTCTACTAAAAATTTCCTTGGCTAAATCTTTGTCAGTCAAGCACAGTTGGGCTCCCAGCTTTCTTTGGTCCCACCAGGTTTTCTATCCCTCTTGGAAGACTTTTAATTCTGGACCTCAAGTCTGTGCTCTTTAGGCATACTTGGTTTTGCCTAATTTGTTCAGCCTAATTGTTGGAGATGAAAGATGGTTGACAACAGTCATTTAACTGTAGTCAAAGTCAGTAAAAAAAGAGTATAAATATTTAGCTGTTAGTCTAATAAGTAGTCTAATTAAGCTGTTAGTCTAGCAAGTAACCACACATTATTGTGGTTACTGTACATTTAAAATACAAAACCAAACATAGTACCCAGAGATAAAAAATGGTAGGAAGGAAGCTGAGCTTCATTCAAACCTTTTATACAAAATTATTGGGTGTAAGACTTGTATGTGCTTTTGTGCTCAGCTGGGCATTAATTTTTCAAGCAGCCTCTTTGATGGATGGATGGCTACACAGAAGATGTGGAAAGCAATGTCAGAGTGTGTGCAATAATTTTTAAACGACATGGTGTCACAGGGAATCATCTCTAATAACAAAGGCTCCATGCAGAGCGATGACAGTCCTGAAGAGGATACTGTGATACTGAGCCTGTTATGAGCAACACAGCTTCAGGTTTCTTCCTATCCTTTTTTCCTGACAGTCACTTAACTGAAAGCACCACCTGATGAAAACTGGCAGCAATGTCCTAGGGAAAGCAGGATGATGACTTATATTCAATAACCAGGGATCTTCTCCCAGAGATCAAATGAAAGCCTGCAAGAGTTTCACACACACTGTTGTTCGGGTCAAGATTAGTCATTAGACTTTCTTTTTGACTTGGACTTTGAAAAGGATATCCTTACTGTTCTTCCAGCACAGTCAGTCAAAAGAAAAGAAGTACTTTTTAGCTGTGGTAAACCTTTTAGCTGAGCCAGGTATGGTTCCCCTCTCTCTAACCTTCACCAAGATCCTTTGGGAGCTTTGTTCCACCCCCATCAGTGGGGACCAGGAGTAGTAACTCCATACAAGTCAATACATTAATCCTGGAACACAATGGCTGAGTCAGATGTGTACATTTTGCCATTGATATTGACTGCAGAGAACACAAAGGCATTGAGTAATAATTTCCAGGATCCCTTGGCAGCTGCCAGCCACTGCTCTCCACAGGGCCATCTCCATGCCAAGGTGAAACTGAACTGCTTCTGCTCAGCCTGAGCACCTCAGCACCAAAGGGAAGTTTCAACATTACATGCCTGGCTCTCTCCCACTGCTCCCCAGGCTTCAGAGGTGGCTTGGGCATGAGAGATAATGGTCCCTATGAAAAGGCAGAGAGTGAGGGGCGAGTGCCTCAGCCACTAGCACAAAACGAGCCCTTGCTCCTCCACTTCTGAGCTAAAGCCTCACCAGCCTATTATTGTAAATGCCTTTCCAGAAGGCTTAGTTCCATGGTACAGCAATGCCCAGCAGTATGGCAGGATGCCACAGATGGAGCCCATGGCTGTGTGGCTGGACTGAATTCCCCAGGGAGGGATTACGGCTGATGTGTTTGATGAGGAGATTTATTCATGCACAGGATGCAGTCAGACTCCTCATCTTCCATTTATTTTCTTGTAATTACAGGGACATATGGTTGTGTTTCATAATTAATTTCCACAAATTAGAAGCATTCAGTGAAGGCTGCTTAGAATGAAACAGTCAGTGATTTTGTCTTTACATTAACTTATTTTAAAATATTTGTAAGTAAGTTGGTTGTTCCAGCTGCAACAAGAAGATTTAATACCTTCAAACCCCATTTTCACTGGGGACCTCAGGGCCCTTGGTGAATCTAAACAAAATTAAATTCCCAACACTGTTCCATGGCCAGAAAAGAATTTTCCTACGACTGGGGAGACAGAGACACAAAAAGTTAGTGTTTTAATTTAGCCTTCTAATAGGAACTACAGCAGGGAAAATTTAGGTCAAAATTGTTTTGTCAAAAGAGGAGAAGAATCCATGGAATTATAAGATCAATGCTTCAATTCATATTCTTAGAATTCCCCTTTTAAACGGCAAAGATGCTTTTCCTGCTAACATATTACTGAATCATAATAGCATCAGAGATTTTACTGCAAAGAAGTACTGTATGCATAGTTGTAACTACTTGGATTTAAAGAGGATCAGTGCATAGACCTTCCCCAGTATCAGAAATCCTGGCAAAGCTTGCAGATGTCTTAGGCCATGAAGATTTGCTTTGGCTTTGGTTTGCTTTTACTTCAAGTATATCCCGTTAAGAGATACTAATGATTCAGTATTTGACACATAGAAATAAATCTGAAAATAATAAGAAGGAATTAAGAGGTCCTGACATTTCCCTGAACATCCAGAATAATTCCTGGAAAATTAAGCAGTGGAATAATTCCCTAGGTAAGCAGTCTCCCATTACCTTCCAAACTTAAAGACAGCCTCGGACGTATGACTGGAAAGACAAACAGCAGTGAAAAAATTCTGCCCTGTCAATAAATATTTTCTATTTCTGACTTGCCTCAGTATTAGATAAGTTTCTCCCTTTTTTGATAGAGAGATTGAGTAAAAGACCTCCAGATAAATTGCTACTTTTCAGTGGCTCCCCACAAATCTCTTCAAACAGAATATTCTACTTTTCACAGCTCAGAATTCAAATATACTCTGAATTGACATAAATTAAATTGTCCTGCAGAAAAATAATAATAACGAAAGATCTGCTCCAGTTAACTAACAAAACCTTGTTTAATGACTGCAGAATACAAAGGAAATTCCAGATATTTGAAGATGTGGGGTTTTCCCCTCCCCACACAGCCATTTGTCCAGTACTGTTAGCAGTCAAAGGAATTATTCAGGAGAAACACAAATACTCTAGAAAGGTGTTTAAATAAATATGTAAAGAAGATTGCCTTAGTCTATTCATTTATTCAGAGGAAAAACACAGTGAATTTTGTTTGGCATTTCTGATGATTGTCCGTGTTAATAACTGCACTTAATATTCTCTGACTGTAGAATCATGGAAAAATTCAAGCTAGAAGGGACTGTTAGAGGTCCTCAGTCCAATCTCCTACTCAAAATAAGACTAGCTTCAAAGCCCTTCAAATTTCAGGTTTTATTGCCCTGCATATCAGCTGGGACCAGTAACAGCAATCTGTGTCATGCTGTAACCTTTAGAGCAGAACTCAGTAGCCAAAGGGGCTACTTTGGGGCAGTCTCCTCCATTACAATCTGAAGGTAGCCTGAATAAACCCAATCTATGTATGAATTTTGCACGTCCCTGGGCCCAAGGCTTTCTCCATGCTCCACGTGGGTGCAGTGGGAGCCTGCAGGCTCTACAGACCCATCCTGGCACTGCTGGATGCCCATGGAGTACATGAGGGGCTCAGAGGGTGCACAGCAGCCCAAGCCACCTCCAGCTGCCCTGAACCCAAGGCACCCAAGACTGCTGAGCCCAGCACACAGCCAAGGTAAAGCAGCAGGAACTGGAGGACCTGATGTGTGTGTGCCTGCTCCCACACCTGTTTTTCACCCCTCCACAGGATCACAGCAATGGAACAAGCACCAAGGCTCCTCAAGGCAGAACTTTGTCTTCTCTCACTGTATGAATTAGATCCAGACTTATTAAACCCAAATTATTATTCTTAATACTGTGGTGGAGTGAAACGATGCCTAAGCCAACACACAGAGGAGAGACTAACAGTGCTAGATCTCCCAGTCTCCAGTGGGATTTTTTATGGCCATTTTTGACAGTCCTTGAGCCCAGCAGCCAAACCAACTGCACTGCCCCAGCACACACAGGAACACATTTTCACAAGCAGTGAATACCTTCTAAGCCAAGCACTCCCTGCACTTGCAGCAGAAAGGGATTGCTAAGAAAGTGGCTATTCGGAAAACAGCATAATAGAAATTTAACTCTGTTATTTGTAGGATTTGCAAAGATCATTTGCCCAAGGAGAAAAATAACATCAAAGAGTAAAAGCATGAGCAACTGGGTGTGATGGCTGTGCATGTGCCTGCTTTTGCTCTAAGAGATGTGACTTGGAAATATCCCACACCTCTCCCTCTGCAGCAGCTCTCTCCTGACTCCCAACAGCGCCGCGCAGGTAAGCAAACACAGAGGAAATAATGAAAGATGGAAAAGTAAATGAGGGAGAGAGGATCCCACGTTATGTAACACTGCATTTAAAGGATTAATTGGGACAGCCTGATAAGGATGAATTGAATGTGTGAGAGCTACAGTTTTTTTTAATTGAGCAGCTTTTCTCCAGGGAAGATAGCTAAGTTTAAACCATCTGTCCAATTTCAGTGTCATTTGCCAAGGAAATGATTAAATATTTTAAGATTAAATCAAAATCTGGGAATCAAGGCAGGAGCCTAGAAATAAACGATTTGGGGGTTTGTTTTACATGCAGTAATAGGAAGTTCAAAGTTGGTGAATTTTAAATACCATTTCTCCCTCCTGCATGCACATACACACATGCACATATGCTCATCCACAGCCAAGTGAAACACTGAGACACAAGGCACTTCGCAGCATCTGAGGGAGCCAAATGCCAGCGTGCAGCAAGGGATCAGAAAAAGGAAACCTGTGAGAAAGGCTGGGACAGCATCTGCCACACAGGGAGAACCCAAAAAGGCACCTGGGGTGAAGGATCCTCCCATAGAGGTGCCTCAGGGGAAGAGTGAACATGGCAGCACTGACCCTACAAAGTCATTTTCCAGGAGGCTAAGAGCATTTGTAAAGTCTGACAAAGGATCTGAGCTACAGCTGCTAATCACAAGGCAACTGAAGTAATATGGGATTTCACATGATGGCTCATACAAAGCTACTCCTTCACATCCCCACAAGTTCTGCATGCCCCATGGTGTCCACCCACCCCTTGTGTCCAGCTGTCAGGTACTGACCAAGGTAAGAGAGAGGTGAGGGCACAAAACAGAGCTAGCTAACTTGTGCCAGCAAGTTGCTGAGCATCTGATGGGGTAAGCCAGGTGGCCAGAGTTCAAGTTTCCACTCCTGTTCAAGGCATACTAGAAAGATTTTCCCTTCCCCATCTTACAGCTGAAAAGTATCCAGCAGTCAGGACTGGAAATAGGCCTGCTGATAGGATTACCTGCTTGGAGTGGAGAAAGGTTTGGAAAGTCCCTTAGCTCTCCTGACAAACACAGCACAGTTCACTTAACCACAGTAGTCATGCTGTGCCCATTGCTGAATGATGCTGGTGAGAGCTTGGTCAAGATTCAATTTTAGATGAAGAAACCTAAATTAATGAAGAAGCTTTCATTTACACTGAGTATATAAACTCCCATCATAGTCCATGGTGTTTTAGGGATCATTTTAGTTCTCTAACCAGAGTCAATGAGTGCCATTTGAGGGTTCTCAGGGTGTCTGCAGAGGGCTGATGGATGCATCACAATGTCTGAACAGATCTGTGTTATGCTAGAGACACCCTGGGACCTCCCACTGAGGTGATGAAAGGCACTTGTGTTTAGGACACTGCATCTTCTTCATGACAGCACAGACTTCCCTGCTAATCTCTGAGCTCTGGAGCAGGGCTCAGCCTGCACTGCCTGCAGTGTCCCAGCAGGACACCAGCCCATGGTGTCACCTTTTCCATAGGGAACTTCCTCCTACTCCTGCACCCCTCCATCTTTAATGTGTAAAGCCCTGTGTTCTCCCAGGTAGACACAACAGCTGATAGAAACCTTCATCCCTACCTTGGGCACACTTTGACCACGCTCACTGTGGGTGAACAAAGAGATGTTATGGTTGCACTGGAATTTATTCAGGGGCCAGTGGCAGTAGAGATTTTTCCATAAAGACTTAAGTTTCAGCTCCAAGTGTTAAAGGGAAAACCTTAGCTTTCATTTCTTCTTATTATAAAGGAAGTTTCTATCCTTTCTGCATCTAGGAAGAAACCTGAAGAACATGAGGAAAGCAAACCAAACCAATGAAACCAAGGTGAGCATCATTCGTATTTTCCTCTAAAATTTGATGGCTTTTAGCCCAAACTCATAATTGCCCAAGAATTCTTGCTCCTGGCAATGCTGTAGGAGAGGGATTAATCTCAGCTTTATCCAGCATTTGTCTAGTCTGTCACTGAGAGCTCGTTTTAATGGCAAAGTGGTGTAACAGTCACTTTCATCTCAGCAGGCGTCTCAGACACCGTGTTAGATGTTGGATGTAAAACATCTCTAACTCTGGGCCAAGAAAAAAATCATATCCTAGCTGATCACTGCTGCAAAATGATAATAGATTTTTTGAGGTGTCGTTTAATCAGGTTTTAAGACAGATGTTATTTTTGTAGGGCAGCCAGATCCTTAACCTCATTTAGAGATTTTTTTTAATTTCTGTTTTTATCTTCCCTCAACAACTGGTGCATTTCCTAATGTCCAGCTAATTACATCCATCAGCTTCTCTTTTACCCTTATTAAATACTGAATTGTTAACAGAACTTTCCACATCACCTCTTAACCAGAACTACTTTGTAACCAAAGTCATTTTTATCAATAAGCAAAATACCATTTTTCTTCAAGTATTCAAATAATCTTTTCACACTATTAACTTTTCTTCTTTGCAAAGTAGCCACTTATCAAGTACCCAGATTATGCAACCTCTTGTGGAACTTACCTCCTGCTTGCACAAAATGTGTCTCACTGGAGTATGATCTCTTGCACCCAGAGAAAAAAACCTCACTATCTGTACAGCTTGAAACAACTCTGATATTGGCCTTCTCCACAGAACAAATAAAAGGCTGACCTTCCACTATGGAATGAGGGATTTTAACTTATAAAACTGTACTGTGAAATTTTATAATGTATTGTAATTTTTTTGACTGCCAGGGCTATTTTATTACGAGCAGCAGAAGTTCTTGAGCATCTTGACTGGAATAGTGAGGCATTAGAGAGTAACCAAATTCTTAGCATATCCATTAGCATTTATTTCTTGGTGAAGAAAAGACATTTGTAAATATAGGAATTTTAAATGTGAGAGTATCTAATATTTTTCATTCCTTATGAGAAAAGTAGATACTATTTTGTATGCAGGAAAAAATTCCTTCTGATAAAGAAGTTCTTTAACCACTGAATTTTTTTCCCCTTTTGACAATATTATTTATTTCCAACCTGACTTTCAATTTAATGAAGGAAGCTAAAGCTGTATTTCTTCCTGGTAAACTTAAAATAAATGAGAAATGTTCAGATGAAAACAATCTTCATCGAATTATAAATCATATTTTCTTCTGCCATTGCAAAATGTGTTGAAAAATGCAGTCTAAAATAAGCAGGAACAACCAGTCTGTATGTCTGTTTTAGAACAAGTTTATTGGATATTTATTCCTCTTGTTGAATTATACTTTCTACACAAAACCACAGCTTGTGCAGACTAAGATTAAATTTCTTGCTAGAGCTATTTCAGAGGAAAACTATAGAAAAAGGAAGATGTGACGAACCAGATTCTGCAATCCCTTTCTTTTTTTTCCAGTAGTTTCTATCTTAACTTTAGAGGACTTTGTTGTTGAAAGACAAGATGAGAGAAACTCTGTGGCTATGTGCTGACCTCTCTGAACTGTTGGCCAAAGTGAAAATACCAGCCCTGCTGCAATCAGTGAGCACCAAGAAGATGTCTGCAAGAAACAGAGGAAGGGGCTGGACCACGTCCTTGGTGGCTGCTCTAGGGGGAACAGGCACCCCTTCCAAGTACTTCCCAAGTAGCCACAACCTTCATTTTTTGTACCAGAGGTGCTTAAATAACTACAGCCTGTTCCAGGTTGGACCACTACTGATGTGGAGATGGGGAATGGAGATGGGGAAAGGCTGTGAGAAGGCTGGAGCACAAGTCCTACCCAGGAGCAGTTGAGGGAGCTGGGAGCATTTAGCCCAGAGAAAAGGAGGCTCAGGGCAGACCTTACCTACAACACCTGAAAGGAGGCTGTAGCAAGGTGGGGGTCAGCCTCTTCTCACAAGTAGCAAGCGACAGTACCAGAGGAAATGGCCTCAAGGTGCACCACAGGAGGCTTAGATTGGATATTGGGAAAAATTTCTTAACTGGAAAGGCTGTCAAGCATTGGAACAGGCTGCCCATGGATGTGGTCAAGTCACCATACCTGGAGGTATTTAAAGATGTAGTACTCAGAGATGTGGTTTAGTGGATGAACTGACAGTGCCAGGCTAATGTCTGGACTTAATGATCTTAGATTTCTTTTCAGCTGAAATGATTCTGTGATTCTTTGACTCTACATTTTTACAAAAATAAAAGGAAACTGAGAGGCCAAGACTCACATCACAAAACCACCTTGCCACCGCTAAAAAGATGTTTTACATAGTTGGCTTGATACGTTGTTTTAATTCAATTTTCCAGCTCCAGCTGCAAACAGCTTCAGGACGTGGCTGGTGGAAAACTTCTCAACCCCACCAGACCACCCTGGGACATTTTGCTGGGCAGCCACACAAAGAACAGGGCTGTGGCTGGGGTTTGACAATACACCCTGCATTGGCTGCTACGTGAGATGTTGCCAAAAAAAACCCAAGGCCCCTTTATGTCTCTGTAATAGAAGAGATACTGCTGGTCAGCAGAAATGAGACTGGGAAGCACTGGCTCAGGGCCCTAGCACAGCAACAGCCCTGCTCTATAAGCTGAGGCCTGTGACACAGGGATTTTATTGAAATAGCCTTCTTGGATGGCAATGGCATTAAAATGGGGAGGAGTAACATCTAGCAGCAGAACCAGAGAGCAGCTTGCATGGGTTCTGCTGTAGCAGCTGCAGACCACATACTGGAAGGACCTTCTGTGCAGCCACAGCCTGAGGGCCCTGGGTAAGGCTCCACCAGCATCTCCAAGAAGGGATTGTCCATGAGGTTCTGGGTGCAGCTTTCTGCTAAATTCTGTTTCCTCTGTCAGTCAAAAGTCAATATGTGTCTTACAACATCCTCTCACTGCTTGCAAGTTATACCATACAAGACCACAGATGAATCAGTTCTGGCATAGAAGAATCTCATATATCACAGACCCCTGAATAAAGCTGGTGCACTGTCTGCTGTGACTTGCTAAAGCAGGTTAAGCACCTCTTCTCTTAAGGCAAGAAGGGATTCCTGACTATGAAGTCTGTGGTGTTGCTGATATTACTGTTCATTGTCACATACATCTGTGTCAAATAGCCAGAACTCCTCAGATCTTACTCTTCGGCAGTGCAAAGGTGTGGGTGTGTAGTTTGTGCAAACTGCAGGCCAAACAAATGAAGTGAACTCAAACTGAGGAGCTCTGAAGTGGTGCTGCAGAAGAGTCTCACTCTGATGATGCCTCAGTGCACTCTGCAAGCTCACCCCTCCCTGACATGAGTGTCCAGGGACCCCCACAGCTCACCAAAGCAGGCAGATCCCCCCAGCTGGCACATGCCTCTGCCTCACTGAACTAAATCAGTGTTGTCCTGAGTACACTGTGCTCTACCCAGTTCTACAAACCCCCCATTCACTTCAGCAGCTTTCAGGCAGGACACGTTCTCTTCCAGCTTTTTAAATCCTGACTGATATTCAGGAAAAGTTTTGCTAACCTGCAAAGCAGCAGGGGAAGGGATACGGAGGAGGAAAATTAATGTTAGTACAGAGATATTCTGCACAACTTCAAGACAAAAAATAGCCAAGGAGACTTTTAAAGAGATACAGCTAATCCAATGGTCTTGAAATAAAAGCAGAAGCGAAGGCAAAAAATTAGCATGAATCAAGGAAATTTTATAGTCTGGGAATTAGCAACTGTGGCTGAATGTCTACACTGAAAGAAATTTTCCTGAAGAAATGGAGACTGAAATAAGTGCTATAACCTAATTTCAGTGCTCCAGAAAGCCAGTGGCAGAGTCAGGACTTAACTGACCCAGGCCCAGTACTGTGCATTTTGCATACTGCCTGCTGTGTTTGAAAGGTGATCCCTACATCCTCATACTCCTACCCAAAACAGAGGGACAACATTGCCTTCACTGAGATCAGGAAATATACTGTCATTAACATGGACTCAATTACAACCCCAACACCTGTCTTGATGGCAACAGAGCCCCATTTGAGCAGCTCATCATATCAATTTTTTGTGCCTGAGTTGAACATCTCACCGGAGGAGGCCCTGACCTGGTGGCTGCTGCCTCCCTCAAGAAATTAACACATCCACTGTAGAGAATGTTTGGTAGGAAGGATGTCTTCCCTCTCCAGGAGAGAAATGCTATGACTGAGGTGCTTTGCTAAAAGCACAAAATGCACCCATGGTGGTATCGCAATGACAATCTGATGTCTTCCAAAGGCCTCCAAAAACGGTTTTCAAAGGTATCTGAAAATTACCCCTACTTCCCATCATATTTGGGAGGAACACTGTTGTTGAGAATAGCCTTTAATGATACTACTTTAAATGAAAGAGCAAATGATAATAAAATGAAAAAATAATCAGCATTTAGTGCTCTCTTTTATGTACTTTTCTTTTTTGAGTGAAGTTTTGTGCAATGTGTTTAAAACTAGATCTAGATTGTGCCTCTCACACATCAGACAGGCTAACTGTAAGATACTGAGACACTTGAAAGTCAGAAATGTAGGTGATGTTGATAACATCTTCAAATAGTGCAATAATAGCGTTCAGTCACTCAAGGTCTTTCATTTTTGGAACTGCCCCATATGAGCGTGACATTCATTAGTTCAAACCTGTATCGTGCTACAGCAGTCTGGGAAAAAAAAAAGTCACTAGGAAGAGTATTAAAAATTTCATGAAGGAGTCTTTCCCTCAGGCATTTCTTTCAAGGTCAGAAAGCCTCACTCTTGTTTTTTCTGCTGACATGAAAACATTCAGAAAGATGATGTGACATGAAGACCCACACCTAATCCTGACCTTTAATTCTGAAAACCCTTCATCTTCACACAGTTTTTTCAAATGTGACTTTCTTTGATCTCCATGAAATTAAGAAAAATACGTGCCCTGTTCCCTGGCATTCCTGCTGTAGGGTCCCCACATAGAAAACTTCTCAGGGACCAGCAGAGCCTCGTGAATAAAAACTGCTCCAAACCCTCCTTTACCCAAGACAGAAGGAAACATTAATGACAGTTGAAAGCTATGATAAGGGTTGTATCTCTCAGTTTTTCACTATCCTTGCAGCAAAGCAAAGTTCCCTTGGTTTGTGGTGAGGGACAGTGTCCCCCCAGAGGGTCCCACGCAGGACCAGATCCCAGGGAACACACACTGCCTGCTCTACTCTCCATCCCAAACCCCAAGCCCCTGCTCTTCCCATCATCCAGCCCTTGGAATCCTCAAACCAACAGTTACAGCATTTGATCTCAAGGATCGTTGGCAACATCAAGAGGAGAAACACATTCACTTGGGTTCCTCTGGAAGGTAAAGCATGGCTCTTCCCAATGTCCCTTTCAAACATCAAGACTTTCAAAATTGAGTGAAAATACAATTTATGGAGTAGTGTATGGAAGAATTCTACCAGCATTAAAAGCAGAGCTTGCCAGTATTTCATGACTTTTCTTCCCACTCATCTCCAGCCTTTTGTTTTTTGGGTTTTTTTTTTTTCAGAAGAAAAGGGTATTTCTTATAGTTCAGATGTGTTTTCAAAAACAGTTCAGTTTTCTGATGACTAAATTTATCAAAACCACACAATAACAAGGTAAAATGTTTTGAAAGCAGCAGTGTGATTTAGGTACCTAAATCCTCTTCTGTAATAATGATGAAGATCCTGTCCTGGCAATTCATCAAATTTGGCTTCAGGGCTCCTACAGAAACACAGGAATTCCAGGAGCAAAATCACCCCATCAGTTTGGTACAAATTCACCTCTAAAGTTTAAGTTCCTTAAGTTTTTTGAGAACTTTATATCTGTATTTATTAGACTGGAGTTTAATAAATATTGCCCAAACCACCCTAAATTCAGACAGGAGTGGTCTCTCTTAAAGCTAGCTCAAAAACCTGAAGTTGATGCAGCCTGTGCCATGTCCTCTGCCCAGGCTGGGAGCACAGTTGCATTCCCAGCAGGCTCTGACAGGCAGTTAGCAATTCCCAGGGCTCTCTCCCCTCTGCTGTCCCTAGCTTCTCATGCTGGCATTTTGATGTCCCCTCTGGTCGTGCAGACACAAGTTTTCACAGGCCTATGATGGAGTCAGGATCATGGAAATAGTCTGGACTTTTCAAAAGACAAAAGTAAAGGATCTCCAAGAAGAAAAATAAATAGCCATTTTTTCAGGCTCCTTAGAGTTGATGGCATAGCCCTACAAATAAGAGCAGTAAGAAGAGAGGAAAAAGTGACAGGACTCTTCTCTGGAGAAAAAAAAAATATTTTAAAAGAACTGTAGAGGGCAATCCAACCTGACCTTACTGAAAATCAGCTGGACCCAATCTTAAGTTCCCCTCTAAGACTACTCCCCCCTCCCTCAGGTGTACACACTTGATGTCACCTGCTGATGTTTGTGCCCAGAGCTCCAGCCCCAGCTCCACAGCAGGGCCAGCTCTCCCTGCAGGCTGCCCCCAGCACGGGCAGTCCAAGCTCAGCCAGCATTCAGCACACACTGTCACTGGCATTTTGACTTATCTCATACAGGGAAGAAAAACACCCTAAAACAAAGCCCCAAACCAGTGGAGTTTTGTTGCTGTGCTATGGCAGGATTCCCTCATGGCTTAACAACATGTAAGATGTGCAAGGAAGTGATTGAGTCATTATCCCTGGAGGTATTTAAAATATACATAGATATGGCACTTGGGGATATGCTTTAGTGGTGGACTTGGTAGTATTGGGTTAATGGTTGGATTCAGTATCCTAGAGGTATTTTCCAATTTAAATAACACTATGATTCTAAATTCAAAGCTTCCCGCAAGGCTTGGAATTTCATAACCACACCCTTGTGGCAGGAGTATCCAATAGGGCTGAGCTCTCAGTGCAGTCTTGCCCTTATGGGAGCACATCAGAGCAGCCCTTCCACACCTGCCTCTGCTGGGACATCACAACTTTGAGACCATTGACCACTGCACCTCTGTAAAATTTTACTGAAACTAGCTTTTTTTGCACATGTGCAGAGCTGCTTCTTTCCAAGCAAAATGACAGCTGCTCTGGCACAGACTGCAACTCTCAGCTTCATTTCCATAGGAGGTCAGCCTAAAATCTTGTGTAGAACAGCCCAGCCAAGCACAGAAAGGTGATAACCACAGTTACTGCAGTGGACAGCTGGGCAGGCAGGATCAGCCCAAGCAGCTTCCCCCCATCTTCTCATAAAGTACATCCAGGAGGGCCCTGGGCCAAACCACAGCGCTGCATCGGGGGCAGCAATCCCCAAGGATCATGATCAAGACCAAAAGAAGCCTCCCCTAAAGTGACATCATGGCCACAACTGTCAGCCAATGCATGTGGACACGTGCCCCAAGGTGCTGCACACAAGCCATGGGGACCCAGGGAAGCTCAGAGCCCATGGGGACTCAGACAGGTCCCCAGCCATGCTGCACACGAGGAGGAATGACTCTCATGGGTGGCAGATGAAGAGCAGCCTGACAGAACACAGTGCCATACCCTAGAATAGCTTGGCACTGCTCAGACACAAGCCCCAACTTCACTGTTTTACTGGGCACAATCCAGCAAATCCATTTACTCCCCAGCTAATGCTCATTTTATCACCCTCTAATTTTATGAGAACTTCCTAACACAGATAGCTCCTGCACTGTGTATACAGAAGGCTTCAGTGCTGACCTTTAAGGCTAATGGCTCTGTCTGCATTTGAGGTATTTGGCCTTGTACACTTAAAGCCAGATCTTGGGCTGACAAGCACTGTGAGCAATATTGGTGGCACTCCCAGCAGGCCAAGCAGCATTCCAGTCACAGGGAGTCTGTGTGGGATTGGAGCAAGGGAGCTGGCCTGCCCTGGGATCAGGATGCTTCCAACAGTTCAGTAAAGAAAGATGCTGCTGCTAGCTTTTGGGCAGCAGTAGCATCTTTTCAGCTACAGTGGCAAAATCTGAAAAGAAAAAGGAGCAAAGCATCTAGACTGGCTCAGTGCTCACCACCAGTTTTATTTTCTTCCTCATAACACCCAGGCAAGCTGTTGAAATGAACTGTCCAAGCAGTGCTTTCTGTAAAGCTCATGGTTCAGTGATGCAAAGTCTTGTTAGGATAAAGTACCACAGCACTGAGGTTGCTGCCACTGACACCAGCAGCCTCCTCTCCAGCAGCAGTCCATCACCTGCCCTGACTCCTTGTGTTTTCATACCCCAGCAGAGTCTACAAGCCCTGAGTGCACTCGCTGCCAAGCACAAGAAACTGGTGCTGCAGGGAACTTTCAACATAAGAACACACAAGAGAGGGAAATAACATTAAATAACTGTCTTTTCTATAGCCAGCCTGGCTTCTGAGCACATTGCCCACCATGAAGTTATGGTTAGGAGTTAAGTTTATCTGTTCATACACCTTGCAGAATAGCACATTCTTGCAAAAGCCAATGTAATTGATTTCATCATACTTTTATCATCTTATTAGTAAGATATATATATATGAGTGCTCATATCTTCTGCTGGACCAGCATAACCTTGGGCATTAGGTTACTACATAGCTGAAGGCAAATGGGAACTTAATTACCTGACAGGAGACTAACGTTTATTTTAAAATCCCAAAATGCAAGCAGAATTTTGGCATTACAATTGTGTTTTTCATCCAACCTTCATGCAGATGGAAATCTTCATATAGCATAGACCTGTGTTAGAGACCCACACAGAAGAGAAAGCACTTTAAATCTTCACAGAAAGACTTAGAAGCAATAAAGACCTGGTCAGAGGAAAACAGAGCAAGCAAAAAAATAGGCATTTCCCCTCACATCTGACTATAACATTTGGATCCCAAAAGCAATTTTCAAGTAATTTCATGGAAACATTTATTGTCTCCAGTAAAGTATTTGCAGACAGTGAAACCTGGAATGGCTAACAGGCACTTGTCCATGATCTGCATCCAAGGAATTGCCTATTATTAGTTAATGAGCAGACAGCAATTCAGAGTTCTAATTTTAGCACCAACACATGCCAGGAATTGGAAACAAAAGCAAAGAGAAACAGGCCAGGGCTGAATTTAAAAAAAAGGATGTTCTGCTGCCTTTCCATCAGTTGTAGAAACCATCCCACCTGCCACTTCTCTGACACCAGTTTAGTCTCCAGACAGCAGCATGGTGTGGAACAGAAACACAGACATGGCAGTCAGCCCAGAGATCAGCCAGTCTGCATCTCTCTCCCTCCTCTAGGCAAGCTCAGGTCTCCTCTAGCAGGTCCTGATCCACCTCTAAAGCTGTGCAAAAGCAACACTGCTACTAGAGGTTCCCAAGGGCTGGGGCCATGTCTTTGAGTATCACTTCCTCTTCTAAACTAGGACATCCTTCAAGAGCAAAAGACTTCACTGTCAGGCTGGAAAGACCCAACAACACCATCCTAGTGAGATGTAAATGACTGCTGTGAAGAAACAGTGGAGTGGTGCTTGGTGCTGCAGGGACTCCACATCCAGCAGGGAAAGGATCCAGCAGCGCCAGTCATGGTCAAGCCCCTACAAATACATAAGAGAGGTCTTAAACACTGAATTATAACAGCACAGCTTTGCTCTTCAGAGAGTTTGGCAGATTTACCCATCTTTGGCTTCACAGCTCCTCATCAAACATGGCCAGGCCCTTAACTGGGTGTCCAGAGCAAACAAAAGCAGAACATGGCACTGTGACATTGCCACTTTTCACTTAGCAGGCAGGCAATTATTCTCATGTTTAATTATATCTGATGAGTGACACTCAAAGGCCCCATGCTGTTTAAAATGTGACATATTTTATTTATCATAGCAGCTTCTACAGTTCTACAAATGGATGACATACAATCCATTATCATTTTGGAAGCATTATTATTCACACAAACATGTCCCAGAACCTTAAAATTTTTTTTTAATTCCTTTTTTTTTTTACATTCCTTTTAAATTCAGAATGCAAATTCCCTATCTTGCCAATGAGATTTCCTCCTCCTCACCGACCCAAAATAAATTAGAGAACAAGCTGCTATCTCTAAAAGCTTTATAAATAAAACATACAGCACACACACACATAAAGGCTACAATTTTAGAGTACTTTTGTATCCTGGATGGATTTGGAGATGTCATTGCAAACGCACAGATGCTGCCAGTCATGGGAGCTTAACAAGCGCTATGAGGTTTGACATCCCATCAGACTGCAGCCCTTTGTGGCAGCTGAGGCCTCCCAGGGCAGAGAGAAACATGACAATTGCTTCTATCAAAGCGAGAAAATAATGGCAACCACACCGGCAAATACATCAAGAGACAGAACTAAAATTACTCTTTCCTGGCTCAACTAAATAAAAAATTATGATAGTTCAACAGAATGTTAAAAGTTTTCTGGAAGTGGCTAAATCACACTATTCCAAGCTGTCAGTGGAAACATTTGCTTTTTTCTTTACCTCCAAAAGGAAGTATTTTTCAAAAAAAAAAAAACAAAGTTAAAAATTTGACTCGAGTTTTGATTTTTCTCCTTTTTTTTCCAACCAAAACATACAAAATATAAGGAGAGAACAAGAAAGGGAAGCAGTTCCAGAGCTCAGAAATCCTGTTTCCTGTCTGAGATGGTGCTGGTTTTGAACTCCATTAACAGAAAGCTGCGGTTCAGCATCGCCCCTCTGCCCGCGGGGATGGCCCGGCACAGACAGAGGCTGCGCTGCAGCCCCAGCACCGACTCAAGGCTCTCCGTGGCCTCCAGCCCTCCAAACTGGCAGTAGAGGTGAAAAAAGGGAGAAAGAGAAAAATACATTCCTAACTGAATAGCCTGAAACTTTTTAACCCATGTTTGGAAAAATTAGAGGCCATGTATCAAAGCAGTCCTCCCATGCCGCCAGCACCCACGGTGAGTGAGGAGCTCACTCACTGCCTGCCCAGGGGTCATGGACTGGCCACAGGATCTCTGATCCCACCACAGGCAGGCACAGAAGGACGACCAGCCCTGAGCAGCTCTGAGAACGAAGGTGGCTCTGCATCAAGCCTGAGGTGAGGGGTCTGGGACAGAGGCCTGCAAAAACCTCCATCTGTCCATCTAAGTCTCTAAATAATCACCTTCCTTTCTTTAGGGCTTAAAAGGCTCCCAAGGGATCAAACAGGTGGATTCAACAGCCAAAATGGTTCTGTACACAAGTGCCGGTCACAAACGCTGTTTTCCTGAGCCAGATCACAAGCGTGGTGAGCTTCAAGTGCCACGGTGGTCACTAAAAAGCTGAGACAAAAAGAGTCATGCTGGAAGTTTTAAAAGGTCAGATGCATTTTAAACATTTTTGAGGTCTGGCTCATTGGCTGTGCTCCTACAGAAAGCTCTCTGTTAGACTTCCACCTGAGCAGAAAACATGGCTTTAATGCATTAACTCCACTCTCAGCATGAGGCACACACAGAAGCCTTGCATGTCTCTGCCCACCCGAGGTGATTTCTGACCCCCACAGCCACTTGCAAAGCTGGGATGGGCTGGAAGACTCTTTGGGAAGCCCCAGCCCTGACTAACCCCCTGCAAAGGGAAGCATTTCCCCTCACTGGCATTTCCCATCGAATAGGATACACACAAACTTCACACCATTTTTTTCTGCCCTGAAATGGGGAACTTCATCACCCATGTGGGTGTCCATGTTTTTGGAACACGCTGAGCTCCTGGCCTCAGTAAAGGCTGACAGTAAACAGACCTAAGAAACAGCTTCTTCACTGCTGTTAGACTCACCAGCCTTCGTTTTCACTGCATTTCCCCTGTTCTTGGATGAGGAAGAAAGTAAGGGACACCAAGCTGACCCTCAGAACCCCCATGCAGTATCTCCACATCGTTCTCCTAGCCCATTTTTCTCAGCTCCTTTGCAAACCAGACAGCCCCAGCCTGCTTTCACAACACCCCTGTGGTGTCAGCCACAGGGGTTCATCACACCCTATGTCTACTCTGCTTTTTGGCACTTTGTCCTACCTGTCATTTACCACTGTTCAGTAGCCAGCACACAGCTGGGTCTCAGGTCACACAGGCAAGGCTGTCACGACATGCAGACAGCTACAGCATTACAGCTTCAAGCCAGAGCCCAAGGGAAGGTGGCAACAGGCAAGGCACAAAGGAGAAAATCAGGCTGCCATCTTAACAGTGATTTCAGTGATTCATGGGAGCATTTTAGACAATTCACTGGTTAATGACTTAGCAGCACTGGCACAAGGTCAAATCACAAATGGGTAAGAGCATTTCTCCAAAGCAATCACTTATTTCTCTATTTCCAGCTCTCTATTTCAACTTGATAAGCAGCACTAAAAAGGAGTGAGAAATCAGCTTTCCATCTAAAAAAGACTTGTGAGAAACCACAAGTGCCAAGCATGTTTCCTCTCCACCTTTGTCTCTTTTCATACCAGCCCAGTCCCTTAATCTGCTACAGCTGCCACTTCTTCAGTGCCAAAAAATATTTGTAATACCCAATGCTGGATGTTACAGGAACACTGAAGAGCAACTGGAGATCAGTTAAACAGCTTTATTCCTAAGCAGCAACACGTTGAAATGCAGGAAAGACAAGTGATGAGACCAGCGATGCACAAGCTCCATTAAAATCTACCTGTAAAAATAAATCCTACTGAAGTACAGCTGACGTTTCATCCTCTTTCCACGTGATCTTCATGTAACTGGTGGTAACAAGATGACAAATTAAGGCAACAGAAAAACATGGCATTAATTATGTAAACTTCTTGGTTCTAAGTCCTAAGCACATCAACATATCCAGACCATAAGAGATCAGGAGAATTCAAAGTAAAAGCTTGTCAGCTCCTGTCCTTCCCTCCCAGAGGGCAGGAGACAGCCCAAGCAGCACTCTGGGATCAGTCCCTCTGGTCCTCTGACCATGCTGCCCCAGAGGGATCATCTTTCACTTCAAAACCATCTCCAGCCATCCCTCTCCCTTCAGACATGGTTTATTAAAAGACATACTAGAGGAAGACTGACATGGAATAAGACAGGAAGAAAGCATGGAG
Organism: Polioptila caerulea; assembly: GCA_013397295.1. Classification (NCBI taxonomy): domain Eukaryota; kingdom Metazoa; phylum Chordata; class Aves; order Passeriformes; family Certhiidae; genus Polioptila; species Polioptila caerulea. Next base: position 484,335 of record VYXF01007449.1, read on the forward strand.
GAGCCCAGAAATTCTTAGCTCTGACAGGTCTGTGGGGACATCTCTAGGTGGGACTCCGAAACAAACAGCAGATGGTGATGGCAGCAGATAAGAGATTTCCTCTCATCACTGCCCTCTCCAGATTTGACTGAGGCATTTAGTGAGCATCCATTGCAGCCATCCTGGATGCTATTTCTACATGTCATCCCAGCAGTTTTCACCAAACCTGAATCCCTCAAGTATTTTGTATATGTTGTGGTTTAACCACAGCCAGCAGCTCAGTCCCACACAACCCTAATTGCTCACCCTCACCAGTGACATGGGGGAGAAAATTGAAAGCATGAACATGAGAAAACAAGAGGGTTGAGATACAGGCAGTATAATAGCAAAAGCCACATGCACAAGCAAAGCAGAACAAAGAATTCCCTTTTATCAAACCACTTCCCATGGGCAGGCAGGAGTTCAGCCATCTCCAGAAAAGCAGGTATCCATCACACAGAACTTCTAAGAACGTTTGGACATCACTCCAAACATCTCCTGTTTCCTCTTTCTGCCTCCAGCTCTGCATGCTGAGCATGAGGCCATATGGTCTGGGACATCCCTGGGGTCAGTCAGGGTCAGCTGTCCCAGCTGTGTCCCTTCCCTACTTCTTGTGGCCCCCCCAGCCTGCTCACTGGTGGCGTGGGGTGAGGAGCAGAAAAGGCCTTGGCTCCGTGTGAGCCCGCTCAGCAACTGCAACAGCATCCTGGTGTTATTAACCTTGTCTCCCTACAAACCCAAAACAAAAATATGAATTACTGTGCAGAAAATCGTGTTTTGCTCAGACTAGGGCACTTGCTTTCAAAGACAAACAGGCTGGAAATGTTTCCTTTTTCAAAACCATCTCAGCTGTTTAAAACCATCCTTATTTACTGATGTCCACTCTGTCAGAGGTAACCTAGGAAGGGCTAGGACCTGAAACAGGATTCCATTTTTAGTGAGGTGATACAACACACTACACCTGAGAGTTTTTGACCATGTGTGGGGCTAGTTTCAATCCAGGACTGAATTTCACAGGCTCACAGTCTTATACAGCCTCTTCCAGTTTCCAAGAAAACAGTTCTCTTTCATGCTGCCTTTTATCATTATTAACTGAACAAACTCAAGTGATTGGGACACACTACATGTCAAGAAAATAAAGACGGTTTGAGATGAGCATTTTTCATTTGTACTACTCTATTGGATTACACTAAGACTGTTGACCTGATTAAGATTCAGGTTAAGAGTGCACTTCAGAAATATCTACATGTGCACCTGAGTGTTAAACCAAATGCTTGAAAGACATATTAAATCAAATAATGATTGATAGCTTGCTGTTTCTATCCTACCAGTCATTCAAGCACTGCTTATTTCTGCATATACATGAAATACAGAAAACTGACAAGGGTGTTCCTCATGGCTGCTCTCTCTTCAAAGCACACCTTTCTTTACATAGGTACCTTTGTTGCACCTTTTTACTCTTTGCTTATCCAAATCTAGCACAATGCAATGTGGCAATGTGTGTTGTGGATCATCTACTGCAAACCAAAAGTGAACCTGGGCTTGAATTCAGTCCTTCCTACTTGCAGAGGTTATAAGCCTGAGATCAGCCCCACCACTTGCCCTAGGAATCAAGTTTGAAAGAAAAGACAGGACCTGAGAGGCAGAAGCTCTGAAATACATATCTTTCAAGGAGAATCTGGATTTATTTTTGTTAACACCCTCAGTCACAGCCCATTTGTACAGATACGAGATCCCCCAGAAATCCCTTCCCACCATGCCACCCGGGATGCAACATCATGAAAGAAGCCCAAAGAGCTACCCTTCCACCTCCATTTGCCCCTGGCCAACCAGGAACAATGATGAGGAGTGGGATTTACTAAGATAGACATGCATTTTACTGCATCAGTAGTCAAAGTTTTGCCTAAGCCTCAGCTCAAAGCTTCCTCCTTAACCCACACATATCCTGTGTGTAGGGACCACCACCATTCTGGTTCTCATTCTCAACATCCTCAGCAGCAGATACAGACTCAGGACAATAAAACTGTTGCCTTATTTAAGGCTGTCTTCCCAGACCTCCCATGACTAATGATTTCATTTCCTGATTACAGGAGAAAAGATGCTGATTTCAGCTGAATCAGACACTGCAAAAATCATTTAAGGGACCCCACCAAGGCAAGGAAGCACAGGATCCTAGCCTGTCCCTGGCACATGTTCATGTAGCTTATTCTTGAAAACTCTGCTGATGACTGTTTATAACCTTCCCAGATGATTTATCAGTACATTCCTCCCTTTCTAGTTAAAATGCTCTTTCTTCACCTGTTGTAAAAATTAGCCCCATCCAAGCTGAGGTGCCCATGGACAGCACCATGACCTGGTGACTGCTGGCATCAGACATATCACTTTGCCCTCATTCACTCCATAATTTTTTTGAATGCCATACTATGGCAGCGTCATTCTCCATCTAGCTCCTACCTGGCAGATCCTTTTTTCCATCATATCAAAATCAAAACCTATTTTGCTTCCCTTTGTTAAGCTCTTCTTTGCCTGTTCTGCTTCTCTCATACTGTGTCTTGGACACAGTTATCAGTAAAACTTTTTAAATCCTACATTAACTTCTCCTTGCAAGTCCCCTGTGCCCCAAAGCAGATGGATTGTTCTGTCAGGGAGCTGGTGGCTGGTGCTGATTCAATAGCATCACTCTTGCTTTGCACCCTCCTTTTGCTGCACCACCTTGTCCTATCTCATCTTAAAGCAGACATTAGGGTCACAATACAATTGCTGAGCTTAACAAGCCTCCTTCAGGCCCCAGCAATAGCCTGTGTTCACTCCAAGCCTCTGGGACACATGTGGCAATTAGATTTCACATGTGCCTCTAAATTAAGCTAAATTATTCAATGTTTGCCATGGCTAAAAGGAAATACATGAACAAGACCAGAAGGTAAGGAGCAGCAACTTGTTATGTAGCAGTCACTTGAGCCTAAGCCCTTGATCTTGGACAAAAAAAGTCACAAGCTCTTTCTCCCCTGCAGCACCTCACAAATGGGGTCCAGCTGCCTTGAGGGAACTGCAATTAAAAGTACTCTCCAGAGGAGCAGATTTCCTCTGACAAAGTATTTCTGTGTTCCCCCATATTACGTTCTGATCCATGAATAAATGCAGCAGGCTTACCTCTGTTACTCTGTGTTTGCTTTAATAGCCAGCATGGAGCCTGTATTTATTACCCAAATCCTGTTTCTAAATCTCACTCCTAGATAAAGCAGTAATGACACAGCTGCTCTGTTCCGATTGTCTCACAGCTTTTCTTTCTCTCATCAGGAAAAAACCATACCTCTACCCTGCTCCAATGGACCTGCTGCCATTCTGCCACTGCTGCCAGAAACATCCTGGGTAGTCCCAGGTTGCCATCCTTCCTGGGAAATCAACACAAAGACCACAGTGACATCCCAAAGCAGATCCATGCAGTGCATGTCGCCATTAACTCCAAGACTGGAAAACACTGTGGTTATCTCCTCAAAAGTGGCAAAGCAGCATCAGGAGTCTCTCTGAGAGACACTGAAGTGGCAGAGAGCAGTCTCCCAGTAGGTATGGGAGGGTCTCACTTAGAGAGCTGCTCAGGTTTGCATATGCTCCAAGTGTTTTGAGTACAGGCTGATAATCACATCAGAATAAGCTCAAGACTTTCCTTTTCTGGGAAACTACTTGGCTCAGGGAGCAGTGCTCTCCCAGTGATGCTCCTGCACTTCCTTCCAAATCCCAGAAGAGCAGTGCTGTCTATAAGTGAGAGAGATGTTTTGCTCAAGGAAAAATGTAGGGAAGTTGTTGAGATGAGGAAAGCAAGCTTAGAAAGCAAAAAATACTATAAAAGAGAGAGGAGTCAGGAGGTTTTCAACAGATACAAGCTCAAATGGCTTTTAAAGCAATTAAAAATTGTCCTCTCCTGGCTCTAGTGAGATCAGTTCCCAGTTGCCCACCAGATTACTTCATCTTCCTCAGAAAGCAGAGCAGTCTGAGGGAAGGTTAAGATCTGCCTCAGACAGGAACCACCTGGTTGTGTCAGACCAGGGGACCTGGTCAGCCTTGGAAGGAGCACACAGCTGATGGAGCACTGAGCTGTCCCCAGCACCCACGGGCTGCTGCAGCAGCTCTGATGGATGAACACCTCACAGGGAGCTGTGCCAGGAGATCCAGCCCACTATCCTGCCTGGCCCAGGCACAGCATCTTACCAGGTCCCCAGCACTGCACTCAGCTGGTCAGTCACCTCCTGTGAATGTCACCCTCTACCCAACCCCATCTCTTACCCCCTTTGAAGTTGTCTGTTCCCTCCAATCCTCCAGCATAAGAGCTCATTTAATCAGTCCCTAAACCTGGCTTAGTCAAGTGATCTGTATAAATAAATAAAAATAAATCTGCAAAAATAAATAAAATTGTCTGTCTTGGTTTAGGGTTTTTTAATCCCCCTAACCCAGCTCATTTTCACCATCCAAAGCTTCTGGACAATCATACATGACATGAGATGGGACAGCTAGGAACCTCTGGAAGGAGACCAGGGATGCAAAAGCAGCCTAACAACAACTGGAAGCATGTCAGGCTCCCACAGAGCCGAAGTCTCAGACCCACAGGAGTCTCAGATGCAACACTCCAAAGCAGTTGTCTTGTGTTGGAAGCTGTTAATTAAATACAGTTTATTTTGGCTTTCAGTGATTTATACAGATTTAAAGCAAGACTGGTTAAAGCAGTAATTTTGCAAGAGCTGTGCCATCCATGTAGCTGCCTTTAATTACAAGCAACACCAAAGAAGCTCTTTTCCACTATTGGTTTTCTCATCAGTGCTACTTTGGGCAACACTGTTTAATGAAATAAAATTTAATTTTGACAAAGAGCTTTTGTGGTGGTTTTTAGTCCAAACACCTGGCTGCTTCTAGAAGCCCAGCTTGGTACCAATTAAAAAATGGGGCAGTGTGACCTAGAGAATTCAAGAAAATGTCATCGCCTACTGTGAGCTCCTGGGTAGCAGCTCCGTTTGCTAAAATTAGAGGAGCAAGAATCTTTGTTTTTAAACATGCCAGATTATAATCTTTTAAGTAAATGCTCAAATGTTTCAACCTAGCTCATACTACGTCAGGAAAACCTTGAAATTTTTGTGTAGATTGCTCTGACAAAACCTGACATGTGCTGGATTTTCTAGGTAAGGTATTTTGTTGAATAAGTGATGGAAACAATTTTTAAGAGGTGGAATCCTAGGACCTGCAAGTTGAAAACTTTACTGAAATCTATGGACAAAAACTTGCAGTCTTCATTTTCACAATAGCTGCTACCTGTTCTGTGCCAAGAACACAACAAGCACTGTCCAAGACAAGAAAAAAGACAATTTCTGCCCTAAGAACACCTAAAACCCAACAGACAATGTGAACTGGAGGCCTTTGGGGTGTTCTTCTTTGCACATTAGTACAGTCACTAAAGCTCATTTAAAAATAAACTGAAGTATTTGAAAGGGAGAGGAAATCAAAGTTTTGATGACTTGATGGTAAACATGGTGGTGATGCTGGGTTGACAGTTGGACTTGATCTTAAAGGTCTTTTTCAACTTTTAGGATTCTGTGATTTTGTGATCTCTTGGGTAGTTTGGCAACAGCCCAGATTAGATCTTCAAACCAGGAGTCATTGTACAGCAAATCCCTGCAGGCTATGAAGGCATTCAGCTTCTCATCCAAGATGATCCTGCAGGAGAGCTACCAGCTGCCTTCATCAGTGTGCCCACAGACATTACACATCACATCTCACATGAAATATTATTTAGATTTTAATGAAGAACTAGTTCTTCTCTAGGATGATCTAGAAAACACACGCAAAGAACAGAACTGCCTCAGAATCTAGATGATGTAATTCATTTTCACCATTACTTTTATCCCTGTTTAATCCAGACAGACTTTTTGGTGAAGGATATAAAACCCTGGAATTCATTTATTCAAGCAACATCCCCTCACTTTTGAGTCTTTCTCCCATATTGCAAAGTCTCCTGCACAAAGGGCATCACTCCCTAGCACAGCTTTTGTATCCATGGACAGCTACACAAAAAGACATGGGGACTGTGTGTAGGTCTCATCCTGCCAAATGACTGATGGTTGTGCTGTAAGCAAAATTCAATTAGGAGAGCCTGCAAGATCAGCCTCTGTGCTTGTTAGCATCCAGCACAGGGCAGCTGGTTTGGCTGCCTATTGACTGAGCAATCGACAGACAATCACTGCTTCCAGCCACGGAAACATCCAAGGAGTGCAGTTCAGGAATGGGGGAGGTATCCAAATAAAATCAGCTGAAGGGGCTTGATCTACAAGACAATTATAAGTTTCCAAGTTTGCCAACAAAACTTCAGCATTACCCTTATAAGAAATCTTTCATACATGACATTTTGCTTGCCTGCCTCTAATAATAAACAACTTAAACATTAATTTTGCTGCTCCCACAGCTGTAAACTCTGCCGATCAGGATCTGGCTTCTATGATTGTATCTAAGAGCTCCTGATTCAAACCATCTACACTGAAATATCATGGGGAAGTCTCAGAAGTACCCCACACAAGTTTCCAAAAAAATCTCATGGACTGACACTGATTCTCTCTGCTCCCCATATCATCAGTTCTCTCCACAAAAGTTTCTCACTTTACAAGAGAGGAGCCCAATAATCAAAGACTCTTCCAGAAAAGGATTTATTGGAGGTTTTTAACAAAGATGAATGACCTGAAGGTATGTCCTTTGTTGTCTTCCCACTGTTTGCACGCATTTAAACTAAATTGGATTTTTAGATAGATTGGAGTTGGGTAATTTCCTTCCAAGTACTTAGGACCTGTCACAACTCCTAAATGACTTACCATCACGTAAGTCTCAGGAGAGCCTGGGAACGGACGTAACCCAGAGGGGAACTCTGTGGTCAGTGAAACAGCAGAGTTCAGGACAAGACTTGGAAATATTTCCCCTTTAAGCTCCAATAAACTTTCCCCCGGCTGGACACACACCCAGTTCAGTGACCGGGCATGTCCAGGCCTGAAAAAGTCAAGATTACCCAGCACAGAGGTTTAACACACACAGTCCTTACACCAACATCCCATCTATTCCACAGATGCTTTGTCAAAGTCACCAAGATCCGACACAGCTCAAATGCACAAGTGTGCTGTAAATCTTGGTGCCATGCTGCCAGATAATTTCAAAACAAATAATTATTGAAATGGCCCTGAACCAGTTTGTGACTGTTGTGAAAGGATTAATGGGTTACAGTGAGAGGGGTAAAAAAATTCCTGGAGTCTTCTCCAGTATCAGGGTTTGCTGCTCCCAGCCCTTAGTTTCATCACACACAGGAGCCAGCAAATTAAGACTTGAGCCATTATAAAAATTTGCATAATGTCAGAAGCATTTGGGACCCTGAGGATGATGTACTCAGCACAGTCTGACAGTCAGCACTAAATGATGGCAAGGAATTCCAGTGGGACCAGAGTCCGGACACAGCATAAGATACAGAGGCACCACCAAGAAGACAGGCTTGATGCTGGCCACTTTGGAGTCCTGCATTTTAGGCAGCAAATGGAAAGTTTCCTTGGCACTAGTAAAAAATAATCAGAGCAGGAGAAGTAATCAGAATAAACAGGCACTGTCCAGCCACTGCAACTAAATACATTATGCCTTCACTTTGGAGTGATACTGCATGGATACTTTATTTAGAAAACAAAAAAGTTTACCAGTTACAGCTGCTCTTGCAGCTTCCAAATAGTTAAGCAATTGTCATTGTTTTAATCTTTTGCAAGGAGAAACTGAGAAATGATTCCCAGTCACAGAGGGGCTGGATAAGCAATGACACAAACATAAATCACAAATCCATGTCCACGGGAGAGTTTATCCTGCTCTAGCTTCTGACCTGCCTAACAAAACCAAATAAAAATCATCTGCTCACACTTGTCTAAAGATAAGAGAGTTACTTACTGACTAAACTTCTCCGTGAACATTTCAAGCACTCGTTCCTCTTCATCTCCTTTGCTGTTTTATCCAATGTGATGAACATGGGAGGTTGTTTCCTCAATTTTTTGTTCATTTCCTTCTTATAATTAACCACACTAGCTTTTTACAGCAGCATGAGAAACACCTCATTCCCTGTTAAACTGTCAATAGATTCAACAACAACAATTCATTATATCCTGCTAGACTTACACTGTCTCTAAAAAAGATGATCTGGATAAACACCTTTCTCTGATATCCTCTGTTACCACTTAACTTTTGGGGAGGGATCAAAGATATAAGATGAAAATATATAACATCTTTTTCACCTTCCATCTACCCATAAAAAAAGAAACAAAACAAAAAAAACCCAGAAGAACAGAAAGAATACAATCAGCAAACACAAAGTGCTTCTCTGCAGGTTGATAGTTGGTAAAACAATCTGCAAAGAGTCCCTGACCTTAAGTGAACAACCTCTGAACTTCTGCTTGATCCCAAGATCTGCCATTTGACCAGAGCACAACCACTACCCCAAAAATGTCATCACTAGCAACTGCAACCAGAATTAGATTTGAACTCAAAGACAAGAAACCAGACATTATTGATCTTCTTACCTAGAATCCAATGACACTGTGGGGAGGCCAGAAACCTGGATTCATGGGCTGAGTTCAAACCTCTCCTGTCTGGTTATTTCCAGGCAGTGTCTCTTACAGAAAGCCAATTGACTACTTTTAATTTGTTGTCTGGCTTTACAGTTTCCTTTAGAAAGCTTCACATGAGTGATAAACTTGTAAATATAAAATGAAATTTGAATCATTACCGTTCCAATTACTGAAATAACCTGCATTTGTTAGAATTTTATTCTTGTACTTGTGCTCATTAATAGTACCTAAATGTCAAGCAAAAAGCATCTTTGTGTCTGTGCATTCATCCTATTGTCCAAATTTATTCACCCAGCAAAGGTCAGGAATTTGCTGAATTACAAATGCAGTTATTTAGAGCAACTTAGTACAACTTAGTGAAAGCTGCACTTAATTTGTTCAACCCAGCATCCTGAAGTTCCCATGGAAAAATTATTGTGCCAGATGTATTAATTGCAAATTGCATTAGAAATTCATTTATAATAAAAATTGCCATTTCTGTGCCTCCTGCCATACCCCCCTTTCTGCTGAACAGACACATCACTCCAGCCCTTGCTGTTTCTGTATCTGTTTTAATCTGTGTAACAGTTAAGTCTCTCCATACTCCCGGGAAATACATGTGCTCAAAAAACTGAGGCAGGGCAGGAGTTTAGCAGTATTTCATAGAATGGTCTGGATTTGAAGGGACCTTAAAGGTCTTCCAGTCCCAATCCCCCTGCTGTGAGCAGGGACACCTTCTCCTACACCAGGTTGCTCAGAACCCCATCCAGCCTGGCCTAGAACACTTCCAGGAATGGGGTCTCCACTACTTTTTGGGCAACCTGTTCCAGTGCTTCACCATCTGCACAATAAAGAATTTCTTCCTTCCTTATTTTTAATCTAACTCTGAAATGATGGGAGCAGGAGCAGAGAAGCTGCCACCTCTCCATTAGCTTTTTCTTTCCCCCTTCCCAAGACTGAGCTAAGCACAATGGCCTGAAAAGCAAATGTGGCCAGCCTGGACTGTTGCTCCATAGGCTCTGCTTGACTCGTTCCAGTGATGATATAGGAGACACCAGTGATTTGATCTTCTCCACTAAATGCCTGCAGACACGAAGAAGGAGCCACCAAGGACACCCAGCTCCTTGCACTGATCAGTGCCCATCTCTTCACGTGCTTCTACTGCTGCCCACTCTGCAGGAGACATCCACAGCTGCCTTACTTAGTTCCTGCCCCAGGACAGAGAGGCCCCAGCCAGCAAAATTTCATCTCTGAACCCCTCCCAGCATCTTGCCTGCACCCCCCCACCTTGCTGGCACTGGAACTACAGCCCCTGGCCTGCACAGGGGACACTGGGCTTGCACCCTGTACCCTTCCCTGCCCCCCAGGGTTATGAGGCAAACAGCTCCTGGTGGGCTGTGGCATCCCAAATCATGGCATCAGTACACATCACTCCATAAAACCTAGACAGCACCTGCTGAGGGAGAAGAGCAGGGAAGTACAGTATGTGCTTTAAAGGACTGTATCACTGGGAAGGCACTGCTGATGCTGAGCTCTGCTCCAGTCTCTCACAGGCATTTCTGACCACAGAAAATCAAGTACAGACACAGGAGTCCACAAAGCCAGTACTTCTCCCTCTGATGTGATGCACAGCACAAGGTTAGCCCATCCACCCAGAGCATCCCTTCACTTATCTCCCCCACCAGAGCAGTCCCACAGGACAGCACTGGTTCCAGCATCACTACCTCACAGTAGCACCTCACATGGGATCTTGCTGGGCCAAGACTCAGGTATGAGCTTTCCTTGTGAATTTCCAGTTTAAAGCAAGGTTATGGTACCCTTGGTTAAAAGGGCAATAGAAGTACAACTTAATTACCCAGCATTACAGAGGCTGCAGAAGGAAATTGGCACTGTTCTGATGGAATATTCCATGTGGCTAACAACAATTTCAGGCAGCCTCAGAGAAGACAGCCAGTTAGCTAAATCTGTTGAAAAGTAAGAGTGACATGCCAAGTGTTATTCTTTCCTTACATGTAGTACAACCATTTATTTTCAGGCTATATAGCTTATGTTTTTAGATGAGAAGAAAGCAAAACAAGAAAAAAACACCAAGCTGAAAATAAATTGGATGCAATTCAAAAGGACAGTGGAAAAATACAGGACGACAAAGAAATGGTAAAGCAGCAACTTAATAAAAAAAGAATCAGGGCATCACCACTAATAAAAACAAGCAGAGCACCACAAGCACCGTGTGCATCCACACCATGAAGAATGAATAAACATCCTGCAACACCTGGGAGGGCGGAGGCAAGTATCACCCAGGATTCAACAGCTAAAACATCTCAACAGGAAACCTAAATGTAGCCTTGGACATGTGCTTCTGAAGAGACACTCAGGAGACTAATAGGCCTCATCAGTGACCAGAAATGTACAGCCTTAAAGGCAAGTTTGGACGAACTGGTGGTGAGGCAGGTAAGGAGGGAAAAGGCTGAGGAGAGACTTGATACTTCTTTCTAATGAGATGCAAAGTTGCTACCAAGCATAGAAAATTAATTGTCCTTTCTGTCAGGATAACCAAAAGGTTTAAATCAGGAGGAGGCAAGAGAAAGGATTTTTAACAGTGAAGATAGTGAAGATCCAGAGCAGGTTACCTGAGGGTAAGGTGTAAAGCCTTTGTAAGTAAAGTACTACAGGCAGAGTTCACCCTGTCTTGAGACAAGGGATGGCCTCTGACTTCTGCAGGTAAACAAACCCATACCTTTTGAATCACCTTCTCCTTTAGGACATCTAAAGGCAGAACAGCTCTCATTGTGCTCCAAAATGTAGTCAGGATCATGTGAGGATGGGATTTGCCCTGCTGACAGGAACTGAGGCAGACAGTTGGGAGGCACATCAAGGGACCTGGAAGAGATGGTCCTTTTCTCTGTTGGGCTGCACGTTGGTATGAAGAGCCACTGGCTGGCTCCTCACCACCAGCAGCGAGCAAACCAGCCTGACCTCACAAGCACACTCACCCACTTATTAATTGGGAAAATAGATCACCTGAAAAAGGAACATGAGCAGAAAGAAGCCTGCTGCACCGTAGGGGAAGCTCAGCTTGGCTAAGTGCCTTCACAGCAGCACCTGAGGCTTTGAGCTGTGGAGGTCACAGAGGGTGAGCAGCAGGCAGTCTGCAGGGGAGGCCACAGGTACTTGTGCTATGCTTGGTCCACAGACTCTTTTTCCTCATTGGAGACACAAAAAAAAATTTAAATATCTAACAGCTCCTGTCAATATTAATCCTCCCCAAGTGGTTTGCTATTCACAGCAGGATAACTAAAGCAACACTCATCATTTTAATTAGTGAAGGAGAAAAAAAAAATACAACCAGAGCTTGCAAAACAGCGCTTTTACTTTATTTGAAATGCCTGCCATGAGCCCATACTTCTGCCCATAAAATTTGCAAGTACTTTTCTACACATGCTGTCTACAGAGTACAATTTCTTTTCTGCTGAGGAGAGTTGCACCACAGCAGAAAATTCACTTCTAAAATTCCTCAGCACAGATATATCCAGAAAGATATTTTATAACTGGTACTATGAATCCCAATGCTACACTAAAGCAAGTGATACAGATGCAGTGTCTCCAAAGAGAGCAAGAACAGAAAGCCAACACTTTTCTTCAGCACCCTACTGTAGTGGTAGTTTATGCCTGGACTACAATTCCAAACCATGGCTTAGCACACAGAAAATAGGCTTTCACGGGCTTTTTCTTTTCAATCAGTCATTCAACATCCCCTTGCCAGCAATGAAAACTAGTCACCTGCTTAACCCCTTTCTGTGATGAGTCTAGCTCCAAACAGGAAAGCAGGAGGCAGGCGTGGTGGATTACACAGTGAGACCTTGAGAGAGAGCACGTCAGTCTGAGCAAGGTTCTGCCACAGCAGTGAAAGACACAATTATGCTCATCATTTTTTAATTAGGAAATGGTGTGTGATTTACAAGCCTTAGTGCAATGTGGTATTTGAACAGCGAGGAGTGACATTTCCAAACAGCATCACAGGAACTTTCTCTTCCCCTGCCCCACCCCCTCAGTTATTTAAGCACGTCATTCAGATAAAGAGCAAAAGTCCTTTGTCTGGCTTTTAATCCAAACTAGGGAAAGTCCTGTATGTATTCTTTTCATTCTTTTTTCCATCTTTTTCCAGCCTCTTTTTCTTTAATAAGACAGTCTCTCCCCTGCAGTCAGCAGTGACAATTGTGACTGTACCTGCCTGAATTCCAGCTTATGTAACCAGAATCTGCATTTCCCATCCAAGAAAGTTCACCAGGTCTGGAAAAGGAGAATTATGCACCCAACATTCCAGCTGTGTCAGAGACTTTGTCTGCTGAAGGGCAGTGTCTGGCATGGACCCACCATCACCAGGGGCAGCATGATCCTGTAGCAGCCTGCTCCTCAGGCCACATCCAGCACTCACTTGCAGGTTAGATCCACATCCAATATGTGAGGGCAAGATAGAGAGTGTATGAGTGAAAAAGCTCAGAGCAGTTGTGTGCAAGGAGCTCGCTCTCAGCACACAAAGCTTGGTGGGTCTGAGAAGGAGGATGCTTTGCTCATGTCTCCTGCAGCTTCAGAACCCACAGCACTTCAGTTACACATCTTACAGGGAAGTACCTGACCACATGGTATGTCCCCCAACCACAGCTGCAACACGGAGATACACCTGCTCTCCCCAGACCTGATAAAACTTTTTAAGTCTTCATCATCCATGGAAAGCCAGGATGAAGGTCATGGGATCTTTAGAAACTCATGGTCCCAATACCCAACTAGGCTTTGGGGATCACAGCCCTGTGGTGCACTGATCCCAGCTCAGAGGTCTGTGCAGTGCACGTTCAGCACTGGGGGCAGGTACGCTGAGAGCAGCCCAGAGCACACAAAGCTACAGCTATGGAATGAAAACTGTAAGGACGTGGCTGTGACCTGCCACTTCAGATAGTGCTACAAAAGGAAAGTCCCCACATGCAGGCAAGGCCTAAGCATAATGCAGCATCTCCAGAGGAAATATCTGCTCACTGGTACATATGAGAAGAGTTTTAAGAAACACAGTGAGAAAGAGTAATAGAAGACACCAAAATCACAGGTAAAAACCTCACTAGCAAGAACAGCATAGTCTCAAAAATAAGAGGACTGAAATATTAATACTGCCCTTGCCTGCTGGGAGGAATACAGCAGGAGAAAGGTGCAGACAGTACTTTATACTCAGAGGTGTGAGTCAAAGCCTGACTTTAGACTGACAGTAAAGATGGTTTACCTTTAGCAGTCACGAGTGGATACAGCCAGCCTAGGAATCAAGAGAGACATTTTAAATGCACCACACCATTACACATAAAACCTCACAGGTCTGAACAGACTAGCAAGAGCTTGGCCACCAGTTTCAGGTGGAAGGCAATCATTCCCTTTGGCACACTCCCTCCACGTAAGAAGAGGTAAGAGTAATGTGTGAACACAAACCAACCTTGATTGCAACCTGAGCAATGTCCCAGGTCATCACAAAGCCTCAACAAATTTAACAAGTCCTGGAGCATTCCAGGGGGAAGTGGGCACCCAAAGGGAAACTACCCAACAATCTACCTACTAAAAGGAAAAGCAGTCTTTAAGAGGTAGCTGTTGATCTTGGAATTACATTTCTAGAAACCGTACTTTCAACATAGTCATCTGTTATGTTTTTTTTAAAAAAGACATTTCTTACTGTTAAGGTTTTATCAGACCAAACACACATGAAATAACTGCTAAACCTTACACATCCAAAACCAGATTTTTTTTTCCTATCTACATCTTTCCATAATGACCAAAATATCCCACCTTGGGATTTGACCTTATCTTGAAGATTACTTGGATAATCTGAATTAAATTATGCCTGCAAGACAATTAAAAAATACTGCCTGTAAACTGCAAGTGTTAAAATATCATTAAATGATGATACAGCAGTAAATTACACCATCCTTGGAACTTGCAGCTCTCAGGCTCAGACTCAGAATTCAAGTCTGTGTAATTTAAATCTTGCCTCTCCCTAAACTGAATAAAGCATGACCTGTGTTTGTTTATATTCTCCATATTTCATTCACTGTAGCTCTCTTCCATGCAAGTCTCAAAGACAAGCTCTAAAATATGGAGGATGATCATGAGAAATTCATATTACACTGTGACTTATCTTACAGCGCTTTTAATTCACTTCAGTGTAAATTTGATTACTAAGAACTCCAGAACAACTCAGTATTTTCAGTAATTCTTCAGCTTTGTTTGGGTTTATGCATTACTCCACCTAATTCCAGGTGCTTCTGTTCATTTCAATAATCACAACAGATTTAGGACAGTCCTATAATTCACCTTTTCACAGAATCATTAAGGTTGGAGATCTTCAAGATCATCCAGTCCAACCATCAATGCAGCACCACCATATTGGTGCCTAAGCCATATTCCCAAGTGCCACATGCAGATGCCTCTTGAACACTTCCAGAGATAGTCAATCCACCCTCCCCCCCCAGCAACTTATTTCAAAGTCTGATGAACTTTCAGTGAAAAAAATTTCAAATACCTAAACGGAACCTTCTCTGGTGCAACTTGAGGCCATTTCTCCTTGTCCAGTCACTTGAGGCATGGCAGAAGAGACCAATCCCCACCTCACTACAACCTTCTTTCAGCGTTGGAGGGAGCAATGAGGTCCTCACTAAGCTTACTCTTCTCCAGATTAAACAGCTAAGCAGTTCCCTCAGCTGCTCCTTGTAAGAGAAGTTTCCTAGACCCTTCATTCCCCTTCTCTGGACCAGCTCCAGACCTCAATGTCCTTTTTGAGGTGAGGTGCCCAGAACTGGACACAGCACCCGATGTGTGGCCTCACCAGTGCTGAACAATCTCTTCCCTAGTCCTGCTGGCCATGATTTTCTTGATACAGGCTTTTGTTTTCTCTCCCACTGTAGTATCAGATGAGTTTTGCAAGGGAGTCATCTACTGGGGTGAGGAAGAAGCAGGACAAGAAGCAGGACAAGCAGCAAGCCTTAGCAGCAAGAGAGCCAGGAAGAGTTCATGTCATGTAAATATGCTTCCTATCCTATTTGAGCATGGCTTTGCAAAGGTAACACCACTGGTGGGGTAATGAAGCACTAAGTGAACACAGGCAGAAGGCTCCAAACAAGACAGGCACTTGGCAAGAGAACACATACCCTAAATACTGCCCACATCTCCCAGCCAGAGTGAGGGAAGAAGTCTCTTGCACAGCACTGCTGGGAGCTTTATTAGGAACATGAGTGTGGTACAATTCCTTCAGCTGCCTCGGGGACTCAGACTGGCACCTGATTTTGGTTGTTTAAATTAACCCCAGGCTCCAGAGTCCCTCAGGACTGGGCTCATTCTTTCATTTCCCAGGTAAGAATGGATGAGCCCCATCAACTCACAAGGAGAACAGGCTTCCCTCACCATAAAAGACTTCTGCTTCCAGGTAGCCAAGCCACAAAATATACATTGCAGGTCTTAGGAAGGCAAAGAGCAGGGAAGAGTGGGGCACCTGCCCCTGAAGGCCACAGCATTCAGCTGCTGGAAGCAGCTGAGCAAAGCCAGGCTGCCTTCAAGGATTCTGCAGCTTCAGAATCAGGAGCCCCTACTCTCCCCACCCATCACTCACAAGCTGGCCACCATTCCCCTTAAGTGTGAATGCACATTCAGAGACTCTCCCTGGCCCAGCAAACTCCTGGCTATGGAACATAAGAAGGAAAAAGCTTGCCAGGCAAAGGACAGTTCCTGTGGAGCACATCACTTGAACCCCACCTTGAGAGCTGGCAGGGGCACACCTTGTGCAGGGACACACCTTGTGCAGGGGCACACCTTGTTCAGGGACCAGCTGCTCCCTGCTGTTGCAACCAGCACTGCAAGCCGAGAGGAAATCTGGCTGGCAAAATGACTGGATTCTGAGATTTCAGTCCCAGGCTCTGGGACACTCCAGCTGAGGTTAGCCACTGGCTGCTGTATAGCAGGTGGGTAAAACATGGGTGGGGGGGAGACAGTTCTACCCCTTCTGCTGATTGCAAACAGCTCTTTAAGCAGGCTGAACTAAACACAAGGGGTTTTCCCCTGAAACAGGGCACTTAAGTGCCACCAAGCAGCCATAGCAGAGCACATCCAGGTGCAGATTGTTCCTTCCATCTACAAGGGAAGCATGTTTGTTTTACAAAAGAGTGTGCTCCACTGGTTTTCACTCCCACTCTAGGGAAGGCTGTGCATCACTCTTCTGTTTCTTCACAGATCTAATAATCTGCTCCATCTCTTCACCTTGCAAAAAGCAGCTGCAAGGAGCAGCCTGGTAATAAATTTGCTGCACCTTACATTTTAGATCCATAGCAAACTTCTCTCCCTCCACAGATTAGGCTGCCCAGAACAACGTTTCCCAAACAGGCCAGGCTTGGCCTGCAATACTCTTTGGAAGATGCTATCCCACAGCCCCAGGAAAGCCTGAGCATCTCTGCAAACACGGAGCTTGCTAAGGAATGGTCCCCAGTTGCCCTGGATCTAACTCTGGAGTGAACTGCCACAGAAAATCAGTCCAGTTTTGGAAGAGGGTGCATCTTTGAGCAGCACATGGGATCAGACAGGCAGTCTTTGTCCTCATCACTGGTCTTTTCAGCATAAGGAAAGAAGTATTATAAGCTTCAGAGTTTTCCCTACAAGAACCTGTGAAATTCATTAGCAGCCAACAAACAGAGGGAATTCTCTATTTGAGCTCTTTTCAGAGAATGAGACACTACAACATTGTTAGTGCAGGAAAGCATAGATGACACATTTTCTGAGGCTGCAGGCCACTGTTAGACTGCAGGAATGTTTATATGAAGGCTCTCTTTAAAGTCTTCACATAAAGGGTCAATAACAATCAGAATACATAAATGTTTATACACGTTAGTAAACACATAAACTAACATATAAATTGCTTATGCTCATCCATAATTCCTACTTTCATTTCATTTGTATTACATGCTCCTGACATCTATGACACACTTATGAGGATCCATTCAACAAGTTAATCTGTGATACAGATTAAGCATGACCTAAATTTTAGTCTGCATCTCTCATGTGCTCTCTCAGGACAAAGATTTTTTTCAGAGAGCTCTGGTTCCCATGGTTCTCTGTGCCCACAGAGGCTGCTGCACAGCTCAGGCACCTGCCTGCATGGATGCAGACACAGCTTGAGCATCCACTCCATGCGAGCTCAGGACTGCCTGCACCCACCGGGGCAGAGATGCTCCAACATCCCTTTCTTCTCCTTTCAGACATATTTTGCAGACACAAGCATCAAACAAAACAAAACGGAAAAACCAAAGAAACAAATTTTAAAAGCCCCAGTATGAACATCACACTGTTTTCATTCATTATCTTGGCTGCCTTGATGCTACAGCAAGCAAAGCATCAGGGCAAAGTGGGAGGGAGCATGTGCAAAGAGAGACAGAGTGAAAACAGATCACACAAAGAGGAAATAAGAACACAAACCAAAACGTGTAACAGCCAAGATCAGCAGCAAAAGAGGCAAATTCAGGAGACAGGCACTCATGAGCTTGGCAGGTGAAGCGATGCGAGGAGCAGGTACATGACTGTGGGTTTCAGCAGACACTGTGATGCTCTCACTCCCACCCAAACAGCTGCCCCATGAATGCCTTCTCTGTGCCTCTCTGTCTGCCTTGGCTGAAACCAGGATGCAGCAGCTCCCAACCCAACAGGCAGCCTTTCAAACCTCAGTGATAACCTGTGAGCCCACGGAGGGCAGCTCTGGCAGATGGGCAGGGCTGGATTTGGCTGCAGGGGCTGTAGGCTCCTGCCTGCTGCTCGAGGCCCAGAGCATTAGTGTAAGCTGCCCTCCTCGGGTTCACCACTTCAGCAATCACATAATCCCTGGGATTTAAGCAGCAAATAGAGTGCCTGCTCAGCAAAGGTCTGAAAAAGGTTGTGTGCGATACAAAAGAGGGAACCAGAGGAGGACTGGTGTGACCCCAGTGTGATACAGGGTACCAGCAGCTGGGCAGAGAATCCCATTTACAAATCCCACAAGCTTCAGATGCATCAGGGAGAGGATGTGATTCCAGCTGTGTAAAGGTGGAATTCATGGCACCAGATGTAAATGCCAAGAGTTAATCTCCAAGGCTGCCTGTGCCATTCATGAAAAGAGGCACCTTTCATCCCTCTGGAAGCTGTTGTCTGGCCAGACAAGCTGCCCCTTCCCCTTCATCAGCTCTAAGAGAGGTACAGGGTTTACCAGCCCAGATACATATTTCTTGGTCATAAGCATGGAAACTTAAATGAAACTAATCCCAGGATATCTCACACGTGGCACTTGCTTTTCATGCTACCACTGGCCTGCTCCATCCCAGCAGCTCATTGCCCAAGATGAATAAACTTCACTTTGACAGTGATATTTAAAAATATACATCTTCTGTACCATTTCAATGAAGTCTAAGGACAGTGGCTTTATGTAATAATTTACAACTCTTTGGGGAAAATATTCATTAAGTTTTAAGGGCAACATTATTTATCATACTTGTCCTAATTAAGATCAACACCAAGGAAATGTGGCTGCCTTGTGGGAAATTACTCTTGTTGCAGACAGTACAGGAAGCCTCTAGAAAAGTGAAGACTTAGCAACAAGTGCCTGATTTTGAGAAAAGGTCTTTCAGATCCTAGAGGGACTTGGGGGAGTTCTCTTATGGACTTCCAAGAAAGACCAATCCACCTGTTCAGGAATCTGTACCCAAAGTATCATGCAGAGAGGCTGGACACACACTGAAACCCCAGCTAACACCACATACCATCATGCTTCAGCACTGACCTGGTGCTTCCACACCTCAAATCCCAATCCAAGGCATCAGCACCACAAGCAGAGCTAACAAAACCAAGCTTTAGCAACCTTCAGCTCTGTGAATGGAGCCATAGCCCTTCAATACAAGTCAAGGCTAATGATATTTTTTGGACACGTGGATCTGGGTAACACAAATGACACAGTGATTCAGCTTAATTATAAACTTCCTGTTAGAAATATCAAGGTTCCTCTGATGGCACTGTCAATTGTTCTTCTGACTCATCCAGTTGTTCCTGTAACCTGGCAAAACAAAACCTTCTTTGACCCTTAAGGTATAAATAATTAAAGAAACCATTATTTTGAAAGAGTACCTGGCAATCCATAGTTGCTGCAACACCATAGTAACACACAGAGAGAATTACAACATCCTGCTTAGGGACAGTGGCTTTTATTACAATCTCCATGCCCTGAAAGACAGCCATAAAACACCCATTCATCCCTCATTTGGAAGAGGCACATTAACTCCCCACACCTTCATGCTTTCAAGTAGGTCAGACAGATCATCACTAGTCAAGGGTGAATCAGAAGTCCACACATTCCAGGCCAATCTTACAAGGTCAGTAGTTCAGAAAGTCTTGCTCATTTGACACACAGGCTTGAACCTTCCTGCAGGTCAGTTCTACCTTAAAGCACAGAGCTAGAGACCCAGCAGGAAAAATTCAAGGGCACTACACCCGTTTCCATCTCAAAGCCTTGACTCTTCCACATGAAAACAGGATCCTCATCCCCAGGTTCAGGGGGGAAATACATTCATGGTATAAACAGAGAGACAAGTCAGCCCACAACAAAACAATTCTGAGCCTCTCTACCTCAGCAGAACCTCCAGAGCAAAGCAAGAAGCAGCTTCCTTACCAGAAAGCTCTACAGGCTCCCAAACTAAGAATGGCTTTTTTTAAAAGAAAGTCATGTTTTTAACTTACCTCTCAGGAGGTCTTGAACATGATTTGCAAAGCCTCAGGACCAAGTGGGCTCCCACAGCACACAACAGAGCACCACCCCAGGCTCCTGGGAGGCATTAAGGCAGCAGTTGGTTAATTAGGGTAGGGTTTGCAAGAGCTTCCCAGCCTTCTCTCAGACAACACAGAGTGGCAGCATTCACTTCATGAAGGGCAGGATCAAGTTATTTGTGATTCACAGTAGCCCACTTTTCCTCCTCAGGTTTTTGTCTCTCTTTAGAATAAACAACTTGAAAAGCCTGTGCAGCTAATTTTCAAGTCCTACACAACTGTGAGACTTCGTTTCCAATCTCCCTTTGGTGAACTCTAAAATGCCACATGGGGCATTAACAACCCCCATAATAAACCCTCACTAGTATGACTTCAAGATCTATTTTTTTCCATTACTCTGTCTTCTATTTTATTTAAGAACTTGATTTTGGGAGGCACAAAAGGCCTGATTTGCAAAGATGCTGTGACTGAACAGGGAGGGGGGAACAGAGACGTATAACTCTTCTGAAAATCACATCTCACACCGTGAAACCAAACACCAAAAAATTACCAGCAAGAACTCTATTTTTAGCTATCCTGCGTCATAACATTCACCATTCCCAAGCAAACTTTCTGGCAAATATTTAGAGTGAGTCTCATAACCCCATGCTTTGTCAACAGAACTTGGTGACTACCTAGAGCAGCTGCAGGCACAGCACCTGCAGCTCTGCAGACAGCATCGCTCCAGCCTGTTACCATGGCACTTCTAGGTGGATTCTGCCTGTTTGCATGTAGAGTAGGTAAGATAAACCTACTATGTTTTTAATATGTGATAAGCAGGTCACAACTAATCCCCAAATAAAATGGCTTACAGGGCTCATCTAAGCCAGGGGAAAGTCAATTTTCACACTAGGCATTTGTGGCAGCTCTGAAGTGCACTTGCTTTTGGAGAGTTCTTCCTGGATAGGTGTTGGTACAAGTCACAGTCAGAAGCAGACGCTGCTGAGCCCAGGGGTGGTGAGGCTGCAGCAGGAGGAGCTGAGGTTGGGCACCACACTGCAGCCAGCCCCCTCCCCTGCCAACAGCCCCATCCCAGCACCTTTGTGCTGGCAGCAGTACAAGCACAGGTTCACTCCTCGAAGCCACCCAGGTAAACACCCCACAGGGAACCCCTGAACTTGTGCAGTTCAGGAGATGTAACATCTCAGTTTACAGCACAGCCCATTTAAAATGAACTTTAGATGAACTACCAGCACAGCAATACATGTTTTTTTTTGGCACAAGTCAGATGCACACCCCACCCCATCCTTTTACCCAGTTGAAGTATCATCTGGTGCTTTTGTTCAGCAGCAGAGGTTCAGACCTAATAAACCCACCTTTAACCCCTCAGCCTCAATTCACTGTGATTGCACCCAAATAGTTATTCCTGGACTGACACTACCCCGAGCTGAGAACCCCAGTTAGAGAATCTGTAGGACAGAATGAAAAGCCCCTCTCTGCTCTCTTCTCACCCCATTGAATCCCCCTTTCTGCTGGGACTGATTTTATCTGTTGAAGGCTTCAAGGAGAGCCATGACCTTGATTCCTGAGGGAAGAAGTCAACATTAACAGACATTAGGATCTCTTTCTACTGAGGGCACTTGGGGTGGCACCCTAAGCCCTTCTCTACAGGAGCTATGCTGCTTGTTTGCTATGGCCCCAGCACCCCAAAAAGAGCACAGCACAGTCCAGAAAGGGCTCCCAGAGAGGTGAATGAAAGTGAACACAGAGGTCTGGCATTCACTAAAATACACGACACATCTACAAGAAAACCACTCCCATCCTTGGCTGTCGTGTTCCATGGTGAATTAGCACTTCCATTTAGTCCCGTATCTGTGAGGTCATAAGAAAAGCACCCACGCTGTAGAACAGGCACCTGCCCCAGAAAACACAGCACTCTGTACCCCACTGGAGAAAACCAGTGTGCTATGAAATCCTGAGCAGAACAGGATTTGCACAGGTATTCTCTTGCCCTGCACTCAGTATACAAGCCAGTGTAGATCACACCCATATCCACACAGGGAGGGAGAGCTCCTGCAGCCCATCTTGCTGCCCAGGTGTGACAGCCACCTGGCACTCCAGAAACAGCCAGAGCCTGGCAGTGTCACCTGAACTGCTGGAGCAGCTTTGCTTTCTTTACCAAGGAGCCCCCCTGGTGACAGCCACACGTACTGCTCGTGACAGGGAACGTGTTACGGCACAAATTACTCAAAATAAGACAAATGAAAGAGAACATTTGAGGCAGCAGAGCAGTGGTGCGTGTGCAGGCACGAGGAGGGGTGGCAGGTCATGCAAACACCCACTTCCTGCAGATCTCCAGAACCCCAAGGGGCACAGCAGCCCCCTGCCAACCTGCCCCTGCCCGTTCACCTCAGGTTGTGTGATGATTGGTTTTGGAA
This sequence comes from Polioptila caerulea, assembly GCA_013397295.1. Taxonomy (NCBI): domain Eukaryota; kingdom Metazoa; phylum Chordata; class Aves; order Passeriformes; family Certhiidae; genus Polioptila; species Polioptila caerulea. The sequence continues at coordinate 507,166 of VYXF01007449.1, forward strand.
AGCCCTTCCCTAAATGGCTTCTTCAAACAAAACTACTCCATTGTGGTGAACAACTTTGTCTAAGCCACACAAAATTCCCTCCCCTGGAGAACTTGCAAAGCTACACTTGAGTGTATGGCATATTTAAATGTTTCCCAATCTGCTTTTGCATGTGTTATTTGCGGATATAAGTGGTGAAATCACATCTGCCTCTTGAATATCTACACAGCAATATTCAACATTTTATTTGAAACATTTTTGCTTTAATTAATTTAAATGCACCTCAGCCATCCAACTATTTCACATATAATCCCAAGGATTTAGTAGCAGCAAATGGCAGCATCACAACTAAATAATGAAAAGGTGGCAAAATTAAAAACTTACCATAAAATTAGCCTATTTAGCATAGTAAATAGCTTTTCAATTTGACAAGGGATAGCAATTTTATGAAAATGTGTATTAAAAATAATCCTTTTAGGTTGCCCAGCATTTGCCAGTCTTAATCCACACACTGCAATAAACCCAGATCAGAATAACTTTTCCAAAGTCTGTATATCCTTACATATTTATAGTATTATGAAGAATAACAGCAATAGTTATATCAATAGAATGAGATGCAATTTTCACAAGCAGTAATTGAAACAGCAAAGTTATTGCTAAGCCTCTGATAAACCTAGTGTGTTCTGCCTAAAGTTATTACCAAATCCAATATACATTTAATATTTCAATTTATTTTATGAGTGAATTACATTTAGTTCTCCTTAAAGCTGACATTGCATTTAAGTGACATTGCAGAAATTTACAGCCAGGACACTGAACGCTTGGCCTAATGTTTCCCTACCTTGAAATGTTCCTTTCTAATACAGTCCCTACCTCCAACACAGTTTCTTACCTTCACCCAACACCTGCTCATTGTTCCAGAGTTCCCCTGCCAAGCCACCATTGCCTGCCGAAAGTTAACTTTTAAAGCAAGGAAGTGCAGGGGTCTTGTTATTTCTTTTTTGAGGTTCACCTTGAAAGTGAGTTCAAGAAGAGGTAAATCATTCAATTAAATACCAAGAAGAGACAGGGATATGAAAATTCAACTGTCACCATAATCTTTGCCACTTATAGAACCAGGATTAAACTAAAGCAGGTGTCAAGTCATGACTGCTGTTTGTGCCCTGAATCAGCAGAATATATTTCAGTGTCTCTCAGAACAGAGATACAGGGCTGGGAAGATGGAGATCCATTCTGAAGCACTTAAACATTCTTACTGAAGCTCCTGGATCACTTCAAACCAAAATCATTACAGGAACTGCTACAGCCACCACAAAAAACACTGCTGAAGCCAAATGCTTCATCCTGATTTTGAATCATATCAGGACTTTATTGGTTGACTATTTAGGAGATAAATGCTGACAAAATATTTTCATTTTAATGAGGCAACATCTTCCAAAGAGAAGCGTTGGCCAGCACCAGTCAGAAAGCAGACTCATTGCAGTCCCTGGCAGTAGAGCAACCCAGGATGCTGGAAAACAGGCAACACAAGGTTGGTGTTTGCTGTTGCCTGCCCTGGATCTACATGAGTTCACAAATGCCTCTGAGTTAGAACACTGGGTAACACCTTCAGGAGCACCGAGGCACTGCATTCTGACAGCTGACTGAAAGGACAAACAAGGGAGGCAGCTCCCTGCCTAAGAGAAGAATAAGAAAAAACCATCTGGCAATGTGGCTAAAGGTATCAGAATCGACCAGCAAAATAGGAAATAAAATGCTGTGTAAGTGCTGTGTAAATGCTCATCTGCCAAAGATGCAGATTAGCACGGAGCAGGAATGTGGAATGAACAGAAATGCACTGTCCTTCCCTGGTGCTGCACTTTTGGAGCCAAGGATCCAGAGGTACCCTTTCTCCAGGAACATATGCAGGATATACTTAGATTGCAACAACTAATTTGCCTAAAACTTAGTCCATTTGCAAATAAATACCTGCAGGCATCTTCCTCTGGGGTCAGATACCTCAGTCTTCACATGTTTGGCTTCGTTACCCCACAATTGGTTTGGATAGCATTAAGTCTTAGCTGCCTGACAATCCATTTACTAGATCCTTTTTTAAATGAAAATCTAGCAAAAAATTAAACTCAGCTCTCTGCTAAGCCAAATCTATGGGGTGCAAGAATGGCCCAAGGCATCCCTGATTATATCAGCAGCACTTTGTAACAGAAGTAGCAGCACCCTCTGACCCCAAGAACAGAATCACAGCTCAACATTTTGGGGGTTTTTTTGCAAGCTCAACACTCAAGATTTGGATACCCAAGAACTGCAAACTCTTCCCTACTTTCAATTAAGTTCTACAATACTTAGAAAACAGAAATTACATACCAGTGACAGGTAGCAGAAACTGGCCTGGGATTTTTTTTTCCCAGTCTGCATCTCAGAAGCACTTGAGTTTATCCAGCACTGGAGTATTCACCCTTAGGCCAAGAGAAAAACCTCAACACACGTCCAGCATCAGGCAAATGCTCCAAAGGGCTGTATGGACAAAGTGGCACCACCTGTGGCACAAACTACATACTGTACAATAAACAAGAGAAAAGTAGGAGCAATTTGGTTATTTTGAGAGAATTGCAAGAACATTTCACTAAGGTAGTTTTCTCCAGATATTTGAAGTTTAAAGAAAAAAAAAAAATACTAACAGCTGGTATTCCTTCTTCACCCAATCCAGGGTACCACAGCTATCTCGAAGAGCAGATGACCAAACACTACAATTTATCTGCTGATTAATGATCTCAGTGAGATCTCATCACTGAGAGCTGAGATATTCTCTATAGGGATAAAGTTTTCCCCTCATTTCTCTGCAGGCACAGGAAGCAGCAATATTAACATTATTTCAAAAATCCATTGGGCATAACTTGAAAGGTAAAACCAGTGTCTGACACATATTAGATCTTTTTCCTATTAGCTTAATTTTTCACCATTCTTCATATAAGGATCGTTTTACAGAAACCAAAACTGTCTATGTGGATCATAGAATCTCAGAAACAGTCCTAGGGGTGAATTCCTAACAAAAAAAAAAACAGCTGTCCATCCACAAAAAAATGGATATGAGACTTAACTCTGTAGCTCTCAAACCTTTCCAGATGAAAGCACTTACTTCTCATAGTACATTATGCCCAAAAAGAGGGGCCAAAGCTCCAAGAGGTAATCAACAGCTTAAAATAAAGCAGGCTGTGAAAAATAGGCTTGGAATAAGACAGTTCCATTCACTCCCTGCTTCTGCCAGGCAGTTTCTGATTGCCTTATGTGGAAGAAGTGGTTACCCCTTCAGGGATCACACCAGACTGTTAATGTGCCTTCAGATTTGCAGGCTGACTGTGCCCTATTGCAGGCATCAACAGCTGCAATTGTTCTCTGATCTCTTCTGGGCACAAATTCCTGTAATCACCCCAGGAAATCTGAGAAATCGGGATTTTCTACTTGTTACACTCTGATGTTGCAGTTACTTCCTGAGGACAAGGCTGACATTAGGTTGCTTCTTACTCCTCCACATTGTCAAGATTTCAACGTTTGACATGTAATGTGAAGTGAAAATGTGTCAATTAAGGAGTTATGGAACCTTTATTACCTGAACCCATGTGTGTGGCTTTTTTAACAAACTACAACAAAAAATGTAACAAGAAAAACTATGCTTGAGGTTACTTTTCTCCCATTTTATCTGCTGCTATTAAAAGCCATTAATTTTAACTGCAATAGGGATCAGTTATGCATGAATTTACCACAGACACTAGAGCATTGTTGTTGTTGCATTATCAAATACCTCCAGTTTTACTTACCCTCAGTATTTTTCTACTACTAGCCTAATCACTTTCCTGTGGCAATTGCAGACAGCCTACCAGACAGCCATTCTGATTCACACACAAATAAAAACATCTGCACTTCCATCTCTTCAGATCTGGTTCTCCAAACTCCATTTCAAAATATATTCCAATGGGCCATTTAAATTTTCATCGAAATTTATTGGGGGGAATATTAGTTTATTTTTTTGAAAGAAATAAAAGACTTATGTCCTCAGCTCTTAAGAGGATCAAGTGTCCAAACAACTGCTATCACAGTCAAATTGGAAAGTAATCCGTTTCCAGTAAAGAAGTGTTTCATCAAGACTTGGAAATAACCTGTTCAAACTAAGTAACAGCAAAACATTTCAATCCTTGTGAGAACAGAGAATTAAAATAGGTGGGATCAGGTGCACAGCTTTTCTCCAGACTGTACAGAAAAAACTGACTTGCATTACAGCAGGCACACACAGCAGAACTAAGGCATTTGGACAGCAGCAGCACGAATAAGATTAACTGCACCCATATCAAGCCTTGCTCTCTCCTGGTGAATGACTTCTAATTCCTATCTAATCTATCTCTAATGTGAGCACAACTTCAGTATCTATTACCCCCTAAGAGCAATGCTTGGTCCCTTTTAGGGACCTTCTTCCTATCTCCCATTATAATTGATTACTTGGGCCATCATATCCATTCCTAGCAGTCCTATTATGTTGAAAATAGCTCCAGTTCTTATTTCCCAGGATTGCAGACAGCAGATTAAATCTTCCTGCCCTAATTGTTTGCATATTGATCCTTGGCACATACCAAGAATCAAATGGGAAGAGATGGATGTAATACAGGTAGACCCTACTCATAGATAAGAATTTTACCCTTTTTCTACATTATCCAAGTATATAAATTAACAGATTTGAATATAAATTGAATGCTGCTAAATCATAATTGGGTCCAAACTAATCTCAGTATTTTATTACTGCCTCCTTTGTGCTCTAAACAACATAGCCTTAACACTCTGACTTCTGATGCTTTTATCACCTAATGTGATCAAAGCTTTGACTGCTAAGAGAAGCCAAGAAAAAGCACAAAGCCCCATTTGTTGAGAAGGAAATGCTGGTATTTAGGGAGAAACAAGCATTAAATTTCAATGCTTCAAAATAATGTGTCTGGCTGTCCAATCTGGCACATCCCCATTCCAGCTCCTAATACATTATTCTCAGGCCACCACAATCACTGACCTGTGAGCAGCATCAGTGCTGCAAGGCCTTTATTAGAGTTGTCAGTTAACATCCATCTTGAATTCCAGACTTTGGAGGTTAGGATCTTTTAATTATTTATTGGGGTTTTCTCCCTAGGATAGCCTTGTGCAGCCTGCTAGCTTGAGACTCAGGGGAAGAGCAGTCACACACCATCACCCTGAGTGCAGTCAAGAGCAAAGACCAGCAAGCCAGTTAATTTTACACCAAGGCAGCATCTCTCAAAAAAGCACCACAAATACTGTGCTTTTAAAGAAGGAGCACTTGAGTAGCCAGAAGCAAACTCCAGTGTTCTTTCCTGTGAAGGAAAAGGTTTTGAGTTCTATAAAGCTTATTCACTTCAGCTATGCTTGAGGGAAGAAAGGCTTGCAGAACATTTCTTGTGGGATATTAGACTAAATCATGGATAAACTCCTTTTGTACAGCAAGGCAGTAGCCATTTCCAGTCTATGCCACTGTCATTTCACCTCACTGCAGATCATTTCCATGAAGTCTGAGACCAGGGAGATTCCTTCAGACCACACACCTTACACCAGTTATATAAAGCACACTCACTTTCACTGCTCTGTTTAGTGTGGAGTAACCATGTTGTAGTCTATACATCGTTTTCACTACTGTGATGTATTAAAACCAAGACTTAACTGGTATGGTGCAAAGTTAAGAATACTGCACCAGCCTGAATTAGCTGAATTTACCCTGAAACATCTGTTTAGTGCAGTCTGAAAGCCAGAGCAAAGAACAATTTCCCTTGACATCTCTCAACCACATGACTAAGCAGCTAGTTCCTGAAGATCTTGCATTTCCTCAGAAAACCTGTAATTCAAAAGGAAATCAGCACACAGCTTTGCCCATTGGAGCACTGAAGCCAGTACAACACTGAGTTCAACCAGCTCTTTATTACATTAAATACTGTTCCCAGGTATTAAAGAAAAAGCAGTCAAGTCCACAAGCCAGCTACATCTTATTTTTCAGTACCCAGATTATCCAATTCAGTTCTTTACCTTTCATACCAAGTTTCTTCCTGTTGATATATTTCAAGATGAATAGTTTAGATTACAGCATCATTTTTAAATTACATATCCAGAAAGAAGCACAAGTCATAAAAGGTTAGGCTGCAAAGGATTTTTACATGCATTTTACTATTGTTGAAAATTACAAGACAGTTGTTTATTTTAAACATTAAAGTGCCAGGTTTATGTACAAACTATTAAAAAAGTAAAAATGGTAAACTTAAAACCTGCTAAAAAAGCAGTGAGGTCATCATGTAGTTGCCTCCAGAGTTTTTTACCGACTATTCAACAAATTTACAACCAGAATTTTTAAACTGTTCCTCTGTTTATGAAGAGAACAGCAGAAAACAGGGGTCAGTGCCCACAGCCCCCATCTTGCAGCAGGAAGCACCTGTATTTTCATAGAGTGGAATAGCATGTGCTGTAAGATACACCTAAGCATCCTATGCATTAACACCATCAGTAAAATCTAATTATAAGGGGTTTTACTGCTGGAGCTACACCAGCCTCCTAAAGTGTACCAACATCACCACACTTTACAAGAGTGGGATTTCAGTACAGGAATCAAGTCACATTGTGACTCAGCTCAGAGTGTTTCCCTGTAAACAGAGCAGGATGCACACTAATGCACATGGTCCCAGGTCACTTAAAATTCTGCATCCAGGGTGAAAGAGTTGTCTGTGGGCTTCGACATGACTCCCATCCTCTGATATTCACCTACTCGCTTCTCAAAGAAATTTGTCTTGCCTTCCAGAGAAATGTTTTCCATGAAGTCAAAAGGATTCTCTGCTTTGTATATCTGAAATACACAGGCAATTCCATAGTCACCACAGGTGCTCACATTTGAGTATGCAAGAGCATTAGAGATCAGTTGGAAGGAGCCTAATGGCAGCATCAGCAGGCTTACTATGTAGTCAACAAAAATCTCTGCCCCAAGCCTTCTCTACTCTATTTTTTCCTGTCTTCTTTTAGCTGCAGTAAACAGAAGCACAGCTACTAATACAGTTCTTTTCATAGCATCCTTTTACTCTTTTCTTCTGTGGCTCTCCAAACAGAATGTATCAGCAGAACTGCTAAATCATTTTACAAGTTAAAGCAATACTGCTGCAGCCAATTTAGGATTAGGTTTTCTAAAGGATATTAACATTATCTTTTGTCCATGAAATACCCAGTGTATTAGAACCTTACCTTGTTAAATCCCAGTTCCAACATAAGCCGGTCTGCCACAAACTCGATGTACTGTTTCATTAAAGTGCAGTTCATGCCAATCAGCTTTACAGGCAGTGCCTCTGTCAAGAATTCCTGCAGGAAACAAGCATTTTATGTGCACAAACTATCATCTAGGTTAGTTTTATGCCCAACAGCTCCCCAGCTTTGATTGCAATGAAGTTCCTAAACAAGAGGCAGACAATTACCTGTTCTATGAGAACAGCATTCATGATGATTTCCTTTACTCTCTCCTCTGATGGTTTGTGTATCAAGTGCTTGAACATGAGGCAGGCAAAATCACAATGCAAACCCTGGAAAGAAGTTTCAGAAAATTATCTCAGGAACAATGATTTAAAAGAGCACAGAGTTAGTGACATCACCTTTGCCATGTTACTCTTTCCTACAACTTTCTGCCTCACCAGAAGGCATCACAAGCAAGGTCTGCCAGTGTGAGGCACAGCAGCTGTGAGCATTGGTGAGAATCCTTCAACTACTTTAGAGGTTGTAAAATGCTAAGTTCATTCATATGCTTCTGCAAGATCCACAGTGACACATGTTTACACACTTTAGTGAGCTTTATAATCTGCCTGTTTCTAAATATACTCCTGTTTTAAAATATAGGTTCCAATTGAGTATCATTACTTTGAACTACTGTGGCACATTACCATCTCAACTGCTAGAATTTGACTCATACCTCATCTCTACTGATGAGTTCATTAGAAAAAGTGAGTCCAGGCATTAATCCTCTTTTCTTCAGCCAAAAAATTGATGCAAAAGAGCCAGAAAAGAAGATTCCTTCCACGGCTGCGAAGGCTACTACGCGTTCTCCTGTTAAGAGAAGATTGATAGTAATACCACACAGAAAACTTAACAGGATACACAAGTTTCAAACTGCATCCTGCAAAGCAAATGAAGTTGTTTCTGTCTAAGTGTACTATAGACTGTGCTTAAAAATTATTAAAGATTTCTGATTAAACAAAAGAAAAGGAGAGGAAGTAGGAACTAATCAGAGTGGCTACTAAGCAGCTGAAGCCAAGGCTCCTTCTCCAGGGGTCAACCTTCAATGTTATCTTTTTTCAGATGGCTCACTAAAAAGAGCAGTCATTTCAGCACCTAAGTCAGTGCCATCTTTGGCCATGAAAAATGTTTCAATACTAGTGAAATAATGATTTGTACCATCTCACCTTTGAAGCAAGACATGAGGAATCACCGAGGCAGAGGAGCTGCAGTCTCCAACCAGACATGTCTACTGGCTATAGATGGCCATGACATGTCCTGACATGTGGCAGCAATGCACAGTTAGATCAGAGTCAGGCATAATGATTGCCACATGACCTTATTATTCATGATGTCAGCAATTTTACAAGTATTTCCTGTCAGTAGCTCATTTGAAGATGAAAATTATTTTCTTCACATTCAGAATTATACCAGTGTCTTACACTGGAGAGCATGTACTCTCTCTGTGACAGCAATAATCCCTGTTAACTTTGAAGTCTGGAGAAATGGTGGTTCCTCTATATTTAGGAGAGGAATTTCACTTTGTTTCTTTCCAATAGATGTACTCACCATATGTTGCTTTCTTGTCCCCAATCCAGCACATGGCCCAATCTGCCTTCTTTTTAACACATGGTAACGTTTCAATAGCATTGAAAAGAAATTCCCTGAGAAAGACAGATAAAATTTATTAGGATAAGGCATCAGCACAACCAGCAGAATAAGGATTAACTGCCATAAACAGTCTTGATCACCCAAACATGCTCTGCACCTTCAGCCTAGTTATTGCCCTTCCCCCTCTTACCTAGCACCAATCTAGCTCTATTTGTTCCAATCAATTACTTTTTCCTTCACATACCCATCACAACACCAGTTCATAAATTCCCATTGCAGTATCAAGGGGAGAACTGTTTCACCAAGATTACTTGAACAAGGATGTCAAAATGAGAGACTGATCAGGATCCACTTTCCAGTATGAGGGTAAAGTAAGCCATGTAAGCACCTCTTGCTAGAATTTAGCATCTCAGAGTAGAACTGACACAGGAAGTTTTTTAAGTAGCAGTAAAACTCACTTAAAACTTAATATACTTCCCTCATTTTACTGCTCCATCTTTTACATTGTGTAATTCCTTTATTTCAGCACTGAGTGATTTCAGTTTTACTCATAATATAAGCAAGGTCTTACACCTCAGAGGAAAAAGATATTGTGAAGTAACACTGCTCTTAAACAGCAGTGTCGTTTTATGTAAGTCTAATTTACATCCTAAAATCAGCCTGAAAGTCAGAGAACAACTGACGTGCATTAGCTAAATTCTGAATATTTACTGAGTTTTGAACTTTTCATCATCAAGCAATACAAACCTCTCCTTAGAATCCTTAATGTAGGTGTCAATAAGAAGACTGTACATTTCAGAATGTATATTTTCCATGGCAATCTGGAAGCCATAGAAACAACGAGCTTCTGTGATTTGTACTTCTTGACTGAACCGCTCCACCTAGAGGAAATAAATAAGCATTTACAAAAGTGTTTGATCTGCAGGTTAGAGGCATTAATGCTGTATGGACCCGTTATTGGTCAGCCCACAAAATCTTCTTTGGGTTAATTCCAGAGATGTGGATTACTAACAGAAAATATAAAAAGCAGCAGCTCCTCAGAATTTCAAGTCAGGGGGTATTCCTTGGCCCCATGGGGAATGGGAAAATGTCTTGGTTTTACTTATCCCCCATGAGGGAGAGCACAGAGGACAGAAGCAGAATATGGGCTGTGAAACAGCCAAGTGTTACAGCAGGGCAGCACTCAGTGCCCAAGGGGGAGTGGGCAAACTTGGAGATTACAAAACCAAGCCCAGTGTTAATTAACGGAAGGCTGCCCTAAGTGTTGTAATTCTGTAACACTCCATGATCGAGCAAACCAGCTGGATCAGCCACAGCAAGCATTCCAAACATGTGAGTTACCTGGTTATCTATCCAAAGTGCTATTTCTGTTGGGACTTTCTACACACTCACCAAGTTCTCGTTGACAATGCCATCACTGGCAGCAAAGAAGGCAAGGACATGAGAAATGAAGTACTTCTCCTCAGGCTTCAGGGACTGCCAGTGCTGGAGGTCTTTGGAAAGGTCCACCTAAAACATTGCAGGATAAATAAGAAGCAGGTTCTTTGGCGAGAGGCCCGTCCCTGAGCACCGGGGCCGCCCCAGGGCTGCGGGCAGGAGCGGCGGCGGGAAGGGCCGAGGCCGCCCACCCCTCACCTCCTCCGCCGTCCAGAAGGAGGCCTCAGCCTTCTTGTACATCTGCCAGATGTCGTGGTACTGGATGGGGAAGATGACGAAGCGGCGGGGGTTCTCCCGCAGCAGCGGCTCCTCCTCCTCCTCCACGGCCCGCGGCACCTGGAATGGCGGGACAAGGGCTCGGGCTGGGCTGGGGCCGGGCTTTGGAGGGAGACTGAGGGGCGGCACCTCGGGGGAGCCCCCCGACAGGGAGAAGGGCTGGGAGGACGAAAAGATCCCTCTGAGGGAGAGAGATGGGCTGGGCAGGGCGGAGAGACCCCCCTGAGGGAGGGGAGAGACCCCGCTGAGGGAGAGGGGCCGGGGCGGGGTGTGGGGGTGCAATGCTCGGTGGGGACCAGCGGGCTCGGTCGGGGGCAGA
>VYXF01007449.1:518295-540989 GCA_013397295.1 Polioptila caerulea
ATGGGCGGCGGGAAGTGAAGGGCGCCGCGCCGGCCCTTTATATCCGCTTCGAAGTTGGCGCCAGAACGGCGGGCTGGCCACTCACAGCCCTCGCCACGCCCACCTCCGCCCGCCCCCGCGCTCCCATTGGCTGGTGCGGCGGGCGGGGCCCCGCCCCCCATTGTGGCGGCGGCGGCGGGAGGAAGAGCCCCGCCCTTGGCTTTGGCGCCAGAGGCGCGCGCACAAGGCGGGAGAGCGCGCAGGGCCCGCCCCGGTGCCGCGGGGAGCTCCGGGTGCGGGGCCTGCACCGCCGCCCTGCTGCACAAGGGTTCGGCTGCCCTGGAAACGGCCACTCCTCGTTTCTGGGAACGGGAACGTAACCTGGGTTTGGGGTACAGATCTGGAAATGCCACTTTGCTTTGCTTTCCCCTTTTCTTTTCTGGTCCCTCCTACCTAACAATTCATTTTCACTTTCAATACTCTGAACTCTGATCTCTGAATTTGGATAGAGATTAACTGAAATTAACTTCCTGGAGGAATTGACTCCTTGTGCCACCCGGTTTCACGTGTTTTAAATAAATAGTACAAGAAGAGAACACAGGAATGAAAAAGAGGTGAATATTCATAATATCTAAAAGTCAGCATTTATTTTTTATCACTTAAATTGCAATATAGTTTTCCTCATCCAATTCCTCAATGGATCTGCTTCTATCATATAAAATGTTTTCCGTGAAGCAGTTTTAATGAAACCAGGAGCTCCATGAGACTTGGAGGCTCTTCAGTCGCATGGGATAAAGAATGGCCTGGACTGGTCCCTGTCACCTGAGCGTGTTCACAGGGACAACGAGTTACATGGCCCAGCACTGTGCTGTGCTTGGCTGGAGAAGAGGCAGGCAGAACAGGAGTGCAGCAGAACTATGTAAGGGTACTGTGTTAAATTTACTGCTATGGATTGGGAAGAAAAGCAAAAGTACTCCCCCTCCAGCAGCACTTCTGACATTGTAAATTCAAATCGATTATTCATTTTAGCAGGTTAGTGTCCAAGACACAAATTTGGCTCTGAGCTCTCCTGTGCTGGCATGTTATCAGAAATGGCCCGCAGAGACATTAGGCTTGTGGTTTTTCTTGGTCCTGTTTAGGACATTGGACTGGTGCAGACACCCACCCCGATGTTCTGTGTGACCTTCTGAGCTAAATATGCATCCCAATGTACAAACCTAAATACACATCTATATCCCAGGAGAGTGAGCACCACAAAACCCCATCCTAGTAGGCAGCCTGGACAAGAACAAACACGCTCCTGCTCCGTCCCAGGAAGCAGGTCCTAGAAGCAGGAGTACCAGGCATCTCTCAAAAGGCTTACAAGTGTCTATGTAACATCCTATTATCTCCTGCCACTTCTACAGCTGACAGGAGAATTGGCAGAGAGCTAGAGCAGCATCCTCCCCATCCCACCCAAACTCATATACCCTCCCACTCCAATAAAGAACCCCAAAGCTACCACATGCCGTGGGCCAAAGGCTGTCACAATGCAACAGCTGTGCTATCTCTGCAGTCCAGCTGCTGTTCTCAGAAGCCCATGGCAGGGCATCAAAGACTTGTCCTGAGGACAGTGGCTTTGCAAGGAGAGAAAAGCGCCAGGGAAAACACAGAGTGAGTCTGTGAGGAAGCATGTCACAACTCTGTGCTGCTGGAGCTGCAACAAAATGGTGTTTAGAAATGAGTGCCCGTGCTGAACTGTTCTATTACAGCAGTTAACCCAAATGCATTGTTCCTCCCTTCATGTACATCCTTCTCCGTGATGCAATTGCATTTTGGGACCGGCATTTTCACGGCAGCTTCTCTGGCAGAGCTGGGTTGAAGGCAGTAGGCTGCTGCCCTGCTCTGAAGTGCTCAGTATCATGGATGACAGGGATAGTGACCAGGGATATCAGCTAGCTGGTGCTCTCTCTCTGGGCACGTGAAAGAGTGCTCTGCCGTTATGGCTCCTGGCCACTAGTTCTGAGTACTGTGTGCTCAAAAAAAACAGCCCCAGACTTGTATTAGTTTCTCTCACCTTCTTTGTTTGCAGGAATTCAGACACTCAGAAAGGTGGAAGGAAGAGCAGCCTGGGTGAGGCGGGTGTGGGGTGTTGTGTAACCACCCTGTGTGTATTAGGTGCCCCCCAGGCCCCCACCCAGCTCCACCCAGGCCCTGACATTCTCATCAGCTGCACGTGGAGCTCAGAAACCCCCTCTGTCCCAGCCACTGCTGCTGTGGTACCCTCAGTGCCAGCCCTGTCCCCCCAGGCACAGCTTGCAGCCCCCAGGCCCTGTGTCCCCATCACATCTGCTTCCTCAGGATGGCTCTTGCCGTGGCTCTCAGCTCACCAAACTGCTGGTAACGCTCAGGGCAGGGTTCTCCTTGCTCACAGGGTTGGTTTTCTTCCATTTCAACACAGATTACCTACAGAGCAGATAGACAGTGGCTGCAGGTTGCTGACTGCCTCCCACTACTGCAGCAACTTGTCTGATGGAAGTCAGTGAGGAGAACTGACTCATCACTAGCTGAGGACCCAGCATTTGCTGATGGTTTTCTCCTGATTTGTTTGCATGGTCTCATCCAGCCACATTTATCCATGCCAAATCCTGAAATCCTCACCCACTGCTCAGTCTGGTAGGATTGATATTTGTATAGAGCACCATGCTCAAGGGGCCCTGCTTTGCTCTGAGTTCCACATGCAGCACAAAGAAATCTAAGTACTCTAAATATAATCTGAGACAGGGGAGGTGAGCAGGAGAGGCCACCACCACCATCTCTGAGATGGTAAGCAGTGGTCTCAATGGCCTCCACTTTCTCCAGCAGGTTTGGAGATGGGCCTCAGCATTTCCTCACCCATCTGTACTGAGGAGAATGCTCCACACCCCTCCAGAGCCGATCTGAACCATAAGGACTCAGACCAAAACTTCAAAAATTTGAATGAAATATTTCCCCTGACAGCTGTCTACCAGTTTAGAGGTGGTCACCCTCCATTTCATCCAGGATTTATAACTGCAAAAACTGAACTGCAGGGCCAAGACACTTCAACAGGCTGTTTCACTGAGAAATCTAGAGCAGAACAAAACAAGTCTTCGTTAGTATGATTCTGGCTGGACATCACATTTGCCAATGCAGCCCATTCATTTGCAGCACCATCATTAGCCACCTGCTTACCTGATGGTCAGCCTCGTTGGAGATAATGAGCTGTTGGAAAGCAAAACCCTGACAGGGTTAACATCCCCAATGCCTTGATTTTTTTTAAAACTGCTGTTCTTGCCTATTCAAGAGCCTTACTCAACATTTACAACTCTCAGGACAAAGTCTGCAGGTAGTATATGACCATATGGCCTTTTAATGGTGTAATTGGATATGTCTCTTTGCTCTTCATGAAACTTGGCAGAGTGCTGCAGATGCAGTTCCACAAGTGCCAGGTAGATGATGCAGCACTGAAAGACTTTCAAGAGCTAGAGAAATGAGGCTTTCCAAGCAGCTGCACTAGCTGGCCATCAGCAGCCAGTAATATGCAAGAGCAGCACTGACTCTGGTGCCTTCCTCAGGACCTGTGAGCACACTGTGGAGAGATATTGTAATCCACACATTGCATTCATACCTGTGCTCAAGAAGGTTGTCCCTTTTCCTGGCTGGTAACACCACCCCCTTGTTTCCTGCAATAGCAGAAGGCAATGGCTGCAGCCTGTTGGCCCACCCACCACTGACTCACCTCAAGCAGTCAGTGTTTTGGTCTTTTTTTTGGTCTCAGCTCCTGCATTCTGGTCATGTGTAGTGGTGTGCTTTGTCTTTAACTTTGTTTTGATGGTTTGTNCCTTTTGGTCTCAGCTCCTGCACTCTGGTCATGGAGACTGGCTGATCTCCTGCCACACATGGACAACCACAAGTCTCCCTGTAGCAGCCTGTCAGTTACCACAGAGCAGTGAACTTTCCCAAGAGTTACATTCCTCACCACTTACTCAACCAAAACTGCCTGCTGGAGGGTGCAGCCCCAGGTCCTTAATTTCTGGGCAGGGTTGTGTTGGTTGTGTTGAGCAGGGCTGTGGCACAGCAGCACTTCTGGGACATCTCCTCACACACAGTGGTCTGAGCCACCCTTTCCCTCTTGGTCCAGAAGACAACCTTGCCATCTTGGTACGGCAGCCAGGAGCCCCCCCTGTACTTCCCAATGGTTCCAAAGAAAATCAGCCTCAAACCATGAAAGTCAATTAACTGAGGAGACAAAGGTGGGACTTGAAATAATTTTTCTTAACTGGGTCAGCAATGGGCACTTTGGTTACCACCTTAACCTTACTCACTGGCAGGGAACTCATATCTATTCCTCATCCCCACTCTATCTTCTTCCAATGACCTTTTCTTCTCCAGCAGAGACATTCTTTTTCCCCTGGAAAATGCAGATTGTCTTCAACAAAGTGTATACCTCCTGCTATCAGACTTC
Source organism: Polioptila caerulea (assembly GCA_013397295.1). Taxonomy (NCBI): domain Eukaryota; kingdom Metazoa; phylum Chordata; class Aves; order Passeriformes; family Certhiidae; genus Polioptila; species Polioptila caerulea. The sequence continues at coordinate 522,740 of VYXF01007449.1, forward strand.
CTGGTGTACATTGGCATTCCTATCCTAAGAAACAACCTAGTCAAGATTGTCATGAAAAGACTGAGAAAGGATGCTGCCTCCCACCTTTGGGACAGTGCAGCATTTTAGCCCTTTTCTACTCCAGATGGCCATGACATTTGCACTGGTCCAGCAGGGCAGTGAAAACAGGGAGACTTATCACTTAACATTTTTCTGGTAGCATCTGCCAGACACTTCCCTGCAGAGCATGAAAATGTTCAGTATTTGTCAGGATTCAATTAGAATTTTGCCAAAGAAGGGACTGGGAAAAGCCAGCTCCTTCCATGCCCTGTCCTGTTGTTCTGCCATGGTAATTTCATGGCGGGGTCTAGCAGTGACCCCATGGTGATAGAAGGTGCAAGGGACTGTTTACCTGGTCAGTCCCTGTGCACAAACAGATAGCAGCAGAAAAGATCCCAAATACATCCAAGTCAGTGAAGGATGAGCTAGGAATGCTCCTATATATATGAAGGCAGTAATTGACCCTGGGAATTGTAACCAGGGGAAAAAAGAGGTAAAATGGAAATTAGAACACTAGAGAAAGGCAGGTGCCCAGAGCACTTAGGGGACCATGAAAGCACAGAAAAGTGGGTTTATGTTGCACTTGCATTCAAATGGATAACCAGAGGTAGATAAATTGATGCAAGTCTGATATTAAATGAGACAATCCTATGTGGGAATGCAATGGGTAAGGGGTGACAAAAAAAAAAGATATTGTAATCCATTATCCTTTTGGCAGTACAGTCAGCCTGATTAAAAAAAAAAATCCCTTGCTTTATAAGGGTTCATTCGATTCACTGCTTTGTGACACTGAGAGGATTAAAACTGGCTGACTGATAGATTCTAGAAAGTCACTGTTGGGGCATATCATAACCAGCTCAGTGTCCTGAGGTGCCTGCAAAGTTTTATGTGGTAGATGTGGTGGGTAGAATGTGTGTAAAAGTAGCCTGTCCTTGGTATTAATGAAGCTAAATGCAGAATCATGCACTAGGGAAGAAAACTAAAGGTCACATTTGCGAACTGCTGGACTGGCCCTGCAGAGAGGGTCTCCTGGGTGATGATTTGTAGCAGCTCCATCAGCAGCTTCCCAGGCTAACCCATGGTCAAGGAAGCAAACCAGATCCTCTGCTCCATGGCAGAGGGATTGCAGCTGGAGGGAGGCATGACTGCTTCCCTCCTGCATAGTGTGGGACAGGATCCAAGGGGCAGAAGGGCTCAGCTCAAGATTCAGCCACCCAAAGGCAGGTGTCCACTCCTGGGTGGGGTGTGCAGGCACCAAGGGTACCTGAGACATTCTAAAGCATCCTGCCTGACCTCACTGTGCCATTCCTTCCAGCCACACACCTGGGCTCTCCAGAGCCTCTCAAATGTCACAAATATCCATATTTAGATAACCAAGTCAAGCCATCCAGTATGAGTTGTCTGGATGTCTAAATGCAATGTCATTATCTCGGACCAAACCCACTCCCTGTGCCCAGTCCCAACAGCAAAGGGTGGAAAGGGTGGTGACAATGTTCAGAAGACAGCTCCAGGGCACACTGGAGGATTACAAACCTGCCCTGGAGCAAGATGCCAGAGCAGGCCGTCCTGTTCACTGCTGTGAGAGCTGGGGAGCAGCCAGGTAGCCACTCCAACCAAGCATGGCTGTAACCAGCCAGAGGAGAAAAAAGGCATAAGATCTTACAGCTTTGAACAGTCACCAGAACATGGAGTTCAAAGAGAAGGTCTTTCCCACCAGGGGTAATGATGCTTTGAACAGCTTTCCTGAGCATGTGGCAGATTCCTCAATTCCCAGTCATGATCTCAAGATTTCACCTGACAATTTTATTCAGGCACATTATGTTTTGCTCAGAAGTTACCAACAAGTTTTGCTGAGCATAAAAGGATTAGGATGTATTATTTTATTAGTCCATTTGTCTGGCATCCATCAAGATGCTCTTCCATTACCCAGCAAGCTCAAAGGCATGCCAGGAGCTTCTCTCCAGCTATGCCCGTTGACGCACCCAGCTGAAGAAAGGAGGGAAAAGAATCTTCAAAATAAAGTTTTAACACTGAATACATCAATAAATAAATAAATCACTGATATTTTGTTGCAGCAAAACACTCTGGTCTCATATAATTCCAGCAGAAAAAAAACCCACTATAAAACAGGAGACCACAGGTCTGTTACCAACAGAACCCCACCGTACCTGCCCCACCACATATTGCCACATCTCTCTCTTGGGCCTTCAGTGACCTCTGATGTTTCCAGTGAAGCTGAGACACAAATCATTCCCTTAAAAGATACAGCATTTTTCATATTCCCTTCATTTCAAAACCCTTAAACAGATCCACTCCCTCCTCCTTTCCCACAAGAGCACTTGAGGAAAATGAGGGATTATGCTGCTGAAGTACTACTGGTGTTCCCTTCCTAGTAGGAATTGGGAAAGCTTCCATTTTGTAACCATCCTAGATCAATCACAGATGGAGAGAGCAAGGCACTACATGACCATTCTTTGCCTATACTGCATTGCAGAACTGCATATCCATAGACAATTTTCTACAATAGTTGCCTTCCCTGTGACTGTCACCATCTTTTGTTTATTTTTTTGCGTTAGATTTAAGTCCCCATCTATCCCCTTTTCTCAGTGCTGCCACATGAATTGCTCAGGACAAGGAAATTTGCACTCTCTTTCTGCTGGGATCCTGCTCCCTCCCCACCTTGACCCTGAAGCCCATTTCTAAACTTTCAGTATCAGCTTTCCTCAGCCACTTCATTCTCATTGTCCACAATTGCCCCAGATCCAGTGCCCAGTTGTCCCAGCTCAGCACAGATCCCAGTTCAAACGAAGCTTTGGAAAGCATGACACATCCCTTCCCTGGCCACAGCCCAGACACCCCAGCTACACATCCCTTATGATGAGACCTGATGGCTCCAGCTCCATGCAGTGAAAACACAGGCACATGATAACCTGGGCATGAAGTGTTTCCGAAGGTTGCTGTCCAGAAGAGGGATGGGATGCTCCACAGCTGCTGTGCTATCATCTCCCCTCCCCAGAGCTCATGGATGCTTGGCTGCAAAGGTAATCAGGCACAGAACTCGGAACAGCAAGGCTGCACAGGGGAGAGGAGGAGAGAGGGTGGGGAGGATCTGTGCTGCTTGGACTTTGTAAGCCAGTCCAGCAAAGCCAGGATCCTTTTTGGCATTCTCTGGGCACTGCCTGAAGGGGAATAGACTTCACACAGTTTAGCAGATTAGACACACACAAAGTGGGGAGCAGGAGCAGAAGAGACCAGAGCTCCTTCTTCTTTCTGGTCTTCCTGGAATTCATGCACTCTGGTGCCTTTATTTTTTTAGAAATAACATAAAATGGCCCAAGCTCCTGCCCTGAGCAGAACACACTCTCCCTATCTTGTGTTGGCAGTTATCAAAACACTTTGCAAAGGAAATACCAGAGATGGAGATAAGCACTGGGCTAAATTCACCCCCCACTACATTCAGGTTTCCATTCTCAGTATCACCTCCTCCTCTTTCCCCAGCTGATGGGCCATTAATCTTAAAACACAGAGAAAGTTGTGCCACTGGAAGAAAGCAGCTTGCTAGCCAAGCTGAGCAGACTTCAGCCACACCACCTGGAAACGGGCATTACAGGGCTGCTTCCTTCACACTGCTACCAAACAAACACCTCTCAACACCCTGTAAATAATCTCTAGTAATAACCTTAGCACTCAGAGAAAGTTGTGCCATAGAAAGAAAGCAGAAGGAATTAAAGTTCTAGGTTCCTGTCATCACCAGGAATTAGTTAACCACCAAAAAATTATTATTCACACGGACATTTAAAAGCTGAGAGGAATGATCATCAGATGAGAGCCAAGAACAGGCCCTTGTCTCCCACAGTAGTGCTAATGGTTAGGGAAAATACACTTTAACTTCTGGCCAAGTATTTCCTGCTCCCACCGTTTCCAGGAGGAAAATGTGCCTTTTCCCAGCATCTTTGCCTAATGTGCTCACACTGGTTTCATATAGAAGCATTACTAACAAGGGAAGATGTCAGGGATTGTGAGGAACATAGACCCACAAATGCTTCATTTTTCAAATCAGTCCAACTAAGTGCAGCCACAAATCATGCAAAGTTTTGTTAAACAGAGAAGAAATTTGAGCTTGCCTGCCAAGCACAGGAGGAGCAACAACAGCTCAGAATTTTATTACCTCTCATTGGGGCTAAGCTGGCTCTGCTCCCATTGATTGTGGAGAGAGGTGAGCAGCTATCATCTGCTCTGATGAGGCTGAACAGAAAGTGAGCAAAACCAGACATATTTAGCAACAGGGCATTTATCTAAGTACCTGATGTTGGAAAGAGTAACCACCACCCTGCTGTCAAACCAAAAAAAGCATTTGGCTGCCGGCCTTAAGCATGGTCCAGGCCTCAAGAGGCACAGCACAGACATCACCACCTCCCTCCACAGCTCTTATTCAGCCTCCAGAGTCAGCTGGGGCTCTTGATTCCAACTTCATGGTGTGAGCCTAGACTTCAGTGGGTGAAGTGCACCCCCCCTGCAATCTGTAGCTTGGCAAGTGAAGGTGAGAGGTGGGAACAAAGCATTGCTAACTTACAGAGGCGGTGAGGTGAGATATGAGAAAACATTGCAAAGCACCACCCCTTTAGCTATTAACTACTCTGAGCCAGCGACCTTCAGGGCAGGGGCTACACGCAGCCCTGCCTGTCGCTGCTGGGCAGGAGGAGGCGCATCCCCGCTGCACCGGGCACGCAGTGATGCTCTGCTCGCACACAGCCCGAGCGTGCTGCACAACACCACCCACGCTGGCAGCAGCAGGCAGGCAGCAAACCTCCGAGCTCCTTCGGAAGTGCCAGGCAATGGCACGTCCCGTGGGCTGGGAATTCTGTACCCAGCACAGAAGCAGCAGCTGGCCCCTCAGGGGCTCTGGCACAGCTCTCCAGTTGGCAAGGCTGAGGAGCGACCTTGCAAACTGAGTCTCATCCTCGATCTCCTGCCACTCCCCAGGCTGCAACCGCAGCATCCTCAGGGGTTACAAGTAGCACGGCGGGAAACAGCCTCCAAAACTGGGTGGCCGTGGCCAAATCACCCCACAAAAGCAGTCAGCAGTGGTGTTAACTCCCAGGGGACCAGGACCTGGCAGGGAGGACAGAGTCCTGCAAAAGGAAATGCTGCTGAACTGGTCAGCCCTCTCCATCCCCTCTTTTGAGCTCCAGGATGTCATCCAAGCTGTGTCAGTGACAGTGCTGGGCAAGGGACATCCTGGGTACCATCAGTGACATGTCCTGGTGGTGAACAGTGGTTTCCCAGACATGCACCACTGTCACTGTCAGGTTTTCATCCTCCCTCCGTGCCTGATATTGACTGAAGCAGTAGGACATTGCCATGTACTTCTGTGTTTTGAACTGTGTAGTGTCAGAGATGAAAGCACTGCTGGCTGCACCCCTGGGGTCTACTCATAACTCCAGAAGGTGACACATTAGATGCTCGTGTTTGAGAGGTGCTCATAAAAATCACCATCTACTGAGGTAACAGTAAGCAGTGACTTCTGTCACCAAATTGTACAAACGTTTCCCTGCTCTGTGTTATCTCCTTTTCACAGGCTCCCTTCAGTGCCATTTTATGAGCATATTTTCAGACAGCTTCTCACTGTTAGCTAGAGCCAGTTCAATTCCTCACAAGATTGTACAACCAGTTAGGGTTGTTTTACATTTAGTTATGATTTAGCCAAAGAAAAAACATGGTGAAGTTGGGGGGGTTTGTTTTGTTTCCTGGACCTAAAGCCACATTAGCCTCTAGGCAGTGAGCTAGAAAAAAAACCCCCATGTTTCTAATCCAGTAAAGCTCCCTGGTCTCTTTTAAGCATTAAATGGCTGATTTATCCACCAGAAGGATGGTGGAGGGTTTTTCACTCACAATCCTTTCAAGATGATTATTATTCTACTTAAAATGCCTTCCAATGTCTGCTTTTGAGTCTAATCCATGTTAAACAAGAGCTGGGAGAAAGCCTTCTCTGGTGAGCTAACAGAAGCTTTGCTTCAAACTCAAATAACCTCTTTATGGGAAACTCTTCTGGAAACTGTATAAAGCAAACATTGGTAGAAAAAAAAAAGAAAAGAAATTATATCTTCCTTTTTCTCAAGTCAGACCTCTTCTACTACAGTTACCCTCTGTGTTGTGAAGAGTCCTTCTTTGTGATCCCCCCTAGCTCAGACCATGAGCAAATCCCAATCCTACGTGCATTTATTAACAAGCTCAGGTATTTAAGGGTTAAAAGCCTCACTTATGGTAAGATAAAAATTAAGTATGTTGAGACTGCAAAAGAGCAACAGCTTGCTTAGAAATGCTTGTAGTCAGTAGCCAAAACTAGCAGCCATCATACAAGTATTTTTAAAAACCACATATTTCCTTTTTCCCATTTTTTAAATAAACTCGAGGAAAAGCAATAGAAGTATTCGATAAAACGCCTGTCAATGCCAGCTTGTGTTTGTAATATAATGTATATTACTAAGATGATGGTTCAGTATGATTAAGGGTATTCAAACTAAAGTCTAGGAAATAGCCACATCAGAAATGCATATAGAAATCTGAGTATTACCAAAAAAGCTTAAGAAAGCTAAATAAAGAAATGAAAGGACTAAGAATTTCTCATGTCTCACCAGGTGATATAAATTTAGTTCTTCTTTATAAAAAAATATTGAATCCAACTTTGAAATAAAAAGGTCTTTGTTCCCCTTATGTCTTAAATGACAATTTAAGGATACATCTGTAAAAGCTGCACACTCTAAAAGTCATTGCACGACTCTTCTGGCTAATAAAACCAAGGTAACCTTGGTACAGCACTCAAGCAGTCAGTGTTAATGGATTACAGGGTTTTAAGCAATCCTGCTGCAGAGGCATCCAAAGCACTGCAGGAATGTGGTGGTGCTCCCCTGCACCAACCTGTGGGTTTCTGTCCAGGACTTCTCCATCTCAGTAGGGGGCAGATCATTCAGATTATGGCCTGTTTGGATTGCTCATGCCACGGAGAGCTGGAAACACTGCACAAAGCAGGCAGAGACAGTGACTGAGGCTGTTTCTCCTACCCCAGTGTCCAGCTGCCATGCTGGGGGAGGGCACTCCATGCCAGTCACACCACAGAGTGACCCAGGGATGAGCAGATTCCTCCTAGATGGGTGCAGGACAAATCTACACTCACTCACAGAGGAACAGACACAAGTGCACAGGAGGGCCTGGGGCTTGGCATGTTCTGCCTGTACTTTGTGAGTGTGGTCTAGCATGTGGGTGCATCCCCCAAACACCAGTGTTGGGGCATGGACATTTCTCAGACCACTGAGTGGCCAGGAGCTGCACAACTTAAACCCTGTCTTCAGTGGGCACAGCAGGACCCATTCTGCTGGGTGCAGAGTTTAGGTGCAAGGAGCACATACCTGAAAAAAGAAAGATACATTCAGTCACAGAGCCAGTTAACAGCAGAATGAAGAATAAAATCTGATCTCACTCCAAGGCAGCAACTCATTGCCAGTGGTGCCCACTGTATGTTTTCCACAGACCCCAAGAGCCTTCATACTATTTCAACAGATTCAAAAATCAACTAAAACTATTGTCACAACAGGCTGAGACTCACACCTCTAAAATAAGCATCTTTGGGGACCACTCACTTCAAAAGAGAACACAAAGATCTGGTGCATTCAACCACAGCTTCTGAATTACTGCCAACTGTTGAGCAAAGGCTCTTCATGATGCTGTGGACTGACTCAGCTAAAGGCAGCATGGCATTACACTGCCTTATGGGAAATGAGCCACCATCAGCACAAAGGGAGTCCAGCACAAGGTTTTATAGCACACAATTTACTGTTTCCATCCTTATTACACCAAGGTGTCAAACCAGATCCTGAAGATGCAATGGCAGCAGTTAGCATGCTAATGGCTACACTCATTTTCAGCATCCTACAAACCACTCAGACTGGGAAAAAAAATTGCAGCATGCCTTGGTGTTAGCACTTTGCAATTAAATCCTCACCTTTCCATCTCTTGCTTGGAGCACTGTCTTGCTAGAAATAGTGCAGCCATGCCTGGCTTCCCACTTTTCTCACACCTTTATTATTCCAGCAGGCTGGGGCCTCTTGGTTTGTGGGGGCCAGCAGTTCATAAGCCCTTACCTTGCCCTGTGGAGAGCCATTTCATGGCAGCACAAAACCTACACTGGCACTGCTCTGTTATGCACAGGCTTTGGAAGCTTGGCAGTGAAATCCATTAAGCATGGACATTTAGAGGAGACGCAATTACTCCGCCTGTAACTGCGCCTCGGTGAGGGATCCTGCAGCAACACCACGGACATTCACTAACAATCACCACTCTGGGCCTCCACGAGGCACCATGAGATGTCTCTTCAGTCAGCTGTGTAGTACATTGCCACAAAGGAAAGTGAAGGCAGCCTCTTCAACAGCCTTGTTAATGCAGCTGTAAAAGAAAACAAAACAAAAAAAACCACCCCAAAAAACAACAACCCACACAAAACTTTCAATTAAATAAGCTACTTCAAAACCAACACCTACCCACGTTAGCAGGAGATTTAGCATTAAGTTCTTCTGGGGATGAGGGAAGTGTTTATACCTGCCAACAAAGCATCTCTGCACTCTCTGCTTTGCCCTGACAGAGAGGAGGTAACCACATGCACCCCAAGAGGGGCCGGAAAGTTTAATTACCTGATGGTAATGCCACACTTTCACAGGGAAGCCATGTGTTTACAGTTTCATATTGTCATAATTAGGGTCACAAACTAAAGCAGTGTCCCAGGACTTTAAATACCCAATTTGTGTAAGGGGCATTTCACAAAACTCAGCAAAAAAATTCCTTGCTATTAAGCAACCTATTATTCCCACATAAGTACACTCGTGTCTTACAGATGCCCTGACATGTCTCAGAAGAAGCAGGTAGTAGGCAAAAGTGTTACTTGCTCATGACTCAATGACATTAAACCAATTTGCTATAACTAACTCTGATGTAGGGAGAACTATTTACCCCACTAAAAAAAAAAAAAAAAAAAAAAAAAAAGGTTTACCTTCATTTTCATTGAAAACAAGCCTGGTTCAGATGGCTGTCAGAACACAAGAATGGAGGAGAGGCAGATGGATTGGTGTCCTCTGGGCTAAACCGAATCCATTTTTCAGGACTGGTTAACAGAGATGGCAAAGCTGAGCTGTTCATTGTGTGACCTGAGCTGTGACTTCACTGCAATGTGTCACTGACCCCAGGGTGAGGCACTGGTCTCTCTTGGGCCCGAGGCACCTGAGCAGATGTGACAATGAGCTTCCATATGGTCTGTTAATGGTCACTAAAGGCCTCAGCAGATACACGTTTTGATATCTCTTGGACAAAACCATGTTTCCATTTGATCACTGTCAGATGGTATTTGAGTGCTAATACCTAGAAATACCTGAGGGACTTGACCTCCTTCTTCTGGGAATTTCACCCTGTGTTTTGAAAACACAGACTTGACTGCATGCCCTGCTGAAGTGTTGCTGTCATTCCATGACATCCTGGAGCTGGCTAAACAAGGACAAGAGCCCTAGAGGAAGAAAAGGAAAGGTTTTTGCAGAGATTATGTCCTGGTGGTGTTGTACACATATATTTAAAATCAAGGGTATAAAGGGTTATTTAAGGTTATGGCTGGGGTCGTGGTAATAAACAGTTCAGGCCTACAGAAAATCAGAGTATTGGCAGAAGAAACTCACATGTGAGATTAAAAGTAATGAGTACATCATGTGACGGAGTCCATACTTTTGTTTGAAATTATTTTTCTATGCAGAGCATTTCTGCTCCCCAGGGTCTGCCCCTGTAAAATGCCTCCATCTCTGTTCTGCTTGGGTTTTCAATCTTCAGCCACACATAGGTGACAAATCTGCTAAGTGTGTAATTCACGCACATGTATCTACCTCCAACTTTCCATCAGCTCCAGAGGAGATTCAGAGGGTCCATCTGTGCATGTAAATAAGGCTGGGCAGGACTTGCTTACGAGCAGGGGCCACCTGACACAGCCTGGCCACCTTTCTGCAGCTCCATTCTCTTCACACCAGTCTCCAGGCTGAGAGCTAAGGGTGTAAAGCTGACCTTCCCAGCACCTGTGGAGGCCAAGGAAAGGATGGGCATTTTGAGAGAATAACTGATGAATCTGGTCACAGAAATGAGTATTGGGAGTAATCCTGAGCAAGAATCAGAGCATTTCAGTGGCCTCTGTGAGAAAGGTGAAAAAGGCAGCACTACCATTGAGCTCAGTGGTTTCTACTCATCAAGAGCTGGGCCATGTGTTGTTTTCCCCCTGTGCAGATAGGCTGCATGCACATTAGCAAAAATACACCCTCCTTTCCAGGTGGAATGAGATTGCTCAAGCAATCCCAGAGTTGGATTTGGTGGCCCCCATTGATCCCTTCCAACTCAGGATATTCTATAATTCTGATCCCAGTCATGGGCTGGTGTCAGTGCTCTACTCAGTCACAACATCCATGACTCTTCTCAGAGGAGCTCAGCAGCAGGACAAGAGCCACACACTGGAACAGGGGAAATGAGTTTTTACTGTGAATGCGGTCAGGCATTGCAGTAAGATTTCCAGAGAGGATGTGGAGTCTCCATCTTTGGAGCTACTTAATAGTGGACAAGACTCTGAGCAGCCCAGTCTGGCTGGCCCTGTGTTAAGGAGAGAGTTGGACTAGAGACCTTCCAGGACATCTCAAATGGTTCTGCTTTTCCATGTGGAGATTCAGTTTGCTGGAGTCTCTGCTCCACCATGAACTGGAAAAGAAAAAATCTTCCTTGCCAGCAGTACCAATTTGCCCACCTCCATTCCTAGTGAAGCTACTCCACGTTTGCAGATGTCAGAAGAGATGCAGTCACTGAGTTTATAAAACCCAAACCCTAGGATCTGTGACCTGTATTTCTGGGGAGTTCAAGGGAACAATGTTATGTCTCCTCCTTCCCCTTTTAATTCCCAGCAGCACAAAGATGAAAGCAATGCCAATCCCTGAGCTCCCATACCTCAGGCTTGCCTTCTGGAAAAGCACAGCTTGACATTTTTAACTACATGCTGAAAGGTACATTGTACATTAGCCACAGTCTGTACAGGTGAACGTTTTTATAAAGGAAATGCTTTTAAAAACTTCCTTGCCATTAATCTCTTCAGATGTGAAATGCCAAAAATTGTACAAATTCTTTCAACTACAAGAATGCTAAGGCTTCCTCTGAGGTAAAAGCACACAATTTTGCACATTAAAGACAGGGTACATGAAAGAAAGGTCTCTTCACAAGTTACCTAATCCTATTGACCCCACCCTTTGCAGATAAAGCCCTGGGAACTCCTGCCCAGCCTCTCCCTCAGGCCACCCAGCTCTGGTCCCACCTCCACTCCATCCAGGAAATGGATATGCTCTATCATAGGCCAGCTTTAGAAATCTTTGTAACAAACCCACCTTGTCTCCGGGACTGGTTAGAAGGCACAGGTTTGCTAGCACCAGGATAGGTCATGCACACCATGGAGGCCCTGGGCAGAATCCCAGCACAGCCATCAGGAAGTTATTCCATGGCCTGTGCCATAAAGCCCAACATTACCCAAATGCCTGTCTTTATCCCAGGTCATCTGTGAGGCATGGATGTAGCTCAAGTGTGAGGTGGGCTAAGGGCAGAGGGACTGCCAGCCCAGCCCAGCTCAGCTGTCAGGGGACAACCCACGCAGCTCCCATAACTCAGATATGTGTCTGGATACCAGGTGAGTTTTATTACTTGCTGGTAAGGCATTAACCTCAGCTGTTTTCTTCCTCTGTGCAAGTTAAACCAGCTTGATTGCATCTGTATTTGGTGGTCCCTCTCTATTAGGCTTCCCTGCACAACCAGGGCTTGGGTCCTGGCTCCACAGAGCAGAGACTTTAGTTAATAGCAGGAGTCCCAGTTTGGTGGTGATGAAGGCTGCAGAGCTGCAGGTTAACCAACCTAACAGTGTCTTGAGTCACAGGAGTTTACATTTGCCCTTGACCCCCTACTGCCCCTCTTGGAGGGCTCCATGCTCTCAGGCTGGAACAGAAAGCAAAGGTGTGGGTGTCAGAGAAGAGGTGTCCCAGTCATGGACATCTGCAAACCTCAACTTGGCAAAGTGGACCAACAGCAATGCCAGATGTCACGTCTGCCTTTTGCTCTCTGGACAGAGCATCATGAGGCTGCAGCACTTCTGTGCTGGGCAAGCAGCTGGGGAAGTGCTCCTGTAGCCCCTTGCCTTCTTCCAGACTGGGACAGGGCAAAAGCCACAGGAGAACTGGGTGCTGTCCAGGCAGCAAAGCAGTTTTTGCTGTACAAAGCCAGGCCTACCCTACCCCCTGCCTAGTGTCACCCCAGGCTTGTGCAGGTCTGCTGAGGTCCAAGCCCAGCAGCAGCTCTAACTCTGCTAAGTCTGGGATTTAGCGCTACAGCTGAAATCCTGTAGCCTGCCAAACACTGGGAATGTCAGCCTGTCCAAGGTCAGCCAGTCTTCAGAAACTTCAACCCTGTCCTGAGGATGAGAAAAAATCTTCACAAACCTGGAACAAGAACAAAGTTTCTGCAGGAAGGAGAGGTTCATCTCTTGCTGATTAGCTTCACACACCCACAGGATCACTGCAGAGCTCTCCCGTTTCCTTACACTCTGGTGTTTACCCAACAGTTAGAGGCAGCCATCTCTAAGGGCCACCCTCAAAGTCCCACCGTGGATACCAGGACAAAGAGAGGGGAAGGACATGGCCGGGGAGCCTCAGCAGGACACCCAGCAGGGCTCTCTGCAGGAGAGCAGCCCACTGGGGATGGAGCAGATATCCCTGTTCAGAGATATGCTGGCATTGGGAGTCACAGTGGGAAAGGCTGGAGGGAAGCCAGAATTGAAATGAGCAAGCTGGGACAAACTCAAAGGGGCTGAGTGGAGTCAAGGGTGGCATTTATGCTACAGGTTGAGTCGTCCCCACTTTGGTAACTGCATACATCCTGAGGCCACTGACTGTAATTTGCAGCTTGAGTTGTGTGTCACTGGTGGGAACACAGCACTACCAGGTGGGCACCAGCTCGTCTGCATTGTGCTGTGTCTCACCTGCTGGGGAGCTTCCCCCTCTCCACTGCAGGTGACTGATTTTGGCCCTTTTCCTCATCTGGCCATAGTTTGAGACTCACAGAGGGACTCGAAAGAGAGGGCTGCTCTCACAGGACGTACCATCCCACTCCAGCTGTGGCACAGCTGCCCCTCCCACGGCACCAATGCTCCGCTCGGAGGCGGCTGCAGCTGCTGCTGCTGGAAGTGCTCCCACGGCCTGAGCCCTCTGTGCTCCCAAAGGAAAGACAGCAGGAACACAGCGTGGTGAGAGGCATGAAAGACAACTCTTTGCTGGGCTGGGTCTTCATTCTTGCGTTTTGGAACATAGCAGAGCCCATCCCTTGAAATGTGGGAAGCAGGGCAAAAAGAAGTCTTTACTGGCAATGCTTAGGTTGCAGTAAAATCCAAGATGTGTTGAAAGGACACTCCTAAAAAATATGCTTTTATATTTAAACATCTGTTGTCAGCAGGTTTTTTGTGAATTAGATGAGTCAAATTCCTGCCCTGGGCCAAAGCTCAGTGCCATTAATTACACAGGGGCAACTTCTCTCCCTCCTCCAGCTGTGGCTTCTCCACTGCATCCTGGCCTGAAGCTGCTGAAGGACGGTTCTTCAGTCAGGGAATTGGTCTCCCCTGCTGCAAAGCACTCACCTTGCCAGCTCATCTCAGCCAGGAAAGGTATGTTCAGTGTGAGGCAGCACCTTGAGGAGCAGCAGAGATGAAACAAGTTTAGGAATATGAACTCCTAACCCTCACCTTCCAACGCAGCCTCTTGGACCTTTCTCTGCATCTCAATGGCCTCTCTGTTGCAGTTATTTTTCCCTTAGGAACTTGTGGAGGCAAAGCAAATTTCCTCCTCCCACTCCCTATTTGGGTCCCCAGGCAGACAGCATTGGCTCTGTGCTCTTTCTCAAGTTCAGCTTTTTCCATCCACTGAATTTCACAGCACATCAGCTCAGGACATGACACAGACCAACCAGATATAAGGTCTCTGCATCAAAGCAAATACCTGAAGAACTATCAACATTAGAAATGAACTTTTCAGAAGGTTTTGGGTCAAAACTGTAGAAAAACACAAGTGAAGATATTATCTGGGTAAACATTTGGAAAGCCAGGTGATGGATGCTCTGCTTTGAGCAAGGTACACATTGCCTTTGCTACACACAAGTTAATGTTAGAAGGGCAGATTAATATATAAACTTGTTCACTGAAGGGTAACACCAATTCAGCAATTTCCAGTGGGGAAATTAAGGTTTTCCTGCTTGTTCCATAGAGACTAAATCTTACTGTTTTCTTCTCAGAGCATGGCAAAGGCTGTCTAAGCTAGTTTGAAATCTAAACAACCTTCTGATGGACATTTACTGGGCCTCTTCTAACAAATCCACTCTGAAAATCTGTACCAAGATCTCCAGGCTCTCTCCAAATGTGCCATGGTGTCCTCATGGTGCAAGGCAGGAGTGTCCAGGTCCTGGCAGTGGTCAGCCAGCATCCATGCCATAGTGGAAGACAACCAGGAAGAGGCAGCATCTCCCCATGCTACATTCCAGGGAAGTGGATACCCTGTCAAGCACAGGAGAAATCACCTGTGATGCCTGGGAAGCATGGGAGAAATCACCCTTTCAGTCAGCAATCCAGAGGGAGAGATCCATTCTGACATTATGTATTTTAACTCTGAATTTTAATCCTTTTTGCAGTTAATACAGCTGACCACAAAAAAACCCTCTTAGGTTTCCAGAACTGTTATTACAAGGGACTGCATCTATCTCTGTTGAAGACTTGCTGAAAACACAGCAAGTATTAGGAAAGAAAACTAAATCTAAACACATATGCTGTGATATTTATTGTTACAAGATCAGCTCCTTCAGTGAACTAACCACAAATAGCTTAGGAAATTTCTGTTGGGAACAAAAGCCTGGAAAAACCCAGCTTCCCAGGTTCTGTTTTGATTGTTGTATTGGAGGGAGCCTGTTATTTTACCCAGCAAGGAAACTCCTCATGTTTGGCTCTCTGGTGCTCCCATCATAACTCCTGGTAGTGCTGCAGCTGCTGATCACACCTCGCCAGGGTGAACAGCAACACAGCCCAGAACAACACCCCTCCCACATGCTGGGGCTGGGACCTCCTCAGGGTGTTTTCCCTGTCAGGGAAACGTGTCTGTGGGGCACAGGGTATGTTCTTCCACCTTCCCCATCCCCAGCTTGCACCAATGCTGCTGAGTGCAAGGGCCAGGTTGGGCTGGGCTGGGCTGGTCCTTGCACTGGCTACAGCCATGGAGATCTGTCCTGTGGCCAGATGGTTGGTTGCTCCAGGAGCTGAAGACAAGAGAGCAAGCACCTGAGGAAGCACAAAGCTCAGGCTCTGCATCACAGAAGAACAACAGTTCCTTGGCTTTAACAACGAACAAGTCTGAACTAGAGGGTCTCCCTTTGAGGTTAAAGTGAGGTGTAGGATAGGGTCTGTGAGATCATCCCACAGCAACCATGGACTGGGGAAAAGGCAGGGAACAAAAAAGGTCGCTGGAGCTGGCTGCAATTTTGCACATGCCCTTCCTCTTCACAGATAAAAGACTGTCAGGAGAGTGACAGTCCTGCATGTAGTCTGGGGATAGGATGAGACATGGCATGAGGCAGAGTCAGGTATGAGTTAACAGTATGGTTTAGTCTCATACCTGGGGAGTGAGCAATCTGAAAATAAGATCTGAAAGTCACATTTTGTCCAAGCAATTGTATGCCTCAACTCCACTTTGGCCTTTGCTCATAAAAGTCCAGTCAAATTCTATAGCAGGCTAAATAAGTGCTAGTGGCTTCAATGGATAATGGTAATATTAAAATAATCCCACATTCCTCAAATAAATGTGATGGTTTAGAAGGACTTGGATGTTAATACGTACAAGTATGAATGTGTGTGTATATGCATGTATGCATTTATCTCTCTATAATTAAATATTTTATTAGAAGGCATGATTGAAGAATGCTAACAGCACGCATCCATAGCATACATCCTTTTCTTTCCCAAAGCAGAGGCTGAGAGTGCCAGCACAGCAGGAGTCAGAAGAGGCCACCTACCATGTAACTCCAGCATCATTGTCCACAAGAGCTCCTGGGCACCCACAGGATTTGGGAGAAGCCAGGAGCCAGCACTGCTGGCTCCCTCAACACTGTGCTTTTGATGTGAAGGCTTCTGGCTCCTTGCTGGGCTGGCTGGCTGCCACGCAGAATTGATCCACATGCCATATTTGGCACTTGTGCTACACACTTCCACCCTTGCTCTTGAAGATCAGCCAAGATGCTATCCACTGGCCCTGCTGGGAAACAGTCTTAAAAGGCACCAGGCCATCATAAAAAGGAATTTGCCAATTTTCATTAATTTTTCTGAGTAATCGTGCTTATCAGGCCTTTGGCTTTTGGGAGATTTTCTCGTTAATTCTCAGCAGTCCTTTAGGGGCAGGGAAATGCCACTGAATGGCCTTAGAGTCCTTCAGTGTCACTGCTCAACCACAGCAGCATTTGAGATCACTGCTGCTCAAACACTTTCCTGGCTCTAGCAGTGATCTGCTTCAAAACACAAGGCGTTTGGCTCGTTTTGACAGCTGGTTTATGGAGCCAGCATTGCTTCCAAATGAATCTGGGGAACTGTCCTGGAATGAACTGTTTCCATGGGGGCAGCCAGGAAACTTTCCAGGAGGCACCACTCCTTCAGAGACAGCCTGCAGGGATGGAGGAGGAGGAATTCTCACTTCTTGTTGAGAATTTTTCTCTCTGATACTTGCAGAGCCAGTTCCCTTGGGACATTTTTTTTGAGGCTATTTAATCCCATATTCAGCTCCACCATCTCCTCCTCTTAATTTCTCCTTTTTCCAAGACCTGCCTCAGATCCAAAACAACTTTGTGACTGGCCTGGCTCTGGAGCCAGGGTTCTGCATGTGACACCACACCCCCGCGCTCCCAGATGATCTACTCCTCTGACAGAACATCCTTCTCAGTCACAATTTGTGTGGGAAGGGACCTATAAAGGTCATCTAGTTCAACCCCCTGCTATTCCATACACCCAGGCTCTCAGAGCCCCATCCATCTGACCTTGAATGTCCCCAGGGATGGGGCATCTATCACCTCTGGGTAATCTGTGCTGGTGTTTCACCACCCTCATTGTAAAAAATCTCTTCTTTACATCTAGTCTAAATCTGCCCTCTTTTAGTTTAAAACTTTACTCGTTGTCTTATCAATATATGCTGTGGTAATACATGCTGCCCCATCTTTCTTATAAGCCCCCATTGCTATGAGCTAATCTCTCTGGCACTGATCTGACCACTCGTTGCCTTCTTTCCCCCGGCCCCTCCATCACAAACTCTTGGGCTTTAGCTCAGTTTAGGAAGAACCAGCAGAATGAACGACTGGTAATTGCAGTCAATGCAGTCAGCGCCGGGGAGCAGCAAGAGGAATGACACCTCCGTGCCTCCCGCCTTTATCAGCCCCTGGTCTGGAAGGGAGGGAGGCAGAACGGGCTGGACACCAAGCAGCCGCTGTACTGCCCTGCCCTGGGTCCCTATGGGAATGACAGCCTTGCCTTCAATATCTATAATCTTCTGCTGTCGAGCAATGTGCAAATATTGCACTGCTGGAAGCAAAGAGCAGCCGAGGATTGAGGGATCAGCTCCACAGGCTTGACAGGCGCCTGTGGGCATCGACTGTGGGGGTGCCCGGCTGGCCCATCCTTTGCCCGGGGGCTTCCCTGTACCTCCAGAACGTGGCCAGAACCGCACTCAGTGCTGCAAACCTGCCCCACAGGGCATCCCCCGGGCTGGGCTGTTCTCCAAAGGGCTCCAAGCCACGTCTGCGAGAGCTGTGCTGCAGTGCCCTAGCCCAGGAGTGCTGCTCCTGCTGCACGGTCCCCGCAGATGACAATGTCTTCTCCTCAGCTCCGGGAGAGGTGCGGAAGGATCTGGTGCTTGCGAGGCCCGAGCTAACGGGCTGGGCTGGAAAGTTTTGGAAGGGACAGGGGAGCGCGGCAGCCTGCCCAAACCCGCGATCAGAGGCGGCCGCGCACCCCTCCCCTGCGCCGCCGGCTCCCTCCCCCGGCCTGGGGCGCTCCGGGGTGGGATTCTGCCCGCGAAAGGCTCCCGGGCCGCCGGGCCCC
>VYXF01007449.1:544310-563496 GCA_013397295.1 Polioptila caerulea
CGGAGTCTTGCCAGCTTCTCAAGTCATTTGTAGTTTCTGTCTTGTGGTAGGAACTTGCTTGCTTTGCCCTGTGCAAATTGGAGGATAAGCAAAGAAATTTCAGAGAAGAAAGGATGAGTTAATTCAGCAGAGTTAATGGGGGAGAGATGAGGCAGGAAGAAGAAAGGCAGCAAGGAGGTATCACAGTAGGAAAGCCTGATGAGAAATAGCCCCTGGAGGAGCAGATTCTGGCCAGTGGGAGTAGAAGAGACTTTTGACACCAGTTAGAAGAGGGCAGAATGGTAAGCAGGACTCATGGTTGTGCTGTCATGGCTGGGTTTCTCCTGGGCACGATGTGCATCGGTGTTGTGTTTCACAGCTGAGCCCTGGCACAATTTGCCATCCAGCAACAAGCTGGCAGCACTGATGGGCAGTCAGGCCGGGTGATAAGGGCTGGTGGAGAGGCATGCAGCTGCCTTTGAAGGCTTGAGCCCCCTCTGTTATATTCAAATAGTGCTTGGGAGCAAGAAGGGTGAAAGCATATCACAGCAGCAGGCTGGGAACCAAATCCTGATGGGAAACCTGCACATGCCTCAGAGCAGATCCCAACACCTCTTGTCAGCATCAAAAATCCGTTTTCAGCTTTGCTCTCAATTCCAGATGGTTGTACGTGCTTTTCCTTTTTCTTTGCTCAAGACAGAAAAATGTAGTTGGGGTTTTGCAGGTGCTGCTGCAGCACAGAGCAGGGGTGGCAGCTCTTGGAAGCTAGGACAGAGGCTGTGGCCTCAGGCATTTCCCCATTGGTTTCCTGAAATGGAGGAATAATAAAGACGTGCTAGGGTTTGGGTTTTAACAGCTTTTTCCTTGGCACCACAACTCCTGACTGGAGATGAGATGTGATTCCATCAAGCAAATCACCCCAGCTGCAGCACAGGAGTAACACAGATAGAGGGTGTATTCACCAGCTTCTAGAGGGACTATCACATAATTTTAAAACCCGCGAGTGTCCAAAGCTTTGCCTGGACCAAGCAGATGTTTCTTCTGCAGACTGATGTGTGAACACGTCACCTCGTGGCTGGCTGGTCCCAGCTGCAAACACAAAAGGGTCCTGAAGGGACATGAAATGCCATGCCCCATTAGTTTCTTACAGGAGTTCAGGTTTATTTTTCTACTCTTGTTAAAATGTGCTTCCCTCAAACGGAAATTTGATCTTTCAAATTCCACGTTGATAGCAGTTTATTTCAACATTTTCTTCCTGTTTCTGTTAGTAGTCAAAAATGCCCTCAAATCAAGACATTGTGCTACACTTTCATAGGGAGCGTGGAGCCTTCAGAAAATGTCATCTCCAGCTGAATGTCTGGGACTCCTTGAACTTCCCAAAGTCAGATTATTTCAGATTCTGCAGTTAATGTCCAGTTGTAGATCTGGCAGTTGCTGAGTTAAATGTCTCCCTCTCTCTCTCCCATTATATTTCTTGTCTTGTTCAAAGCACCTCGAGCTTCACCAGAGCCCAGAAGCAGCGGGCTGTGCTGTCCCCCTCGGCACAGCTGTGTTGCACCTGGACTTGGAAAACTGCTGACTGGGTATTTTCCACAATTCCCCCCCCTTCACTTGGCAGAGCATGGGTTGCTTTTGCCCTGGAAACTATTACTGATCTAAAAAGTAAGCCCAGGGCATGTACAGAATAGCTGGGAGCTGGTGTTTTAGTTGGCAGGAGAGGAGAAGCGTGGGAACTCCTTGTATCCCTGCCCACTTCCCGTCCACCGCCTGCTCCTAATTCCTTCGCTGGCCAGAGGATGTTGCTGCAGACCAAAACAAAGCTGGAAGTGCTTTGCCTGGGAGTGCTTTGCCTGGGAGTGCTTTGCCTGGGGTGCAGCTGAGGCCATGCGTCACCTGCTGGCCCCCTAGGTAAGCCTCTTTCTTTTTGCCAGCAATAACTGGCTGCGGGTTGGAGAGGCTGATTGCAGCAGTGCTGTCTCAGCCCCCAGTCCTGTGCTGGTGTCCTGGAGGGTGCTGCCCTGCGGCAGTACCAGCTCAGCCCTCCACAGACTCCACCTGCAGGGCTCTCCAGCTGATACCCTCCCTCCCTGCTGCAACAGAGGGTTGGCATTTCAGCTTAGGCTGGTCCGCTGTCCAGTTCATGGGGTGTTTGTGAGGAGGGATTTGGGAGGACCAGAGGCAGGGTAAGAGGCACTGGCATGCATTTTTCAGAAATGGTGCCCTGTTAAACCACACCCCGTGGACCACTGGCAGAGACGACACTGCTCCCGTGTAGATTCCTTATGTGGCTCAGCCACTCCTTGGACGGGAGTTGCACCTGAGCTGCAGGGCTGTGTCCATGCTGGTAAACTGCACCATGGCAGCTGCCGGCACTGCCCCGCTGAGCTGGCATGAGTTTTGATCAGGACCAGCTTGTACTTTCCCAAATAATGCCTGGGCATGGCTTAGGGACCAGCACAGGGACCATCTCAAGGAGAGCTTGAATTTGGCCTCCCAGTTTTGGAGACAATGTTAGTAGTCAAGGCTGTAGCTGGCTGGTTTCAGCGCAGCTTGGGAGCAGCTCTAGAGCCTCCAAAGGTACAGGGCTCAGATCACCCTGTGGAAGGTTCCAGGAAAGGGTGTTTTCACCCAGATTGCAGGAGCTAACAGAGAAAGTAGGGGGTTAAGGGCTGGCAGGGCCATGAGGGACTTGCACTGGATTGGGGGAGGAGGGAGGCTGCACCCCAGGAGTGCTGGTTAATGCACGCAGCAGAGAGAAATAGCTCTTGCTTCCAGCTCTCAGCTCTGCCTTGCTCCCAGGAGCTGCTGCCCTTAGGGATGGCTGAACTGTCAGTGCAGTGACTGTCAAACCATTCCACTCCTCCTAATTTAGTGACATTAAATTAAATGTGGATACATGCTGGGTGAACTTAATATCCAAGCCTTTACACTTGGAGGAGGGGGTGATGTGGGGCTTTGTGGCACAGTAGCCCTCAGCACAAGATGCCTTTGCTGAGAATGGGGTGGAAAACGAGGAGACATGCCGTGGTCTAGATGAGTAATAAAAAGATGACTGCAAGCTGCAGAAAGGAGAAGCTGACTTCATTTAACTCTTCCCAGGACACAGGCCAACCAGGCCAGCAATTACTTATTTAGCTGTAGGATAGGAACCCATAATATTAAGGTGTCCTGACACGCACATCATCCTAACCCACATAAAGGGCTAATACTAATTTTCTGCTGAACTTGCAACATAGCCATTGCAGCAATCCCGGGCCGGCTGGGCGGGGTCAGTTTTTGCTGTGTCTCACGGCCCGGGGCTCCGTGCCCTGCCCGGCCCTCGGTGTCACCCGGGCCCCGCCGGGCCGGGAGTCCCCTGCCCGCAGGAACGGGGAGCAGCTCCCAAACCGCGGGCACTCTCGGCAGGGAACAGGCAGAGGCTGGAGGTGCCTTTTGTTTTTACTTGCCACCATTTTTGATTCACGCACTGGATGGAATGTTGGTAGAAATCCACCTGTGTCAGTTCCAAATTCTCTTGGGAAATAAGTATGGCTGCTGACAGAACCCTTGGAAAAGGTGGGAGCAGGTTTTGCACAGAGAAGCAGATTTTGCTAACCAGAGCTGCACTGTCCTGATGACGAATTAATTCTGTCTTCCACCCACACAACACGTACAGCTTGTAATATGGAGGAGTCAGCCACAAGGGGAGAAAAAACAGACAACTGAACAATCCAAACCCCTCCCTAAAATGATCCAAACCCATCCTTTGCACAGAAGTATTGGAAGCTGTGTTCTCGCTGTGGGAAGAACATCATCAAAGCACTCCTGAAGAAGTGTATTTCCCTTTGTGCTGAGGATGAATAATGTTCTTCACCTGGTGGAAGGAAACTTGGGCTGCAGCAGTAGTCCAGTGGATGATGAATGAGGAGCTGCATCGCGGGATGCAGTCCCAGGAGAAGTCATACATCAGAGCTCAGCGTGCTGTTCTCCCAGCACTGCTTCTTGCTCTTGTTGCTTGTGGGAGATTGCCAAGAAATCATAAATAACCAGGAGAGAACTGTCTTACCTCACTGTCATCTTTCTCACATACCTTTGTCTCTGCTTGGACCTAGAAGCTCTTTCTAGAGTAGTTCAGCCTCTTCCAGAGAAAACTAAGTGTAGCCAAAGAGCAGGGACTCTTCTGAAAGGATATGGAATGCCTTTTGACAGGTATTACACTAAAACTGTATGAAAGGCTGGCAATATCTTCTGTTATTTTAAACAGGCAGCTAGGATGTGAAATACAGTGGATAACAGATACCTTTCCTGGCTCCTGAAATGGAAGCCACTAAGGGCTCACCTGGAAGAGATGTTCACCCAGAGCAATGAGAGAAGTGTCCTTGCTGCATCTCTCCTCACCTGGTGAAGCATAGGAGCCAAAGGTGACCACAGCAGCACAAAGCCCTTGCAAGAGGCAGGGAAGAAGTGAGCAGTTTGCTGCCAAGCACCTCTCTGTCTGCCTCACGGTGTCTGAGACCATGGTGTTTAAACCTCAACTCCTGACCATCCCTCATGAGAAGCAGCTGAGGAAGGAGTGTAGTGGAAAAATCTCCTTGCAAACTAAAGTCAGGTGACTTGCAATACCTGTAGACACCCAGGTATATATTTCTACCCAGTGGTTGGCACATACAAGCCTGACCAATACCAAGAGATTTAAACTGGCACAAAACTGTGTGTGAAGCCATCACTGTTGTACCAGCAGTGCCTGTAGTCCATAGCTCCCACACTTTCCAGCACCAGTCCCATGCATGACCTTGAGGCAGCACAGGTTTGAGCCATTCCAAGAGTATATACTTGATCTTACTGAGGAGTTGCCTGATCCCATCCAGCCCTGCAGAAACACAGCAGAGGAACAGACAATGGCTCTGCATTGCAAGCTTTTCCTCACCTCTTCCTGTCTCCTTTGCTTCATGTTAGGGGTTAGGTTTCTTACCTTTTGGTCCTTTTTACTTAGGGATTTTTTTTTCCCATAAACTGCTAGGAAACATGATTTGGTAAGCAGACATCTGTCTTTCAAACCAAGACACTTCCCTTTTTTCTTGTTCAGAAAACATTTTTCTCTTTTCCACACTGATGGAACAGCTTTTCATTTCTGTTCTCTGGAAGGCTCTGGTTTGGTGCTCCCTGTTTAACATGTTAGTGTTGTGAGATTCAGGGTAGCTTGTATGAAGGAGTCCCACCAGCTTTAGGACTGCACCTCAGAAAAGATAATGACCAGCCAAGATGCAGAGCCATGTCCCTGTCCCACTCCCTTTCCCTGTGAGAATACAGTGAAAAGGTAGGAAAAGATGAGAGATACATTACTCTCAGTAGTATCTGACTACAGAGGGTTCCTTTTAGTCCTGGCCCAGCTGGGGACAAACAGTCCCATCACTGCCTCCACTTTAAATAGCATTAGGTTCAACTTCGGTTGTTCCCCAGGTATGCCATTGAAAGCCTGGGCATTCCAGCATAGGGAAGATGGATGTTTCACCCCAGATGGATAATTTTTCCAGGAAACACCTTTGTTAGGTGAAAATTGGTTGGTGTTGCAGTGACTTCCCCCCTTAGCAGGTATTTTCATACTGTTACCTGCACCTGGTGGCACAGTGGGCATTCATGGAAAAGTGGGAAGTTTCACAGCATTCAGGGATTTTGGTTCTGTAGCCAGCAGCCACCCAGCTGCCCTGAATGCTGAAACAGAGCCAGCAGAACAGGGCTAGTAAAGGAGAATCTCTTGTACCTGTATTATCTCCACAGAAGTTGTTTGGGGGTTTAAGCCAGGACATGTTGCCTATTGTAGGCAGAGATAGGTTTCATAGAAAGAAAGAATGGTTTGGGTTGAAAGGGAGCTTTGAATATCAGCTAATTTCAACCCCCCATCATGGGCAAGGACATCTTCAACTAGACAGATTGCTCAAAGCTCCATCCTGCCTGGCCTTGCACACTGCCAGGGATGGGGCAGCCACTCCTTTTCTGGGCAGCCTGTTCCAGTGCCTCACAACTCTATTTCTAAGAAGTGTTTCCTAAGATCTAATCTAAACCTGCCCTCTCAGTTTAAAACCATTGCCCCTTGCCCTGACACTACAGGTCTTGTAAACAGCCCCTCTCCATTTTTCTCATAGGCCTCCTTTAAGTACTGAAAGGTTGCCATAAGGTTTCCCCAGAGCCTTCCCTTCTGCAGGCTGACCAGCCCCAACTACCTCAGCCTGTCCTCACAGGAGGATGCTCCACATCTCTGATCATTTTCATGGCTCCTCCTCCCTCTGGACTCGCTCCAGCAGGTCCATGCTGAGGATGCCAGACCTGGATGCAGCACTGCAGGTGGGGTCTCACATGAGCAGAGTAGAGGGGGAGAATCACCTTCCTTGACTTTAAAGTGTTGTAACTGTGTCTTGTCTTCTGTCCTAGGCTTTGTCAGCCAGAAGCCCACCAGGCCCAGAGAACAACAACCTCGACCATCAGTGAGTATACCCTGCTTTCATGGTGTCTTCAAGGGGGAAAAGCAGGTAGAATAAAGGGACCTTTATGCTATTTCTGCATTCCTTAACACTCTGCAAAAGAACTGGGAATGGTGTGAAATGGTTTATATCCCTAAATATTCTGTTCTTTTACTTATTTGCAAATAAAAAAAAAGTCAGATGCTGCTTGAAAGATCCAGGCTCCAGCTCAAGTGTAGTATAGAGGTCATGAGCAATCAGAATTTAGGATGTCCACATGTCAGAGAGGCACCTTGGAGTAGTTATTGCAAAGCTCTGGAGATTTTCTCCAACAAAGAGCTCAGGCCCTGATTAACCTGTGGGCTCTGCAGCACGTGGAAAAGAAGAATAACATCTCCTTGCTCCCCAGGAATCATAAGAGAAAGCCCATGAGATGCTCCAATGCTACACCAGTTAGAGACTTGAGTGTCCCTTGGGGATGGAATGGTGGGGGCCTGCTGCTCTGGGTGCCAGACAAAAGGAATCTGAAATTTTCCACAAGCAAAAGCTGCCCAGCAGAGTGAGCCTCTGTGTCTGACTGCACCAGGAGTGAGGACAGTTTTAACACATGTTAAAAACCCTAGGTGAAATGAGCAGGCTTGAAAAACCATCTTAAAATCACCTCCTTACATTAAAGAGCAACTCTCTTCAGCTTTAAGCTCTGCCTGTCATCCAGCCCCTCTGCTCCTGCAGCACTGGAGAGCAGACTCATCTGCAGATCCTGGCCATGGGCTGTGTGACCTACTGACACCCAGCAGTGCTGGTGGATGCCAGCAGAGCCCAGGCACCCACTGCTCTCTGCCCTCCCGCTCCTGCTCTCCTTTCCAGCTGGCAGGGAGCTCACCTGACGAGGCTGCTGCTTCCCAGAGTGCTCAGAAAACACATCTGCCCTTGGCTTTTCTCATGGCAAGGCTTGTGCAGGTGCTCTCACAGGGATTTTAACCTCTCCTGTGCTTTCCAGCATCCTCGGTGGGCTTTGGGCTATGATGGCAACTGAGCAGTCTCCTCCTGGGGTGCACAGCCAGCCCTGCCAGGCCCCTGTGCAGCTCCCCAGCCCCAGGTTCCACTGACCCCTCACACCCTGCCAAGGCTTTCCTTCTCCCACCCTCTTTGATGTGCAAAATGAAGGTTTGAGACAGCAGAAAATATTTTCTGACCTGGGATGACAGAGCAGGAGATTATTTTCATTTAGATAACATTTGCTTTATACCCACTGCAGAGTCCCATAGCACAGCTCACGTGTGAAGTGCCTGTACTGCCTGAGATAAGCAGAGTTGCAATTTCTGCTGGCAAGAGCTATGCAAACATTTTTTTGGAAATGGCCCAGCACCCAGCAAATTTTTGAAGACATCAAATCAAATAAAATCAAATTAAGCCATGGAAACAGAGGTTAATGTGCGTGTGTAGGTGTCTCATCCTTCACATTTCTGTGGCTGGAATCATTCTAGGTAAACACTTTACAAACAGCAAAAGTCAGCCTTGTCTTGATAGAGTTGCTGACTGAAGAAATTCCCATTAAAAAAGCCAATTAAAGGAGAAGCACATGTCAAGGAAGGAGAAGAAGTAGATACAGAGACTTAATAGTGCCTGTCAGGAGAGCAGTCACGCGAGACAGAGGTGGGTGTGCACCTCCTGTCCTAGAACGTGCCCGTGTGGCACCACGTAAATAAATACTTGGGATGTGCTCCTGGTTGGGCTGTGTTACCTCTCATCCTCCCTCCCCCAAAATCTTTTGGGAACTGCTCTCTAGTGTCTGGTAGTTCACGGGTGGATGACACAGCCCAGGCACACGGTGATGATTTTATAATTGCTGCCAAGGCTCGTGTCACTGGCAGAGCTACCAGGGCGTTGTTTTGACCTATTTTTCAGCTGCTAGGTCTTGCAGAAGGCATTTTAATGATTAACCCTGGACTTCCCATCCTCAGCAAAATGAAGAAAAACACTGGCCTAGATTCACCCCCAACCTAGTTTTCAGCCCTTAACTCAGATTTGTGCCTGGGTGCTTGTCACCCCAGTCACCCATCAGGGCCATTGTCATGGGAGCCCGTAGGCAGCTCTCCCCCACCCCAGGCACCTGCCTGACCCCAAGGATATGGCACTGACAGCCATCCCCACCGCTGGGATCTTGCTCAAAGGTGATTTTGCTCACTTTTGGTCCAGTTTTGTCCTTTGCATTTCCTTCTCCACATTGTATAGTTCATTGTCTTTACACTTAAGAAAAAACCCACCCATAATTCCTGCTTCCCTTAAGCAACTTTAAACACCAAGAAGCCTGTAGCTGAAATGGAGCACATTTCTTCCTTTTCTCTTTTCTAAATTGCTTTGCTCTGACCTCTTAAATCACTTTTATTGCTGCTTTCTACACTGTCCAAGCTGTTAATGACAGCAGTGAGGTGCCCAGAAGCCTGCCCAGTAATCCTGATGGAGCTACACTAGCCTTCTTTTTCCTTGCTGTCCTATCACGCTGCAAATTCCCCTGTTTGCTTTTCAGCTAACTCCTTCTCTATAAGCTTTGCTCCTTCACAGGTTTCTCTCCTTCCCCAGATCATCTGGAGTTTGAAAATCCTTCCACTCAAGCTAGTGACCTGTCATTTTCCTGACTGGAAGGTCTAATAGCCCTCAGGTGGACTCAGTGTGTCTGAAGCCAGGCTGTGCAGCCCTGGCTCGTGGTGACAAGAGGAGCAGGGTGCCTCCTGCTGCAGGAGAGAGGCCTGTGATCCACCAGCTTTTGTCCCGTGCACATCCAGAACCTGGGATTTCCCTGCCACAGCTTCTCACTGAATTAATTCTAGGATCAGCAGAAATAGCTGCACCAACGTGCCTTTGAGATGGAGGTTTAGGCTGAGATGGCCTCAGGAGGTCTCTAGTCCTGTCTCCTAGCTCTAGCTCCAAGCTGGATCAGCTGTGAAGTCAGAGCAGAATGCTCCAGGCTTTGTCCCATCAGATGTTGAAAGCCTCCAAGGACAGAGCCTGTGCAACCACACAGCCTGTTCCTCTGCTTGCTGTCCTCAGGGTGCAGAAGTTTCTCCTTTTATACAGATTAAAGCTCTCATTTTTTAAATTTTTTTTTTTTTCAGTTTTCCCACATTAAATGATGCAGAACTTAGCCACAAATATAGAAATAGTATGAACAGCAGCTTGCTTTTCCTTTGCTCTTGAAAGAAACACAGCCCTCTCTTTTCCTCTCATTTCTGAGGTGTGCATAGGAAGTGGAGTCTGCTTTTGTGTTTTTCAAAAGCACATCTGTGTCTCAACCAGTTTTACCTGGAGATTTTCTCCGTGCAAACCAAAGCATTGAGAATAATTAACAGTGGGAAATTATGTAACTGCTAAGAGAAACAATGGCTCTTCTGTGGGCCCGCAAGCAAGCTGCCAGGAGCTCTGCCTCTTATTCATCACGTAACATAAAATTAGTTCAAGGATTGTCACAATGCGGAGTTTAAATCAGCAAATTGTGTGTTTTAACTCAAATTTCGGCACTTCCTTTTCCCATTATTGCTCTATAAATGCTGCTGTATGGTTCAAGCTCTTGGACTCATAGCTTTTTTCTCAGGTCTTATTTAGTGCAGTGGAAATCAGATACCCTGCAGCCCTCAGCAGGAAAATGAATAAAAGGAATAAGCAGAAGAGTTCCTAAATCCTGCTTGCTGCTAGTAGGACTTGCCATCAAGGGCATAGTGCAGTGTAAGTAACTGTAGAATACCTACACTGCCCAGTGTCACCAGCTGGCCATCAGGTGACCCCAGGAAAAACACCAGGCTATTTCTGACACGGGGGCCATGGCATGAGCCCAGCTGGGTCAGAGCAGCTGGGCTGGGCAGGAGCCTCTGTGGCCAGGGCAGGTCAGAGCAGAGGGAGGGTTGTGCTGCACTGTGGCCACTCACTCCAGCTGCTGCCTGTGGGAGGAACACTGAGGATGCTCCCTGGCCCAAGGAGAGCAGTATGAAAGAATCTCCTCTAAAGGAGAAAGTGTCCTTAGAACTAAGCATTTCAGGGTTCTTTTCTTCAGTTCTGATTCTACATTTACATATCTGCTTTGAGGCAGTTTCTGTGATTCCGTCTAGTCAACAGGTCCTCAGTTGTTTTCATTAAAGGATGCTAATGGATGAATTTTATTAATCCCAGATGCAAGGGCAATGGTTGGTATAGATCTCATCCGTAGAGGAATTCCTCCTTAGAGGAATTCAATAGATAATACATGGTGAGTCTGGGACAGATCTGGAGCCATGCTAGTGGATATGAAAATCTCTCTTCTTTGGCAACGAACTAACTGACACACAAAAACAAAACATTTATTTCTTTTTTACTTGTTCTTCACTAGTGGATGGTCACAGATGGTCACATGGTTGGCATGGCATGGCTGAGCACTTTACAGTTTGGATTTCCCAGCTCAATTCTCACTTAGCTCTGCACCTCACCATGATCTCCTTTCCAAGGAGCCATGTGTTCCAAGCCTGACAGCCTGGCTTGCTCACCTCCCAGATCTCCACCAGGCCAAGGAGGAGCACTCACTTGTCAGCTGCTGGCTCCTCTTGTGAGTCCTGGAGGGCAAGATCAAGTAGTCTTAATTGATAGCATGGGGTGCAGTGGCCAAAGCCTGCAGAAGACTTGTCACTGTTCTCCCTTTGGCAGGTAGGGACAGATTTCTCTTGCTCCCAACATAAACCCCCACTGGTAACATGAATAAACCCCTACCAGTTCTCTTTGAGTCACACAGCAGTTCCCACTCATGGGAGGGCTGTGCTGATGTGGACACAAAGCCATAAGAGTAGTGAGGGAGCTGCGTTCATATTTTGGTTGAAACTCAGATCCCTTACAAATAAAAAAAAAATTATCTCTTTTTGCATAAAACCTTAAAAATAGCATAAAGATTACACTGTCCTTTAGCTGGGCCTGAAACCTAATTCAAAAGGTTCTGGGAGCTTGATCTGGAGCATTGTAAGGGTTGTACTGTAATGATCTCAGAGACCAAACTGGTGCCAAGTGATAGCAAATGTCAGCAGGCAGTGTGCCAGTGGGGTATGGGAACTAGACACGACACAGTATCTGTGTCTCAGCAAGCCACATGCAGCTTGATCTTTTCATTCACAAAAGAAAACAAAGCAAGGGCCTTCCTGTATCTTCAGAGCCTGATTCTCTCTCATAACACCAATAATTCATTCCCTTCCATGACAGGAGCCCAGAAAGCAACCAGAAGCCATTGGGGCAGTCCACAATATCCTATGATTGCTCGGAGGAGGAGCTCATGGCGAGCATCGAGCGCGAGTACTGCCGCTGAATCCAGCTCCCCGCCACGAGAACGCCAGGCTTGATCCTGGAAGCCCGGCTGAGCAGAACTGCTGCTGACCCCACAAAGTCTCACACAGAGAGACAGCACGGGAGAGGTGGGTGGTGGAGGGTGCTGGAGCACGAGAGGCAGCGTGGCTGCTTGGGAAGCACACAGGAGAAAGTTCACCTGATCAGCTCCGAGCGAGCGCACGAAGATCCTCACCAGCTGCTGATTTCTGACTGGTGCCACTGGAAGAGGGACCAGTTCATCCTAAGAATCAATATTGAGAAACTCATTTCTAAATGCTATTTATAAATGAACATGTACTAGAATTAAGTGTCATACTAGAGGTGTTGAAATGTGGTGCTTTGAAGGAAGATCTTGCTCTAAACTTAGTAAAAAAAAATGCAGCAATATTATCTGATCCAGAACTTAAAGGGATGAAATTATCAATGAATGAAAATGAAATTAAAAATGAATGAAATTCATGTTTCTGCCACTTCAAATGTGCCAAATGTACTCCTTGCACTGAGCAAGTCTCAGGTCCAGGTCTGAATTTGGCACTGTCTCTCTCAATCTGGTCCCCAGTAAGGGAGATAAGAGGAAAAGGGGATTGAGCCCACCATCTAGTGCACAGGCAGTGTAATCCCAGAGTTCAAATCCCACCACACTGGCAAATTAGGCTCCTGGGAGCCATCAGGGAACACAGGATTTGCATAATCCCTTTGGGGTGGGATCCCAGCATAGGTGTCCTACCTGGGGCTCCTGGGCATGGATCCATCCCAGTGATGGGAGTGAAAGAGGGAGGCACATCCCCATTTCAGTCATCCTCCTCAAGAGGGACTTGCATGCTCTTGTAGAGCAACTGTTTGGGATCAGTTTTCAGACTTGCCACTCCTGCCCTTTCCCTAATATTTCTTGTCCTACAAGAAAAATCTCTGCATTTTACCATTAGCTGACTGCAAAGTAAAACAGAAAGTTCTCTCTCCTGAGGATGTAGTATTTTCAGTGCTCCAAGACTGGGAAGCCTGGTATTTTGGGTTTCTGCTTTTATTATACCTGCATCTTAACATATTATGAGTATCTGCTTATTATCAGAAGTAGAAAAATACTTTATTTCTATATTCAGCTGAAGCATAAAAGGTATCAGATGAAATCTTCACCACATGTAAATATGCAAGAAAAAACTGCAGAACACCTCTTAAGATGCTGTATTTAAGTAGTCCATGATTCCTGAGATCTGTGAAACAGAAATAAATGCATCTATACTCTGAAGCATTCAGTGAAGGCATCAAATGTTCTGAATGGTCTACTCTGGGTTGCATAGGAAATCGTGCCCTGGTACCTGCAGAGACTAAGCAGGATGCATCCCTGAGGATGGCAGGTGGGATGCCTTGAGGGGGGCACCAGATCACACCCCTGGCACACAGACTCACCCCCCAGCTGTCTTCCCTGCAGCAGCCTTCAGCAAGGCTGGACATTGTGCTCTGCTTGGGAGCCCCAGGTGGGCAGTGGGAGGGAGCCAAGCTCCCACAAAGCTGCCTGGAGGCAGCAGCTCCCAGCACACCAGCTGGGCGTGTGGATAGGACCAGGGATAAATGTTTTAAACTGGAAGAGACTAGATTTGGGTTGAACATAAGGAAGAAATTGTTGACTCTGGGGGTGTTAAGGCACTGGAACTAGAGGGAATGCCCCATCCCTACAAGTGTTAGATGGTGCTCTGAGCAACCTGGTCTAGTGGAGGATGTCCCTGCCCATGGCAGGCAGGTGGGACTAGGTGATCCTTAAGGTCCCTTCCAACCCAGGCTGTTCTATGATTCTGTGATACCTTGATGGCCCAGAAATAGCTGGAGTAGAGAGCAGATGTCCCTGCATTGTTGGGAGAAGTTGGGTGGGCCCTCTGGAGCAATGGCTCTCTAATCCTCCTGGAAAAAATCCAATTTTGAACAACAGCACTTCTTTCATAGGAACAGTCATTTTTAGACCTATTAATGTCACTGATCTGTGGCAAGAACACAGTTTCTCTGCAGTTTATCAAGAGTCCTTTCACCAGATCTCCCAGAGCTTGTGTTAGTTTCCAGCAGCTCTCAAAGACCTACTGGGATGAACAGAATCTGCCTGTGGAGAGCAGAAAAAACACGGTGACCCCAGCACCATATGGAACCACAGTACTCTATCATTTTCTAATCACTATAGTGGTTTAGATTTTCTTTGAGCTTGGATATCATTCTTTCAGCTAAGACCTTCCTTCTGTCAAGGTCCCCAGAGTCTCTGGCACATGTGGGAAGATACCTCGATGAGCTCAGTCACAGCTCTGCCTTGGTGAGGGCAGGGCCAGTGGGTTGCTGCCTTTTCAGATGGCCCCCAGTGACACAGCAAAGCAGAGGAAAGCCATGCTGCTGTCTGACCACGCTGTGACAGGAGCAGGCAGGGACCAGGGCTCTGCCTTCCCCCAGGCCTGTGCCCTGACTGCCCATACAGAGCTTCTCTCTCTGAGGCTGCATTTGGTGACTGGCCCAGGTAACAGCTCTACAGCCCATTTCAGACTCTCCTAAAGGAAAATCTAAGTATTCACCATTACAGAAACTGACAAATTAAAAAGAACATCTAAACTTAATATACTGTTAGGCTGCAAAAAAATATCTACTGAACACAGCAAAGCACTGAGCTGCTTTATAAAATGAGCTTCTAAAATAACCAAGAGACAAGCGCATTTCTGTACCTGGAACAAAGGTGCAGTGGGTTGCACAGACAACCTTTTCAACATCACCAACAGAAAAGGAGGAGCTGCAGAAACATAGGAAGGTCCAGAAAGGAGTGATGCAGCTGGGACAGTAAACTGCACCAGGGAATAGGTGCAAGAAAGAAGTTTGGGGATGCAAGGAGGGACCTCCGACTGTGTATGGTCTTGCAGGCTTTCTCTGTGCCCTAAGATGATGTGTGCTCAGCACTGAGCTCAGACCACAGAGCCAGCCAGCACAGACAGCTCAGAGCCATCTTCTTCTCACGCCAGGCAGAACAGGATGGTGGTACCCAGCCAGGTTCCCAGTCTGCCCAAGAACTGATGGGGACTGTGCTCCTCCCTGTGTCTGACCTGCATCCAGCAGTGCCAAACAGGGACAGTGGCAGTGGGGCTGGAGCCTAGGAAGCCACAACTAGTTTAATTACCTGGTGTCAGTGTAACTCTGCTTTTAGTCCATCCTTGGCTCACAGAAAATAGGACACTGGATCATTTGTAGGTAAATAATAGCATGGAAGCAGTAGCTGTGCCCACAACAGATTTCAAGAGAAACTTCTTGAATTAATGGGCTTTTTTAAAAAAAAGGACAATTCGTCTATAGAGATCTCTTTGCCACATCTCAGGGAGTGAATGCTGATATCCAACCAGCGGAATTATTGGAAAGTTCATTTTCTTTTCAAGGTATTTCTCTATAATCAACATCAAATTGCAACTGCTTGAAGGACAAAAAATTATTCAGCTTGCCAGTACTTCCTGCCCCTAAAACAGTTCGCTGGAATTTAGCAGGGTTCTGGAGAGTCTCTTAGTCAGCAAACTACCCTCCTGCTCAATACCCACAGCATAAGACAGGATAGCTGACGATGGCTTTTGAGCTGACACTATTAATCTCCATTAATAAACCAGCAAAAGGCTATTATTTTTAACCAAATCACTACATTGTTCATCAAGACAAATGCTACATGCTGCATTTTGCACTATTCCAAAAGGAGCAGGAGAGCCTTGCTGAAACAGAGCCTCTGCCCCAGCAAGGGGGGCACAGGGGCCCACAGGCCTGGAGCTGTGCCACAGGAACCCCATGGCACATTTGCCAGCTGCCAGGCACAGACCATGTGCACAGCAGGGTTCCCCTCACCTCACTCTGGACACAGGACATGGCAGTTACTTGCACAGGCTGAAGTGGATTAATCTGGGCACTGATAACCAAGAGAAGGCACTCTGAACTCAAGAGATACACAAGAGAGACAATTAAACCTAAGGTATTCTTCCCATCTGAGACAAATTCTCCCAGGAAAAGGTTTGCTCCAGCTTCAAGTTTTCTGCATGTTTTAAGATGTGCCCATTGCCTTCTGCACACATCAGCACATAAAAGTCATCAATTTCCTTCTACACCTGAGGACTGAAGCAGAAAATGAGGAAAGCTGTATTTGACAGAGGATCCCAGGACAGCCTGGACTGTGAGATGTGGCTGAGGCTTTGCAGCTTCCTGCTGGACTGTCTCACCATTTCCTCAGCCTGCAGGTTGCTGGGTTTTGAGTCACTCTTGCTGCAGACATGGAAGCAATTTGCCTTCTCACAGCCAGAGCCTGCCTGCCTCAAGCTGCCTTGCCAGGCATGAATTGAAGGTAAACAGGCAGATGGGCTCATAGATTAAACTTCAGAACCGGTCAGAAGATTTATCCCTGCAGATGAACTCAAGCCAGAGGCAACCCTGGGGCAGGACTCAGGTCATGACAGGTGAAGGATATTGAGTCCAACCTTCACAGCTGGAAAGGGAAAGTTAGAGCTGTGGCCTCAGCCAGAGGAGCACACCAAGCAGGGAACCACCCCACAGCTCAGGCCACCTCTGCAGCATCAGAATAGATTCACTCTTCAGTGTCCAGACTTCAAGAGGATCAGTGCTCATTGCTTTGCAAGACAATTCAAGCTGCTGCTCAGCCCAGGGTTTGGCTGTACAGCCACACAGGGTGGTGTGTGTAACAAGCAATGCCAGTCTGACTGCAAGATGAAGCATTAAGCCAACAGACATGTTGGAGCACAAATCCATTGTCCTATAGAACATGATTCCTTTCCATGGATTTAGAATGGCTTCAACACAAAAAGACTTGTCCTCAGCAATACTTATGTCAGCAAAGGGGTAGTTGGGAAGCTTCCTTGTATGCAGGCTGTTTTCTCTCCGTGGGTGAAGCTGTTCCAGACTCCAGCCCCATTAGGATGTGTTCTGTGCACCTTCTGGCTGCACAGAACAGCTCAGACCACATCTGGGGTCTGTGGAAAAGCAGAAATGTGAGCACAGACTCTGAAATCCATTGCCATGTTTCACATAAAAAAAGCCAGGGAAACAAAATAAAAATCAGGAAAAAAACCCAAAACAATGAAACAAGTATTCTTAGGGATATAATTGGTGGTCAGAAAAATCTTCCTTGAAAAATAGTAGTAAGGACAGGTAGAACATCTTTCCCTGGGAAACAAAAGCATTGTGGCAACCTGCAGAGCCCAGGGGGTTGAAGTTTGTGCTGTTCTGCCAGAGCATTAAACCTGCACCTAAGCTTCCCCTTCCAGTTTTTCTCCTGAGGGGGAAGCAGAACCATCCATGAGATGTCTTTTCACCTTCCTCACACTTGCAAGAACAATGTGCTCTTCTGTGGACAAAGCCTTGAGTCAGCTCTCGAAGGTCACTCCCTGAGGGCTCTGCCTGCAGAGACGGAGCCACCTTGCTGTGACAGGCTGTGACAAAAAGCTGGAATCATCACACCTTCTCCCTTTCTGCTGGAAATAAACATTTCTGCAGTTGAGGAACTGGCCAGAGGGAAACAGCAGAGGGAAACAGCATAAAAATGCAGGTAGTTGCTGCTGCTGTCACCATCACTGGACACCTCCTTCCCAGCTGAGACTGGGAGGTAACACCCAGCCTGCCAGAGCCACTTCCCCATCAGAGCAGGAAGAACTGGGGCTAGCACAGCCACCTCTTGAGTTAAATTCTTGTCTCTGCCTTACTTCCAGCATTCACTCCACACACAGCTTGTGACACCAACAGAGCAGCACCCAGCACATCCCTTCTGCTGACAGCTGCTGGAGGCCAGGCTGGAAGTGGTGTGGAGCCAAGAACTCTTGTTCCCAGAGAGAAGCCCCAAGACCTGGTGGGGGTGTGCACCTTCTACCAAAAACACGAGATGAATGGTGTAAAATCATAAACGAGTGAGCACTGGTCAATTTACAACAGGATCCAAAAAATCCTGCCTTTACAATAAGAGAATTAGCAAGTCCCAAAGTCTTCCATTGGCCTAGACACACAACCTAATCCTGAAGGATTTATGTAGTTCTGGAATGGACACCTATGAAACCTGAAAATCCATACTTTTTTATGACTTAAAACCAGTCACATTACATACATTTTATTTAATAAAAGTTAAAAACACGTACAAAAATGCAGTTTCATTTCCTTAAAATATAGGCTCAAAATAAAAAGACTGAACAGTAGAGTTCAGGCAGTAAAGTGCAAAGACAGCAGCTATGCCAGTCATGCTTAATCCATAAATAACCCTTACACAGCAGGAAGGAACAGACAGAGCAGGCACAGCTATTCACACACATCCACAAGGGAACGATCCACACATCCCAGAACAGCCTGCCAGGAACTGCAGGCCAGGTATACCCAGACAAGGAGGGAGCAGTTGCTTTTCCACATCGTGACACACATACATGACACACTTTTTAAAATTCCACATTCTCCAGTCCACTGTTTCCCCCTCCCCCCCATAATGCAACAAACATGACAATTTATATAATTATGACAAAAGAGTTTCCAAACTGTTTTCTCAGGTGAGCACCATAAATGGTCAGTCTGTAAAAAAATGAAGTGCTAAACTGGCTACTGAACTGAGACAGGACATGCTTCCCCGGGTTAAAAGCATGCAAAAACAGCATCCAAAAGCCAGACTTCTTGTTCTGAGAAAAAAAAAACCCAAAAAAGTAAGAGCAGCAACATCTCTTTGTTCACCACAGAAACTTAGAAAACTGGGTAGCAACAGAGAACAGCAACACCACAAGGATCCACTTCACCAGGAAAAGAGGTTCCAGCTGAGCCCTTTGGAGAGTCCAAAGCAAGGTCCACACACAGTCACTGGGATGTACACTGGGATTACAGCACGTGCCAGTGAACAGGGTGTGGGCCTCTATAAGGTCAGGCACAAAAACTTCAGTACACTTAGCACAACACTCCAATTTAGTGCAGTTTGAAAACTTACTACTGTTAATTATAGCTATAGACTTTAGTGTAAAAAATAATGACATAATCTGCTTTAACTGAAACAGGTCTCTGCCGATTTCAGGAGAGTGCCAGTCAAGGTTGGCAAGTCAGCACTTACATAGATGAGATCCATGCTTTGCCCACACTGGGAAGCAAGACCAGGATTTCAGAAGAAAGCAGTAAAAGAGTGCATTCCTAGTTATCCACAGTTGATGCATATAGGAAAAAGAATCCTCAGTGGTCAGCTAAGCTTCAGTGCAGGAGTGGCTGAAGGGAGAAGAGTCCAGAAGGAATAAGCACTCCAGAAATATTTCATTCAGTGGGGGAGCTGTCTCCCAGCAGAACCCCTGGTGCTTTGCTCTACTGTCAGCTCTGCTACAGTACATCCACACTCCTGCACCACGGGAAGGGGGCAGGCTGATTGTGCTACGGGCACTTTGCTACTCATGCTACTGCAGCACAGCACTCCTGCAGCC
>VYXF01007449.1:582746-634842 GCA_013397295.1 Polioptila caerulea
GCTGGAAACTGGGGGAAAGGTCGGGGGCGGGGAACGGCCGGGAATGCCCGCGCGCGGGGGGCGGGGCCAGCGCTCGGCCCTCCCCCCGCCGTGCGTGCGGCGCGGCACGAGCGCTCCCGCCACCCGTGTTCCCGTCGGGAGGAGCCCCCGNCTGCCACATGCGATAGGGAAGGGGTCGGGTGGCTGCCCGGCCATGGCACTGCTTTGCTGGATGGAGGATTTGGGATTGCAAATAGCCCTAAACCCTCTCCCAAAATCCATGAAGAGTCAGTGTTACGGATCATTGGATCCATGGGTGTTGAAAGGCCTCCCCTGGGCCAGCCCAGCAAGTCACAACATCTATCAAAAAATGTGTGTTCTTTGGGTTTTCCTGTTCCCAGCCCTTGTTTTCGTTTTCCAGTGGCAGCTGAAGTGCATTGGTCCTGTGATTCCCAGCAGGATTTGTGGTTGTACCGAGCAGCAGCACCAAGTGCTGGCAGTGGCAGCAAGGACCACAGCGAGGGCAGCTCTGCATGTCGAAGCCTTTGACGGGACAGGAGAGACCTGGGTCCCCAGGGAGGGTCTCACCTGTGTCCCCGGGGGCAGGACAGACGTGGGTCCTGCAGGCCTCTGACGGCTGCTGGCCTTGCCAGCACTATCCCAACCCACCCTGCCCCTTCCCTTATGCCTCCCTGGCACAGAATGTGGACATCAAAAAGCATTTTATCCTGCTGAATTATCTCTGTTCCTTCCCTGTTTTTTCAAGATGTTACATCCTCAAGTGTCCACAGAGAGAATCATCTTGAATCTCTGGGCTCCTTCTGCTGTCAGTTTCATTTTGCCACTGGGGTTTGTTTTTCCCATAACAGCCCTTCCGAATCCCCATCCTTCCCTGCTGTCCATGTAGATTCTAAAGCTTTGCTGCACTGCTCTCCATTACTGCACGTTTCACATCCTTCAGCCTTCCCAGCACTACCACTTCCCAGCCCATCAAATAGCAAATTAAAAGGATTTCCCTTGCCAGCTCTGGCAGAGCACAGATTACCAGCAGCTTTCTCTCCGTATCTGCATGGGACCTGCTGTGCTGGAGCCCTGGCCTCTGCTGTATGATGGTAAGGAAAAAGCTGATAATTCAAACTGCAAATCAAGGTCTGACATCAAGGAGTTCTGTTCGCAGAAGGGAATCAGTTGTGTGACAGAGAATGAAAAAATAGTGAAAATTCCATTGGTGATTAAAAAGTACAGTGGGGACACAGGGTTTGTCCCTCTCAATTGCATGGATCCTTTTCAAGAAAAAACCCTAGGGAATTGTAAAACTAGGAAAAGACTGTTCTATTTTGCATGTTTTCCAGTTCTGCTGTAGCTGGAAAGTGACTTGTGTTTGTCTCCTTGCTGCTTGTTGTAACACATGCAGTTCCTGCTCAAAGCTCTTACTCG
This sequence comes from Polioptila caerulea, assembly GCA_013397295.1. NCBI lineage: Eukaryota > Metazoa > Chordata > Aves > Passeriformes > Certhiidae > Polioptila > Polioptila caerulea. The sequence goes on from VYXF01007449.1 coordinate 584,163, forward strand.
CACAGCCTTAGTCATTGACAGCAGAGACTTTTAATTGAGTAATAGCATCAGAAGGCAGCACAGCAGCCTCGCCAGGGAAGAAGCAGTCACAGGGAGGTAGAGTGGAATCATTTCTCCTGACTCCCAACAGGGTGTTTCCCATGTCACACACCACAGACTCTGCCTACATGTTCCAAGTTCCCCAGGAGTCCTCGCTACGGCTCATGGATCCAAGACCCGTTAAAAGAAGTGATGCTACAGGTCTGTACTCCAGCTTGTGCTTTAGGGAAAATATGCTTGCTTGTGTTCCCCTTGCTGAGCTAAAAATGGCAACTAAAGTTTTTTAAATAAATCCTTGGAGCTCCTACCAAAGTCACCTGGTTTGCCTTTTTCTGCTGATGCCAGCTGAGGCAGTGTTAGATGAGGAAGGAGCACCTTCATCCTCATATCGGCTATCAGGGGTCTGAACCCCACAAAGCCTGAGCCCCCAGCCCTGGCAGCCTTAGAGCTTCTCCCTGCTTTCTTTCCCTTCCCAAGGCTGCACCAAGGTGAATGATACAGCAGTTAACATTATCCTGCTTCCTTATACTTGTGCCTACACCCACCGATTTCCCCACGGGTTTCACCCAGCGGCGCAGCTTCCTGAGTGACGCACGAGCGAGATCCTTGGGATGAGCCACGCTGGCTGCAGTTTCCCTCCTTGGAGGCAGTGACCTGGAGCAAAGCCCTGGTATGCTCAGTGCTCCAGAGAGCTCCGAGCAGCCTACCCACGTCGGTGACTGCCGGATGCCGGGGTGCCTGCCCTGCCTGGCTGTGGCAATGCGGTCTCTCCCAGCAGAGCCATCCTGCACCAGCCCTCCCCGCCTTCCAGTGCTGCTGCTGCTCTGGTGTTCTCTGGATCGGGCTCTCCGAGGACCATGTGGTTTTATAAAGGCCTGTTTAACTCAGAGCGTTGGCAAATACTTCAGAGAAAAGCTTTCTTTGTTGGAGACAGACAATGCCTTTGTTCCGGGGCAGGAAGGGGCAGATGTAAGTGGCTGCAGTGGAGGGTTGAGAAGGCTCTGCTCTGGTTATCTTATCCTTACGGCTGGGACGACAAGGAAGAATCAAACATCCTGTGTGAGTAGCAGGGAAAATAATTAATACTGGAGACTGAAAACAACAAAAGGTCATGCAGGCAGCTCTCCCCCGTTCCCTTTTTGTAGCTAATTATGCCATAAACCATTCTAAAGATACTGAAGGGAGAACATTATGGGCTCAGACAGTTTTCCTAATATTTACCAGTAGTTAAAAATAGACCAATGCAGTTGTATGGAGCGCAGCTCTACAGTTACTGCACTTTGGCAGCAGCATCTCGTCTGGCTGCAAACGGCGTCAGGCTACTGTAGCAAACACACAGAGCCTAGCAAATGGGAGAGCACTCAATAAATATAGACAATTACAATCAGTAATTGTAATTGTAATTGCCCCCTCCAGTGCAGGGGCCGTGAGAAGATACGTGGGAAGAAGTGAAAGACTGTGATGAGATGCATGTGGTAAGGCGTGTAAGGATCCATCTCTGCCCCCTTCCCCTCCTCTGTTGTGAAGGACAGAGCAGTCAGAGCTACCACAACCCCAGATTGTCCCAAGCCACGCTCGCTGGGCAGACAGCGGCAGGCAGAGGAGAAACGCCCCACCAGGGAGGAAACTAAGGAGCTCTGCCTTGTCTGCCACCAGCTGATGGAAACGGCGGCAGCAGCCCCTGGCCAAGGGCAGGAGCAGGACCAGAGGGATTCACCCAGCGGAGCAGCAGAGATACAGACGCTATTCTGTAGAGTCAGAGTTATATACAGGGTATCTCTGAGAAATAGTGGGGGGAAAGGGATATAAGGGATAACCATGAAGAAGAGAGGTGGGAAGAAAAAGAGAATGAAAGAAAGCAGGCAGACCAACAAGGAATATTTCTTGGTAGAATAATTTCTCAACGTAAAAGGGATGATAAATCCACGGGCTTTTACAAAGGCTGTGGCCCAGCAGACATCGCGTGTGTGTGTTGGGGAGTTCCCTCTGCTGTGTCCAGCGTGTCCGGCCCGAGCTCAGCCCCGGGAAGGCCCCGGGGCAGCGCAGGCGGCGGCTCGGAGGGGAGGGGAGGGGAGGGCGGTGCGGAGGTGCCGTGCCCCCACTCCGTCACTCTCCGGCCGGCACAGCTGCCGGAGGGGACAGCTCATCTGCGCTCGGGGTCGGGCAGCGCCCCAAATCCCCGGCGCCCGGCTCTGTCTGCCGGCAGGGACCGCCTGCGCAGCGCCCTTCGCCCGCCCTCCTCTTGTGCTGTCCCCAGCTGGCTTGAGTCAAAAGTCAAACCCTTCCTCGCCTGCATCTTTCATATTCGCTTTCAGAAGCAGAATGAGCTTTTGGCGCGTGGGTAAGCATCCAAGGAATGGGGAAGCAGCCAGCACAGCGTAAGGAAACATAGCCGGGTTACGACAAAAGGAAAGGCTTTAAGAGAAGAGACACAAAAACTGTTTCCCGCTCTATTTTGGACCCAGCGTGCTGATAGAATAAACACACGTTGCCAATTTTCTTTTTCTTCACTCCCAAAAATACGTTTCTACACAAAAAAAATATTAACTGCATCAAAGACTTCGTGAGCCCTGGCAGTACTACAGGGAGAAATCGCCACTCAAACAGATTTGTTATGAGTATGTGAAACATAGTGTTTACTGAACAAAAAGAATCCAATCCAAAAATATTGATTTCAGGTGAGGACTGTCCACAGGTCCACTGTGATAGAAATAAAAAAGTAAGTGACAGTGATAAGTGTGACATACTAATGCACCATCTGCTTGCTCGAGTGCACCATCTGGTTTTTCTACTGCTGCTATTTATGCCCTGATCCTATTTTAGTGGCACCAGGAGGTGGATTCAAAAACCAGCAAAAATTAAAATTACATGCTACTTATTTATTGTTCTGCTTAAGAGGATATCTTAATTGTTTTCACTGTTCCCTTGACCTCAGCATTGCTGTTAGCTAAGCCTACACATGTTTTCTGACACACAGTATATTAAGGCATTAGCAATGCTGATGGATGTTCCCCTCCTTTGGTCATCTCAGGACTTGCTGGGGCAGCTGTCGAGCCTGTGTGTGAACGTGTTTCATCCTGAATTGTCTCCCAGACATTAACAACCCTGCAGTGTTCTCATGCAGCACTCAGGCACTGGGAGACATCCTGTGTGACCAGAGACCAACTTCTGCACCACTGGACATTGTTCCTAGTGGGGGTGATTGGGACCACAGGGGCAGCAGTGGCCTGGCATTGGCAGTGGCTCCCCCGGTACCAACCCTGGCATCTCCCCTGGGACATTGTCCATGGGCACCCAAGTGTTGTGCAGCACCAGGCACCGAGTGGTGCCAAGCCCCAGGGAGGGCTCTGGGTGCTGGTGGGGATTGTGGCTGCTCACAGGTGTCCTGCTGTCAAGTGTGTCATCTTTTTTGACATCAGATGGGGCTTGTTTAAGATCCTGCTTTTTCCCAATCTTCACTGGCTCTGGATTACCCAGCTGATATCAGAGGGGCTCTCTACGTGGCTCAGATGTACAACCTCTGTCCCCCTCCCTCCTGTTTGATAATGTGAGACACTACTGAGCACCTTCAAAAGCTTCTCCCAACACCCCTTTCTGGGAATGGGCCCTTCTTGTGTGCCTGGGAATGGCAGAGACATCCCAGACCTGGTTGTCTGATGAAAGGTTGCTGCTGCTTGAGGCCATGTCTCTGAGCAGACCTTAAAATAAGAGTCCGTGTTACTTCTGGTCTAGTGCCTTCTCTGTATCCCTGCTGCCCTCCCTCCGCCCACTTCCAGGGTGACTCCTGACCCTGCCCTCCCTGGGGAACTAATCACTCACATATCCCTGCTCCACATCATCCAGTCTGCAGGCTTTCCATCTCCTCCTCTCTGGAGCTGCATCTCCTATACTTTCCTTCCCCAGCCCTGCAGAACAAGCCTCTTCCTCTCCCTTCTTGGCCTCCTCCTGGTAAAATATTAAGAATAAGGAACATCCCTGTAAAAATGTCACTATCAGGAGCTGCAGTTATTGACCATCACTGAAAGTCAGACCAATGAGGGGACTGAGCAGGGGCAGGAGACCAGCCAGGGCAACCCTGGACAGAATAAACTCAAAGCTTGTGTGGAAGAGAATGAGACAGATGAGAAGGCCACTTTCAAACTACTGTCCTTGGTACCAAACATGCCTCTAGTGCTGCTCCCCTGCACATGGATGTCCTCATGGGCACCAAGGCTCAGCCCTGCTTGCCCCTGAATGTGTTCTGGCCAGGGGTGAAGAGCCTGCCTTTGGGGCCACCAGTGCAGTGGGAGCACGGTCTGACCCCTGCTGCTCACAGATGCACAGAGTCTGCAAGAGATGAGCAAGAGACAGAAGCTGAGGAGCCCCAGCTCGGCGTGCTCAGCTTTGCTTGCTGCTCCCTACAACAGCACACATGAATGAAATCATGTCAGAGGAGTGCACTGTGAGTTCTGCTGCATGAGGTGCTCCCGGTGGCAGCCAGCGGTCACACCACACACGTGCAAACAGAGAGGTGATTGCTGACCTGTCAGCAGGTTTATAAATAAACAAACTCCTCACCAAGCACTCTGGCTACACCATCACCTTCTTCCAGTTTCTTGGGCTGCACTGTGCCCACTCCCATCTCTGCTCCTGGTTGCAGGGTCTGCATCCTGCTCGCCTGGCACCTTCCTTTGCCTCCCCAAACACTCCCAGTGGGCAGAACAGCTGTGCTCTTACAGACACCTTGTCTCCAGCTGAGTCAGCCCCTGCTCCCTCATGGGTGGCAGGGCTTCTGCTTCCCTCTCCGGTGCCACATTTGTCTCATTGGGTGTCACAATGCCAAATGCTGGGGGGCCAGAGAAAAGCTGCGGCTGGCAGGACAGACACCAAATCCAGGGACAGAGACACCTCCTGATAAATGCAGCCAGAGCAAAGGAGGGCATTAAAAGTTTTTTGTTGCTTGTAAAGGTAATTCCCCCTCAGTGCTTGCACTCAAACTATGTCATCAATGATTTTATACCCTGAGCATCCTCCTACATAAAATGCTGAATTGGCTGTATATTGAAGGACACAGTGAAATACAGGATTTTACTGCTGAAAAATACATTTCCCATTATTAGTTAAATAAGTTAAAAGCCACCTTCCAAGCTTTTTTTGGGGGAAAAGTCAGTGGCAATTGAGTTGCTTAATAGTTTAAATCCCTGTTCTAGCATCTGAAGGGGGATATCTCCCCCCAGCAATAGGCCACATCCCATCCCTGCCCCAGCTGAGGAGCTGGAAAACTGCAATTCCTGTTGTGATACTTCCTTGGCAGCATTGCTAGTCATACATGACTCAGTCAGCTCCATTCACTTGCTCAGCTGCAGAACAGACCTTGCCTGTTGTTTGGATCAAGTATCCAGCCAGCTTGGTGATTTTTCTCTTAACTAGTGCTTGCCTGGACTTAGTCACTGCAACTCCCCTTGCACAGTGGAGACCCTAATACCTCCCTTCAAAAGCACTTTCCCTCTTAGTTTTACACTCTTTACATAAAAAGTACAGGGAGTCCCTATTTTTTTCCCAGCATGGGTACATCCTTACATCAGCCTTGGGTGTGAACTTCCCCTTCGCTGCTGCAGTGCTTCAGGGTGTTAAGAGGTGCAACAAGATGACTAATGTGAAATAAACTCAGGTTCCAATTCTGTGCTGCAGCTCTTCTGGTGTGTAGCTGTGCTTTTTTCCCTTCCTGAGTACAGGCAACGCTGTTTACATTCAGTTTCTTTCCCCTTGAGTGCTCTTCCACAGTGATAGCAGAGCAGAGACCTGAGCCAGCACCACGCCTTGCAGTGCTTTTCCAAGGGGTGGATGTTGTCCAGGGATGCCCCCAGCTGCACTTCTCTTCCCCATGGATGCAGCTCACCTGATGCAGTCCCAAGTCCCCACTTCATCTCTGATCTCTTGGTGTTATTTCCTCCAGAAAACCCAGCACACACCTGCACAAGACAAAAGGCACAAACCCAAACACAGGAGGAGTTTCAGAACATCAGGAAATACTTTGCTGCGAGGGTGACCCAGTACTGGGCTGCCCAGAAAGGCTGTGGAGTCTCAGTCCCTCAGGATATTCAAAAGCCCTCTGGACAGGGTGCTGGGCAGCTGGCTGGGGGTGGCCCTGCTTGAGCAAAGGAGTAGGAGCAGGTGCCCCCAGACAGCCCTTCCAACCCCAGCCATGCAGTGACCTTTGAAGAGCAGTCCAAGGCTGAACATTCACAGTTCTGCTGGATGGGAAAGGCCCTGGACTGGGGAGAAACATTGCTTTTACCCCAAGACCTTCCCCACACACCCAGTAACTTCCAGCCTTACAGTCAAACTGAGCCCTGGCCACGGCTCCTTCTGCTCCACAAGCACCACCCCTCCTTTTCTCCTGGGCCATTGACTGCAGTAAGCTGAGCTGTGAATCCCCTGCCTGAATACCTTAACCTGATTCTTTGGGCTTCCATTCAGTGCCAAACACAGATTTGCCAGGCTGGCAGCTTATTTTCTGCCCCAGCTCAGGTCAAGTCCTCCTTCTCCCTTCAACAGGGCATGAAATCCCAGAGCTGCTGCAGCCAGTCAGGTCCCTGCTGGCCAGGTTTCCACCTGCTATCCCTGCACTTTATAGCATTCACACGCTCTGTCACACTGGATTACATCCGCCCGAGTGCTGTCGTCAGGGAGCTCAAATATGGTTCATAAAAGCCTCAAGATGTACCTTTAGAGCAAAATAACAGCAGGGTAATGGATAGATGTAATGCAGCGTGAAAAAAACCTTGAGGACCAGAGAGAGGGGGTTTTCAAAGCAGGGTGATGGGGGTAAATTCCTCCAAGAAATTAAATATTGCACAATTTGATGGTGTTGAAGAGCATCATTAACCCCCAGCACACAGGAATTGAAAGATGGACCTAAAGGAAAAAAAAAAAAAAAAGCATGAAGGAGAGTGATTTAGGGTCAAAATAATAATCTTTTCTTTTTCTTGAGGTATCTTTCAAATTTTCTTTTCAGTCCTGGAGGAGGGCTCAAAATCTTCCTTTGAAAAAAACAATGGAAGTCAGAATGGTGTCTTGGGGGTGCTGCTGGCCATTAATGGGGCAGCGTTGTGGTCCCTTGCCCTGCAGCATGTACAGAGAGTGGGGACAAGCTGTGTCTCTACAGAGATGAGGTGAATTTGGGCTCCTCTCTCATGAAAAGCCTCACCCCTGTTGAGGTCGGGCAGCCCCACGGGCAGAGTTCAGCGGGCCCCCGGTGCTGGGCTGGGGCTCAGTCACAGGCAAAGCTCTGGACAGGACTGCCATGAGGTGCCAGCTCATTTGGGAATGGCCACATAGCACATCGGCAGGTGATTCAGGCAGCAATGGATTTTTTTTTTAGCTTGCCATCATTGATTTTATAACTCTGTCCTGTCTCAGGCATTACCCTGACCTGAGGCTCTGTAGACAGCAAGTCTTGGCCAGCCCCTTTGCCTGCAGCCTGGGCTCTTTTTTAAGCACGCAAAGCAGAGGCAAGTAGGAGAGCAGGGGCTGGTCTAGGGCCCTTTAGGATACCCACAAGATGAGGGACCCAGCACTGCTGCTGCCCAAAAGCCCTTGGTCAGCACTGGCTGACAGGCTCAAAGCATTTCAAGTGAGGAGCTGACCACGGTGTGATCGCTTTTCCTTTGTTTGCTTATGAACAGCTCACTTAATTATTAAGGGAAAAAAAAAAATCAAGCAACTCTTATCATGACAAAATTAGCAGCATCATCAAACCAAGCACTGGCAACAAGCCCTATGCCACAGGCACTGCTGCCCACAGAGCCAGTGCCAGTCCTGCACTCCCGTGCCCTTACTGCAGTCCCCTGTCACCCCCGAGTGGGCTGAGCAGCAGCGGCTCCGCCGTGTCCCTCCAGGCCAGCACTGGGCTCTGTCCAGGCACGTTCTGATGGCTGGAGCAGGCAGCTTGCTGCAATCCAAACTCCTGGGCTGTGGCAGCAGGACAGTGCCCTGCTCAACCCAAACCAGCGAGCTCCAAAGTTGGAAGAGCAGATCCAACAGGGTGGCAGGGCCAGCACTGCCAGGCTGGGGCTCCATCCAGCTCTCCTCTCCTGCTGGACACTGAGGAATCAAGGGACTTGATTTCCCGGGTGCTGAGGAACCACAGGACTCCAATTACTTTTCCCCATGTCACTTCACCCTCTCCAAATTTCACTCCAATTTACAGTCTTTTGGAGCCTGGTGACAGCAGCCACCCGCACAGCATGCTCCATCACCCCTCACTGCTGTAATCCCTGAGCCCAGGGCTGTGTCTCCTCCAGGTATCAAATCCCCAAGACATCCAAACACTTTCCCACCACGTTTCCACTCATCAGAGCTGCTGCCAGGCTCAGCCATGCACCCTTCCTCTGCCTGCTGCATGTTTCCCTCCCTGCAGTGGTGGTGACTGACCTGCAGGCCGGCTCTAGGTGTGGGATGCCCCCTGAGTGACCAGTTCTGCAGCAGGGACACACAGATTCAGTGCTGGTGACACTGATCCCCAGCTGCTATTGGCTCAGGTGCCTGCAGCCTGCAGGGTGGCCACGCTGGAGGCATGACAAAATAAACCCTGCTTGAGCCAGAGGGCACACCAGCCTTCCACGAGCTGCATGCACAGGCACACAGATGGATGGGGCAGGGCAGCACTGCCCCGCAGGAATGAGAACCTGTGGGATGTGCCAAAAACCCCACAACTGCCCCAGCCACAGTAGCTACTGACACTAGCCAAGGGGGAAAAAAAAGCCAAATATTCCTTCTGCAGCATTGTGAACTATGCAAAGGTTTCCAGTGGTAATGGCAGGATATTCCAAGGACAAGCAGCTCAACAAGTTCTGAGAACTCCTAATTAGATCAATTCATCGAGTTGAGGTGTCATCCAAATATTGTCTAATATTCAATAATTTAATTGTAATAATGGTTCCAGTGATCTAAAATACAAACCAAACAGAGGAGCATTGAAGCTCCGTGCTCTTGCAAACCCTTGTTTGAAGAAGTTCCATCAAGAAGCTGGAGACTGAGGCAGAATTCAGCTTTCCCATACAAAAAGAGGTCTGATCTCAAAAGCCTAACTAGATGTTTTCAATATTAGAGCCCCGAGTCATGCCCCAGGAAGAAGCACAGAGTTCCAAGTAAGGCTCCCTGCCTTGGGAGCTCAGAGCTGCATCTTTGGGGGTTCACCTTCACTTCCTTTAAACTCACTTGAACAGAAAAGGGCTGAGGGGTGTCAGGAGGAAGAAGGAGTGCTGGACAGACATACACACAGACAGACACACCATGTGAAGGCTGAGGAAAATGGTGGTGTCACACAGCCAGGGAAGAGGGGGCAGCAGCTGTTTCTCAGCCAGCCCTGCAGCAGATTCTGGGGTTTGCTGTGAGATGGCCACACACCAACTGTACGGGGGCAGAGCCCTGCCCAGTCTTCCAGCAAGCACAAACTCAGGTGGAGATGACACAGCTCATCCCCCAGCACTGCTGCATCACCCAGCCATGACATACTGTAGCATCTTCCTGCATCTGGGACAAACCCTCTGAGCAGAGCCTGCACAAGAACTACAAATAAGTAAGGAAATAAGTTTTCCTGGCCTTTTCCTAGCCCAGAAATCTTCTGCCACCCACACTGCTCCCCACCCAGCCCCAGCAGGTTGACACAAGCCTGGTGGTTGGGAAGATGCCGGCACAGGAGCTGCTCCAGGACAGCAACAGCTGCAGGGGTTGGGAGCCAGCTACAGCAGAAGCTTGTTGAGACATTTTCTGACAGTGAAAAAGAGGAGGTGAACACCACTCCAGATACCATGGCATTAGGATTATCCTGGAGATTTGAGTGTGAATTTTGTTTTGAGCTTGGGAAAGTCAATGCCTGCAGCTTCACCAGTGGTCCCCCCACACACCTGATCTTACCCATGGATGCTCTGCTCTCCTGCCAAAGGGAAGGGTCCTATGGAAGCAAATGCTGCAGCTTCCCCACACACTGGACTGAATGAGGTCAGCTGGAATAAAGCAGGGAATGAGAATGGGGTTGGCCATTTCTTATGTGAGAATAACAACAGCAAGACTGGCACTAGGATTATTTTCTTTTGCAAGGAGAAACTAGGAAACAATGACCAGGGTTTTATAGATTTTGTGTCAGAGGAAAACTGAAGGGATAAGAGCAGATGCATTTGTTATATAGAAGACTCATCATTAGAAATGAACATATAAAATTTAATAGCTTGGTTTAAAATACATTTTCAATTAAAAAACAGCAGGCCAAAAAAAAAATCAGTTTCATAAAACATACATGACATTGCTGCTACTAAGACCCGTGTCCCAGAATATCTTATAGTGGAAAACAATCGTCAGATTTAGTTCACATACTTCATTAAGCAGTAAAAAGAAATAACATTCATGTCCATCTTACCTCTATGGAGACTCTAAATCTACTTCCCTGACCCTAGACCAAGTTTCCATAATAAAACTTCCATTTTCAATAAAAATGTCTAAATATATATATGTATTCTATATATCAGGTTTTAAAAAATTTCCCTTGCCGTAGTAAAATTATTCCCGTGGCTGCCGAAGGGAAGCCTGAGCAGGAGGCTGGTGTTGGCCGGGTACGAGTCCCGTGGCTGCTCTGCTGGCAGTGGATTCCTGTACAGGTGGCAGGTGTTGGCCAAATCTCTTCAGCATCTTGCTGCACATCAGCCTGTCTGCTCCACAAGCACCACCACTCTCGCCCACGTGTTCTGGCCACGTGCCCACAGTCAGAGGTGCATCTGTGTGCAGTCTGCTCCCCTCCAGCCACAGAGCAAAGAGGGGAGCATGCAGTGCCCAGAGCATCAACAACCCTCTGCTGGGGCCCATCAATGAAGGAGGAGGAGAAAGGAGGAGGGAATGGAATGAACCAGCTCAGGATTGATCCAAATACAAATTCCAAAATACTGTATTTTATATAAATCATTAAAAAAGAAGGTGGGGAGGGACTATAAATGGTCACCTGAACTCACCACCAAGGGAGAATCAACTACACCTGTGACAGTCCAGAGATACCTTTGCTCAGCCTGGCTCTGAAGACCTTTGAAGCCAAACCACTGTCTCCATGGGCAACCTACTCTTCTCACTAGAGAGAACTGCCTCAACACCCAGCCTGAATTTAGTGATTTACACCCACATAACATAAACATACATCCCTGTGCTTGCCATGGATAGGGAGGACATGTCCATGCTCCCATCAATCACCCCATCTGAACATGATCCCTCACCAGCCAAACCATGCAGGCCTTCCTCCCCAGAAGCTGTGAGCTCTGGCCAAAGGACCACATGGTCTGCTCTGCATTCCAGGGGAGGCCTCAGCCATGCCAAGCAGAGCCAAAGGGGGGAGGTCTCCTGTTTCTTGCAGGTCATGCTTCTGTTGATCAACTCCATATTGCATTTGCCTCCCTCTTCCAAACAGCATCATGACAGAGCTAAACATAAGTAGATTACAATTTGCTAACCATTAAGTAGGATCATTAATTATTAAGTAAAATCATATGCTACTTTTCCAGACTATTTCTCCAGTCTTTCCAGGTTGACCTTCATGTCCTAGGTGAGGTATGTGAAGCTTTGTACTGTCTGAAAATGTAATAAACTTCTTTCACTACCCAGATCCCTAACTAAAGCTCTGACACTGGACCAGGCACTCATGTTCATCTGCTCACTATGTAATGGAGGTTTTTGCCTTGGTGCTGCCCTTTAAGTGCTCCTCTTTCCCTTGCTATTAACCAAAGAGTGCCTTTCCTTCACTAGCACATGCACATGATGAGGAAACAGCACAGGGCAGTACTTTTTGGAGGTGTCTGGCACTCCCAGCTGGGGCTCAGGATGCCTGCTGTGCCCATGGGGTCTCTCCAGCTCAGCAGTGGGTCCATGGTATGTACAGACACCAAGAATGCATAACCTACTTGGAGGCCCTACTCCCTGCTAACACCTGGCTTGCTGAGCCTTTTTGCCACTTCCCTCTCTCAAAAGCCTTGCCTGTGTATTTCCAGTTGTTGACATCCTAGGCTTTGCAAGCTGGCTCCATCTAGCCCATGGGTTCATCCAGCTGAGCCTTAAGTACACTGCTACAGAAAAAAATCTACCCTCCAGGAGACCTTCTTCCTGACCCCCAACCACAAGACTTCAAGAGAACTGCATCTGCCCAGTTCCTCTTGTGAATCAGCTCTCAGACTTGGCCCAAACTACCTCCCAGGACAGCAGTACACAGCTGTTTCAGGACTTAGTAGCAGCTCACGACAGAAACCAGGACTTCCGTCACATGCCTGTGCACGAGGATTTAGGAGAGAGCTGGTATCTTTTTCCTTCTACATAGGAAGATCCAAGTTCAACAAGCAGGTCTCTTGTGCCTTCTATGAATGTACAAACGTGTGCTCACCTTTGGTGCATGAAAGGGTTTGTCCATTGTTAAATATCTACGTTAAATATGTTTTCTCTGTATATGGCATCCTTTTAGATGGGCTTCATTGCATATATTCGTGGTATATACAGAACACCATATTTTATATATATTATATATTGCTTATATATACACATTTACAAACCTTCAAAAATATATTGCACTTATATACAATATAGCTTCATCTGATGAGAGTTCACACAGTTACTAAGGCGAGTTCTTCATAAGCAAGGCAGTTTTATACTCCTCCCAAATGACACATGTGATTTCAACAGTCTGCCCTGGTCACAAGTAAACATTATAGACTCTTCTCCAACCTGCATGCAACTTCTACTAGTATCAATTAGTAGTTTTGCAGCTCTCCCTAGCAGAAAACAGTCCAGTAAAATGGTATTAATTGATAACAGGCTCAAACATGGTTACTGAATAGATAAATAAGACATCACCAGTCTAAAAGGCCATCTTCCAGAGGATTTCCCCTCCCCTACCTACTAGTGGTTTATACACTAGTAAAAATATATACATGCTCTCCATTTAATTGCCAATCTTTGTTTGCCCATTTCAAGTGCAAATAAGGTCATGAGCAAGAACACAAACACAAATGTATTAAGCAAAACCCCTGCTCTGCTCCCCAGAACAAGTCAAACATCTGGCTTTCTTCTGGAGGTGATTAGTGTTTTGCCCAACATACTGAATTATGGGAAAGTGTTCACTTGAGACCTTTCTTTAAAATCCACAGTGATATGTGATCTTAGATCTCAGTCAGAGTGAGCTTGTAAGATCCTCCAACCTCTTCAATCTGCAGCTGGAAGGTATCTTCATTAGAATAGTGTTTCACAATGTTATCGTCCATGTTGACCAGAATTCTGGAAAAACAAAGTAGATCAGGTATTTTACAGTTTTAAATGCCAAAGAGAGCAAAGGCACTCTCAAACCTAAGAGATCCTGGACTACCCAAGGGTAACATAAGATTCCTACTCATCTCTGCCTCATTGCTTCCCACAGCAGATCTTGCTGTTCTGACCCAATCCTGCCATCAAGGCTGGCAGCCACACTTCTCAGGATCTGAATGGAAGGATTAAATCTGACTCCTAGACCAGGGAGGGCAAGAGATCTTGGAAATTGCAGAATCCTTCTGAAGCTGCAGGCACCTGGGGCTCTGAATGGGTTTGCTTGTCAGTTATAAATTATGAGCACAAAACCCTACAGAGCTCACAGGGAAGAAACCATCCATGCTTGGCCTCTTCTCTCACTTGCCAGAAAGGTCAATACCTGTGTGTTTGTGTGCACACACACACACAAAGCTGTGCTTAGCAGTGGTTTAGATATCACAGGTTCTAAGCTTTTCCAGCTGTTCTAGTGGGGTAATTCTGCTATGAAAGCACAACCCTGGAAGGGTGCAATTTTCTGGCTGGAAGAAAAAGGGACTGAGACACCAAACTGACTTATAGACAACCCAAGAAAATTACTGAGAAATTAAAAGATAAAACAAAAGTACACAATGTTTAGAAACTCAATTACTTATGCTACAAAATAAAAAGATGATGAAGTATGGCCTCTGGGAGAAACAGACACTTCACAACTAAGTTCTCTTCAATTTAGCCCCAAAAAAGACGACCAGGGTTTAGCAATTGTAGCCAAAGGCAGATATAGTGAGCCCAGTCACCACTGGAACAATTTAACATAAGTTGAAGGAGGTTCTTCATCATTGGGAGTCTTTTAACAAACTGACTTCTTCTTCCTCTGACATGATCAACTCTGGTTCAAATAACAATTAGCTCAGAGAGGTTCTGTGACTTGGATTTACCCAGGAAGCCAGACTATATATTTATATAGGACCCTTCCTTATAGTCTTCCAGTCTTCAGCTCTGTGGATGATGCTGGAATGTGTGCACTTGTGTGCACACACACATTAACAGCAAATGGCATTCACATATTTGCAGTGGAGGAATTATACAGCAAATCTGACTACAGGTTTGAAAAAGGTGTTTATATTCTTAGGCAGTTGTTGCACAGGCACATACTCACCCTTTTTTACATTTTTTGAAGATTTTTCCTATTTTATCAAAAGGAACATCATACTTGTCAGATATCTAGAACAAAAGAAAGCAATGATTGGTGAAGCAAGGAGACTGCTGTCATTGTCTTTCACTTCCTATTTAACAGAAAAGAGCAACAACAACAAAAAGCCTGCAAACGAGGATAACTGCTCCGCCCTATAAAGGCAACACTAAATCCCAAACTATAGCATAAATCTCAGATCAGAACCCCTTCTCTGCATGTGCAAAAAATTTAATCATGTTTGAAACCTGGCTACTTCTCATACAGCAACCTCCTGCCCATACACTCAAAAGCCCACCCATTAAAAGCCCACTTCACACCCCAATTCTCATTCTCTCTTGGCTCTCTCTTCTTAGCATACTGAAAACCAATTTTAAGTTCAGTGTCAGAGGGATCAAGTGAAAACTAGTCATGACAGTGGCTGGAAGATGAAAACAGTGATAGAGAGAGGACCTCTGCTGCTAAATCAGAAACATTCTCCTTCCCCAGCAGGGTGACATCAGCGTGGAGGCACAGCCATTGACCATGGCACTTCACTGCACAACCTCCAGAAAGTGGGGAGGTCAGAACCCTAAGCCTGGTTTACTTTGGCAAACTGTTTACTAACAATAAGTACCAAACCAATACACTGCTTTGCCATGCAAATGTACAGGGAGTTTCCCCCAAGCAAAGCCTCACAGCCAGGGAGAGATAAAAATTCTGATTACAGAACTATCTCTACAACCAAAAGTTAATGGCCAGACTTGTCTGTACATCCCCAAATCCCCTGTTCCCTGAACAGAGGCATTAGTCACAGAAAGAGACAGAAACAGTTTTGAGCTCCTGCCAAACATTACACCATTCCTTGGACTTAAGCTCTGTACTTCCCTTGCTCTGCAGCAGCAGGGATAGTGGAAGGCTATTTTGGAAGTCAAGCACCAAAGAGCAATTTCACACATGTGCACAGATATATAAAAGTCTTCAGCAATACACAGAAGATGGGACTTGGAGCTCTGCACTACCGTCTTGTGAAAGGGCAGTGAAGGGCCCCAAACGTGGCTTTGAAAGCCTCAAACAAACCCAAGCCACTGGGCACATTCTGAAAATCACTCCATCTCCTAAGAGAAGTACCCTCTCCGACAAGAGCAGCATCCAATCATCAAGTTTGACACACCTGGATCTTCAGGAAGGCTTCTTACACACAGACCCCACAGATGTGGGTAAGGTACTTAAAAGACAAGCTTCCTGAATTCCCTTAATAATAAATTAAAGCATTAGTTGCATTAATTTCCATGTTATTGAAAGGAAATCTTTCTTATTCTTCTCATCCAGAAGAGCAGAAGTACATGGACACAAGCTGTGACAGTAAGCCTGACTCCTGTGACTGGCCAGTGTGTAAGGACTGGGTATCCAGGGCTTTTTCAAACCAACCTCATTACTTACCGCTTCCATTAGGCCTTTCAGAGATGGTGTTTTTAACATGAGTGCATCAAAGACTTCCTCTGACTCTTTTCGGACATACAGCAACACTGGAAAGCAATTTGGAGAGGAATTAACTGTGCAATTGCTCCTCAGGAAAAATCTGTACCCCACAGTGGCTAAGCACATGGGGACATGCACTGAGCATCTTATGAAGACATACACATATATGTACACATACACATATACTATGAAGATATACACATATATACACATATGCACTATACACTTAAGACTGTAGCACAAACATGCACAGCTAGTTTAGCTCAAAACTTACTTCTTGCACATAAAGCCACTGTATGCTCAAGCATCTTTATTGTCAAAATACTTTTGTATTTATTTTCTCTGTTATTAGAGAAAAAAAAAAAAGTCATATTTGAAACAAAGAAAGGAGGAACACAAAACAAATCTTTGAGACTCTTGGGTTCCTCCATATCTTACAGTCATTTGCCATAAGACTTTTCACAATCAAATGATTTGACAGATGCTATCACAGCAGGGGAAGCCATCCTGGCTGCCCCCTAATTTTTAAATAATTTATTTGTACAGTTCTGTGCTCCTCCTACGCTGTCTCATCTTTCTTCCTGCCCCTTGCTGGGTTTTAGCAATGCTCTTACCACCAGGGCTGACATACAATGCAGGCTTGGTCTCCTGCTAGGAGGGGAACGAAAGAGCAAGAACCCCGATTAGGTGAGCACCCCTAGTGTTCTCAAGCTAGCACAGACTCATTGCATATAGCATCAGCCTCATTAAAAACTGCATTAGGGCTGAGGAATAAGCCAGGAGAGCAAGAAAGCTTGGACTTCAACAGCTTTGCTGTCTTTAATCCATCTCCTAATGACTAGGTATTGCAAGTCTAATGGCTGTATTGTTTGCAAGGGTTCATCAGCCGCAGCTTTGACACGCCTGCAACATGGAACAATTACTGGCATTTCTAATGGAACAAGGTGAACTCAAGACAGCACAGCACCTTGATGCATTTCCCAATTTGCCTGCTAAAGGCAGGTTTAAAAAGGGAGGACTGTAGATTTGAAAAAGGAAGACAGGACACATACTCTCAGTTACAGCACGGGTCAGATGAGAGTCAGCCAAAGGAGAGAGAATCCCATGGGCCTTGTTTTATGGCATACAGTAACATGAAAAAACAAATAGTCTGATTTCCTTCCATAAAATTCATCCTTCCTTACTAGTTTATCCAGACTGCAGAAGTGGAACCCCATTATGGTCAGACTTGCTAGACTTAGCATCTGCTGTTTCAGAGGTTTAATAATTAAAACTTTGTTGTGGTCCTTCCAAACACAACTATCATCAAGCAGGTACACCACCTCCAACACACCAAAGGGACCTCTCATCTCCTTCTGCAACACTATAGCAACATGAAATTGCAAAGACTAAAACTCAGTTAAAAATTAGCAGAATATTCTCTTAGCTCAGCTTTCAGAAGTGAACATCCCATTTCCTGGCACCATGAAAGATGCAACAGTTTTATATTTGAAACCAGCTCTTGGTGTTCATTGCTTGAAGTCCTGGAAGAGAATTCCAGAATATTGTGCAGCAGATTACATGATGAATTCTCTGCTCCTGTCCATTAGGGATACTGGTAAGCTGTTCACCTCATCTTGACTCTCTTCCCTTATAGGTTCAGAGCCCATTACTGCCTGAGTTGGCAGAAACTCTCAGAAATTCTCACAATGTAAAATATTTGCACAGCTGAACCACATCTTGATACATGAACTGTCACTACTCAAAGCCAGAAAAATCAGTCTGAAGCCTACTTCAATATGAATTAAAAATTTCTTTAACCTCAGATGCATCTCTCTATCACGATGGATAAATACTCCAAAAATTCAGTCTCTGAAAGAAGAAAATACCTCTTTTTGGCTCTTCTATTCTGGCCATCTTATTTGGAGTAGCAATAAAGTCTTCTTCACCAATATAAGTGCCTCTCTTCATGTTGGAGCTGTCATTGACAGGGCAAAAAGTTAGCAGTGGTACAATTACAAGGACTAATCCCTCTGTCTGAGGGCAAGGTGTCAGGAGGTTGAAAGGCAGCCCTTACCTTTCCCCCTCTAATTCTTCTGAAGCAACAGGAAGGACCTTTAAAAACAAAGGGGAGATTTTCTTAGTATTTCATCCAGAACTAGAATTAATTTTCTCTTATAATCTTTCAACGCTAAATCAAATGACACTTTGGCTCCAAAAGCCAGTAAATATAATCTTTACCTTTTTTCATAAAAAGTAATAAAGGATCTCAAATGAGAGACAGGAACAAAGAGGAGCTAACCAGCACAGCAAAGCACAAGACTTTGAAACTTTGACTAGTGGTTGCACACTAATTTTTTCCAGTTTCCTGTAGGCTGGAACTTTCCAGGAACACTGAGGCAGGGCACTCTGGCAGTGGATCACAGAGCTGACACGCATGCCAGTTCCACAGGATAGATTGTCACCCTGCAGCAGGCATCTGGAGGAGTCTGTGCTGTACAACAGCACACAGGATCCCAAGGGATATTACGAGAGAAAATCACCCTGCAGTTCATGCAATGGAAATGCTATGAAAAAATCTTCAGGTTCACAGAAACTAGACTTGATAGGAAAATCATTTGCTGTGAAACACCTCCAGTTAACTCCAGCCAATGTATCTTGGAGCAACGTTTCTTGCCCATGTGAGACTTGGCCTGTATTTGATTACAGCACTGATGCCGTCTGACATTTCTTATGCACCCACAACATCCCAGGCTTTCTGCAAATACATCTCAGAGCCTCTTCATCCCCACACCCATGAGCTTTACTCACATGAGCCCCACGCTGCAGGTTTGCAAAGTGAACATCAGGGATGAACAGGACAGGCTGAGTGTCCAGGTCCATGAAGGGCTTGAAGATGGTGATGTCGGTACGTTTGTGTGAGGGAAGCATGGGCACTTTGACATCAGAAACTGCACAGACAAAGATCAGGACAGAAGATAATGAATGCCCTGATGGGCCCTACATTATGTAAAAGGTTCATGCACTGCTGAACAAGGGTATTCTGCAGTAAGGGTCAAAGTGAAAAGCTCCTGTGGTAAATGAGTTTGAACTTCAGTTGTCTGCCTCTCAACTGAGGCCTGGGCCCTGAGGGCTTATTTCAGAGTAGTCAAAGCTTTCTCCACCTCTCCAACTGAGCAGCTCAGCTTTGCTTAGATACTAATTAGGATGGACAATAAATTGGCACTCAGCCCAGGAGAGGAACCAAGGTCTTCCATGTACCAAGTAAGCCATCCAAACAGAGGGCAAAAACTAGTCCCTGCCCCACCTTCTGCCTCTACATTCCCTCAAAAGCTTGCTGGTGTTCCTGCGCCAGGAGGATACAAAGGGACAACTTGAGTTGTTCCCAACTGGGAGAGACAGCACCACAGTAGCACAATACCACAGAGGTAGTACAAATATGGCTTTGTCCCAGGTGTTATTTAAAGTAACATTTTGATTCCACACTTCCAAGTTTCACATTCTGGTTCCTCTCATGGCTCATCCTGGTCACCTCAGGGTGCCAGCCCTTAGTCCATCCCCCTAGGATCACCACTGTCTCCCACAGAGCCCTTTGGCTATCACAATGATGTGACACGACCCACCAAGAAGACAGACTTCATCTGCAAAGACCCTCTGAGGAGAAAGCAAGGCAGGAGGTGCCTTAAACTGCATTTCAGACACATTCATGTCAAGCTGTCATAGTTGAAGACTTTATTTTACCAAGTGAAAACATATCCATCTGAGGTCAAACCAACTGCAAACAAAACAATTGTTTTTCAAACAAAACCATTTCTCACATCTCCAGTAGAAAATACACTATTTTCTCCTTGAAAAATGTATTTTTTTAAAGATTGCTGAATTTCTGTAAAAATAACTTTGACCAAAAGCCACCAACTGTTTCTGCTGTTGAAGAGTTCATGTACATGTGGCATTTGTGATCCTGGAGGTGAGTATAACAGCTTATGGTTTCAAGGAAATCAAAAACTTCCCACATAAGAACTGAAAAGCCAAAGATCATTCTTTCCAGGAAAATAAGGATCACATCGGGCTAAGGCCAAGCCTAGAAAACTACCATTGGAAAGCAGCTTTTGTAAAACCATAAGTTCCTGGGAAATGTGTACTGAAACTGCACCATGATGCAAAGGGCTGCCTGCAGTAATCTTCTGGGAGCCACTGGGGCTACTGCATTTGTGAAACGCTAACAGCGTGCTAAACCTGCCTCTTGTGACGTACTTCGAAAGAAGCCAAGAACCCAGCCCTTTCCACAGCCTCCCCCGAGCAAATGGGCTCCCTTCAGCATTATCTTCTGCAGCTGCTCCAGCAGCCTGGACCTGCTGTGTCAGGAAAATCCTGCCGGGCAAGCTGAGAGGTGCGTGCTGGCTGAACCAGTCCGGCTGTTAACAGCCGAGCAGGCGAGAGCACGCGCCTGAAAAAGACCAGCAAAGAACAGGGACATACATCTGCCTCTAAGCAGCTCTGCTGGTGAATAGCCAGTCATCCAAACACAGGATCTGTCATTTGTAGCAGCTAAAGGAAGAGGCTCAGCAGGAAGAAACTCCTCATCCTTTATGTACCACCATGCTGAGGTCTCCACATGCTTTATGTAGGCAGAAACTTTGAAATTACTTGCTAAGGACCACTTTGCTCTGGAAGAGTGAGCATATGGGGGAGAGGCTGGAGGCTCAGCCTCAAGGCTGCCACAGCCTTACTGAGGAGTTGCAAACACATTTCTAATGTAAGTTAAAACCTAAGTTTAAGATCAAGCTGAAAATATTTAGAACTGATTGTTCTTACTGTCACTTGGATTGGAAGGGGCTCCAGCACTGGCCAAAAATCCCATCCTCACCCCACCACTTCAACTGCTACAACCCAACCAGACTGAATACACAGCAGGACCCTGTCATGGACAGAAACAACTACACAGAATGAAGCCCTAAATGACCCAGTGTGTTGCAAAACACAATGACTGTTCCATGAGGAACTGCTTAAAACAAACATTGGTCTACAGAGGATAAAAACTGACTTGAGAGTTATACTGTACAACCTATTTATAGCCAAAATTAAATCCAATATTTTAAATACTGTTGGAATAAGTTCTACTTACAGGCATTCAACTGAGAGCTGGGATCAGTGCACTTGCCTTTTCTTTTGCTTTGCTTTCGCTCTTCATCCCTGATCTTCCTCTCTGCTCCCTGTCAGACAAGAGATTAAGGGAAAGGAATGGGGGAGTGAAGAAGAGGGGAGGGGAGGAGAGAGAAAGAAAAGGTATTTTTAATTTTTTGAGTTTTTTTCAGCTGCAGAGGCAGGAACACCAATTCTTCCAGAACTATGTTTGTGGAGGTGAGTTCCACAGTACCCGAGCTGCAGGTTTGCCAGAGCGTGCCAACTTTGAGATCTGCTTACTTTTGAGTTCTATCTTCTAATGAAATCCAACAACCATACCCAAGATGCAAACACGTGCTCTTCTTTCAAATCAGATGGAGATACAATGAAAAAAGATATAATAGAATCTATATGAATCTATAATGATTGTATAAAGTGTTAGATAAAAATATAGTTGAAGTGTTTAAAACAATAAAGAATTGCAGGTTCCCCCAGTTTAGGCATTCCCTTGACTCTCATTAAAATCTACAGAAGTCACGCTACACTTGGATCACCAAGTGCAAGAGACCTCCTGCACACAGAGCCTGCAGCAGTTGCACCAGCATCACTGAGCTCAAGCTGGAGTCGTGCACTGCTTTAAAGCAGGGATTATTTATTTTTTCTTCACGGCCAGGCCATGGTGGAATCCACAGATTGCCTAACTGGGTTCATGCCTGCACTGTTCCTGGCATTCCAAGCAGCTGAGGGGACAGTTTTTGTCCATATTGGCCATATTGCCATTGTTTCTGCAAGGTGCAGACAGCTATGATGGAGAAAGAAAAGGAAGGAAGAAGCTTTGGAAGAGTGTTCATTCCTCCAGACCTGCCCAGACCTCACATGTGACTGTGGGTTGAGTCAGGGATGTCACATTGCCAGCTGCATGAAGTGATAAGCCCACAGGAGATCCCCAACACTCAATCCTGGTGCTACCACCACATCACCAAAACTGGTATACACAAGTTCTCCCTGTCTCCCCATACTCCCCTGCAAAGCAGGACGAAAGGTAACAGTTACCTGGCCACACCAAGCCTTTATTTCTCATTCCCTCCTTCAAAGCTGCCAAAACACAGCTCAACAAACACAAAGCTGCCCAAACACAGCTGTAGTTGTGAGCTACAACCTCACATGGTACTGCCTTGATTAGCTACAGCAAATGAGGTGTCAAAACTCCTGTGGCCATGGGAGGGAAGTCTGTGCCTAATGGTGCATGGGAGAAGGGGAACAGCCCTCCTTACTTCCAGTAAATCAATGTTCTACAGACACCAGGCTGCCCATGCCTGCTGGCAGCACTGGGCTTATCTGCACCAGCAATAAAAAGGAAAGTTAGCCATGGTATTTGACACACTTTAACACATAGCATCTTTTCTTTCATCCAATGAGAGGAAAAAAAGCAGCTTCAGGCAGCTGTGGGGAAAAAGAGAAAAAATTACACATGAAGACACAGGCATTGCCAGCTTTGCTTGACCCAATAAAGCTGATATAGCCTACTACAGTGAAGACATCCCAACTAAACATCAGCACAGCTGGACCTGAACCCCTGTGTGTCATCCTTTACCAGAGCAGTCACAACATCTCAGCTTGACAACAGAAATACTAGATTTGGTTCCACATCTGATTTTTACCTTTCATGTGGAAATAATAAAGTTGTGCTACTCAAACACTGTGCTAAGCATCTGCTTTCTCATGGAGAACATGCTGATTCAACAAGAGCACATATTTTGAGAAAACCTCAGCTCTACCATACCCTGCTTGAAAGTTAACTTGATGCAGGCTACTGGGGCCCAGGTAAATACATCTCAAAACTCACCTAAAAAAAACCCAAGTTACATCTTGGTAACAGGCTCTTCTGCCCTGCCAGCAGAACTCAGGGAGCAGTGGTTTCAAACTGAAAGACGATAGTTTTATACTGGACAGAAAATTTTTTTCTGATGAGGGGTAGTGAGGCCTGAAACAGGCTGGTCAGAGAAGCTCATCCCTGGAAGTGTTCAAGGCCAGGTTGGATGGGTCTTTAAGAAAGCTGGTCTAGTGAAACGTATCCCTGACCACGGCAGAGATCTGGACTAGATGACCTTTAAAGGTGCCTTGCAACCCAAACCATTCTGTGACCATGCATCTGAAAGAACAGTCTCCATGTTGCTGCCCATTCACATCAATGCTCCAGCAGCCTTGCACCCACTCTTTCCTTCCAACAGCATCTCACTCATTTGTTCCTACCATCCCATGAAAGCCTTCCCACAGCACTGCCCATCACTACCAGAGTTAACAGCAGATCCCAGAGGGCAACACCAGCTCTAGTCTGTAAAACCCTGTATTTAATTCTCCTCATGGGCATGCATAGCTGAGGTACCACAGAGCTTTTCTTCCTCTGGGACAGGTCAGCCTCATCCCTGCTCAGCCCAAATATTGCTGGGCCAAGCCTGAAGGAAGTTTGTGCCATAACATTCTACAGGATGACACCATTACACCCACACTGCCTTACTCAGGTCCTGAAACCCCACAGGAGCAGATGAAAACCAAACATCCCGGGCTCTGCAAGCACAGCCTTGACAAAGGAATAGAGGAGACATCTGTGTTAGGTGGCCATAACATCATAATTTTCTGCTGGTTTGCCATTTTTTTTCCAACAGACCTCCACATTACAGACTTGGCCCCCCATGAAGAAAATAAGGGTAACAGAATATTTACAGTGAGAGTGGTCACCTGAGGACAAATGCTTTCAGGGCTGTAACAGGTGTGGGTATTATAGTAACAATGGTCCTACAAACATTCAAAAGCAACCTGAGTACATACAATTCAATACAGGGCAGAAAATAGGTGCTCCTTCTGAAATGCCAGGCTCCTACAGGAGCCTGGAGCAAGCAGCCAGCATTAGGGCCCATGAGTACATGGGGCTTGTGTATGATATGATAGCAGGCAGGGGCTACAGGGATCAATTCTCTGAGGGGATGTTTATTCCAAGAAGCAGCTTCCCTCATGCCCAACAGAGCCAATGCCAGCCAGCTAAAGATGGCCAAGGCCCATTGGTAATGGTAATAGTGCCTCTGGGCTTATGTGTTTATCAAATAGAAAAAACATTCTGCAGCAACAGTCAGAAGCAAAGTGAGAATATGTGAAAGAAACAGCTCTGCAGATCCCAAGAGCAGTGCAGGAGTGGGAAGCCAGGCACTGGAGCAGAGATTCCCCTGCAGCCCATGGAGGTCCATGGGGGAGCAGAGATCCACCTGCAGCCTGTGCAGGACCTCACACCAGAGCAGGTGGATACCCAAAGGAGGCTGTGATTCTGTAGGAAGTCTCTGCTGGAGCAGGGTTCTGGCAGGACCTGTGGCCCCATGGAGAAAGGAGGCCATGCTGGAGCAGGTTTGCTGCCAGAACTTGTAGCCCTGTGGGGCACCAACACAGGAGCAGCCTGTTCCTGAAGAACTGCACCCCATGGAAGGGACCCATGCTGAAGCAGTTTGTGAAGAACTGTAGTCTGTGACATGTTCATGTTGGAGAAGTTTGTGGAAACTGTCTCCCATGGGAGGCACCCCAGGAAGAGTGTGAGGAACCCTCCTCCTGAGGAGGAAGGAGCATCAGATATGTGAAGAACTGACCACAGCCCCTACTCCACTGCACAGCCACAGGGGACAAGGGAGAGAATTAGGGAGTGAAGCTGAGTCTGAAAAGAAGGAAAGGGTCAAAGTGAGGTACATTAGGATTCAGTTTTATATTTTATTATCCTGTTCTGATTTTGATTTACATTTTGCCTTCCTTTCTTCCCTCCTCTTTTAATTCAGGTACAATTTGCAAAGTATCTGGAGGAACAAATCAGGAGAGTAAGTCAAAATCCCAAAGGGAAATAAAAGATGCATTGGCATTACTATATTACTAGATGTGCTGAAATTTCTGCCATAACTTGGAGGAAGCCATTGAAGTCTATATGCTGACTACACATCTGCCTTTTTATTAACCAATTTGTCTTATTAGCAGTGGCACAAGCCTGTCAGTCATTTTAGCATTGGGTCAGTAATTGATTGGACAATTTAGGAGTAAAAGATCCCCCCCACCCTGTAGCAAGTCTGTCCTCTCTGTATTGTTTTTTCACCCAAGTAATCTGTGAGTCTTGTGTGCTATCAACCTGTTTTCTCTACATTAGATTACACATTTGCTACAGTCTCATCTTAAAACAGGAAAAAGAAAATAGAAAAAGAAGGAAAAAGAAAGGCCTCATGAAGAAGAAGAAGACTCATGAGACCCAAGAGGCAGCGGCTTGCTGGCAAGTCTTTAAGATGGCTCTGGAGAGCCTTTGCTAAGTCCCTGTAAATTCTTTGCAGAAAGTATCACAACAGGAGCACCTACAGGCAGCTCCCCCAGCTGTGCAGGAATGCAGAGGGACCCATTTAAAAGCCTAGAGATGGACAACAGGATGTGGCAGGGTGAGTTAATGGGATGGTACAGCAGGAGCACAGTGCAGAGGGCACTGTGTATTTGGGGAGGTAAGCACAGACAGAACAATGGTGCATGAGATGAATCTTTGTGTCAGTGTCCCAGGGAACACCAGGCAAGATCACACAGTGGGCTGGCAAAGCCAGCACAGGACCAGAGAGGGGCTTACAGACCTGCCTTAGCCCTGCAGCTGCATGGAGAGGCATTTGAGGTATCACCTGAAAGAATCTCCCCTGAATGAAGACAGAGCCTGGATTCGAAGAATAAGAGGCCCAAATCAAAGTAGGTTATCAGCAAAATAGGAAGTCAACATGGTTCACAGCAACCAAAAGGACTGGGGAAGTCCAGGAGACGTTCATCATGGCTTAGAACAACCTTGGTAACTCTGGAAATAACATTATATATTACTTGCCCTGGACCTACAAAAGACTGCTCAGGCAGGAACAGGTTATGAAGATTGGGAAATTTCTTTTCTTTGCAAACTCAGTTAAGCTTTTACAGCTGCTTTCAGTTCAGTTTCTGCTGTTTCTTTCACAGCTTCTGTTGAATACTGGCTTTGGGAAAGGCATTAATTCTGTGTGCTTAATGCATTAGGCAGAGCAGTCAAATTACAGCACCCATCCAGCTTGTAAATGGGCTTTTTTATGCTGGAACATCTTTTGTTCACAAGCTGTGCAAGTTATTGGTTTGGGGTTTTCTGTAACAAATGCAGTATGAAAACACGACAAACATTACAAGGACCAACACAAGGGCACATGGGTAAAAAGACAAACCTGCACTTGCTCCAGTCAAGGGCAATGATTTCTCCTGCTGAAGGCTCTCCCCAGTGTCAGTCTGCCACTGACTGACCTTTCTCTAAAGTCAATGCTCAGGAAAACTTAGCACTCCAGCATTTTGAGAGCAGCAAATTTATTTGAGGTCATCATAACATCGATGAGCCAAGCAGAAGGGTTTGAAATTTTTTCCTTGCAAAGGCTAAACACAGACAGGACTTTTCAGTGAGCCAAAATAGCAAATGACACAATCAGGAAAAAAAAAAAAAAAAAAGCTGCTAAGCTGTGGAGCAGCCTTTCCAAAACAGTCATTGGCACATTGATCCAACCTTACCTTGTCGCAGAAGACTTTAATTTGGCAGTAGGCTCTGTGGACAGGTTTGTTACTCCTGTTATTGTAGCTGTAAGTGTCAATCTGAAGATTCAGGGGCAGGCCTTTAACTCCCTTCTGAGAGGAAAAATCTGTGCTGAGGCAGTTCACAGAAATGAAAACCTGCAGAAGAGGAAAGCAGCAGCTGTCAGTAATAACACACAGAGTCCTGGCTGACCACTGAGTGAGGGATACTCAGGGAGTGCTAAGGCCCAAATGCTGGTCCTTGCCACTTCAAGCAGCACCTTCTCTCTTCTGAGACATCAGGTTAAATCCCCAAGAAGCAATATAACACTCTTAAGTCTTTACATAAGCCATTGTAGGGGACAAAGCCACTTTGTCTAAAACAAATTTCAACAAACTCTCCAAACTTTAGGAAGACTACACCCATCTTTCCATCCAAGAAGTCTCAAATGTCACCATCAAACTTTTAGCAAAAGGAATTCTCCTACAATCAATTCTCACAGTTCAGATGTGTAAGAACATAAACATTTCTCAAAAAATTCATGTTACTCCAGCTAAGTTAAATCTTTCCATGAGTTTTACATGAGTACAGCTTGTGCTTGAAAGTACTTGGTTGAAGTTTTTTTTCAAAAGGCTATTAAAAGCCTTTAAAAAATATTAGGCAACAGAAAATAACACCATTATTCCAGTTAAGGTTTCTGGGCTTTACACTAAGTTGAACACTACTTTGAATATTCCTTAGTAAGACCTGCAATACCCTGTGAACATTCAGATGGAAAGGGTAAGAGAAACATTTCCATTATTCTTAGAAAAAATTAATTACAGGGAAAATTAATTGCATGTTGCCCTCTTAAAAACACAAATCACAGACAACCAGAGAACAAGCCCAATGCTGCTTAACAGAATAAAGAAAATGTCCTTAAGTGGATCTGAGCAGATAGACCAGACTACTTTGTATCTAGATAATGGGCTTGCAGTGTGCCAGGCTTTTCTATAGACACAATATCCATTACTGGCACATCTCAGAAGCTGTAAGGATTAATTACTGGGTATTTATGAGCGACCAAGATCTGCAATGGCTTCTCTCCTCTCTGCCTGAAGAATAAAAACTGGGAATTCACTGCTTTAAAAAAGTAATCAAAGCCTTGGGAGCCAGAAACGCCTTCCCAGAGATGCTGCAGGAGCACCACGGCAGGACTGCTCACTTAGGTGGTGCTTCCACCAGCACCACTTGAGTCTCAGCAGCGAGCTGGTGCCATCTCCCGGAGCTGCAGAGGCTCACACAGGCTTGGGAAAGCTACAGGCTTTGGCTTTGCTAAGTGCTGCTCATCAAGGTGCTCTTCACACAGGTCCTGCCACATCCGTTACCAGTTATAATGATGGGAAACGCAAACGTAAAACCCTGATCTGGTGATAGTTTATAACCACTGCTTTTTCCCCACCATTTAGAATACAGCTGTATAAAAAGCCAGGGCAGGGAGGAAAAATAGTGCAGGTGAGCTCAGTTTATCTTGGACACCAGTCTGAATATTGGGGATTCACTTGGTGCTTCCTGCAGCCCCTGTGCCCTGAGAGTGGAGCGCAGCCATTCGGCAAACAGCCCTGCTATTCCCTCATGTGCACACACCATCCCAGAGACTCCAATGTCCTCACCAAGCCCTCCAAGGGACATGGAGTGTGTGAAACACCACCCAACCCAGGCCAGCACAGCACATCAGCAGAGCCCCAGCCCCTGCCCCACACTGCTGCCTCTGTGGGGTCACAGACAGAAACATGAGCAGGATGCAAGGTGAGCTGGTGCTCACTGCCTGATCACCCCTCCAGCCTGGGTCCCAGCATCCCAAACCTGCATCGTTCCAAGAGAACTTTTTGTGAAAGCATTAAATACGTCTCAAATCACAGTCAGGAAAATTATTTTAAAATAAGCTGTTTGCAGTGTCTTCCCCAGACTAACCCAAAGGATGGCATTTCCTACTTTTATCCACCCCGCTTCCCTTTGTGCTGCCTTTGGCTTTACAAGGGCATCTTGCCTGCAGTGGTGGTACACCCCAGGGGAAAGCTTCAAGGAGCTTGAAGAGCTGCTCTCACCAGCTTGGGAGCTTGGTAATCAGATATATGCACAGCCTGAATAATTGCATTCCCTGAGCAGGGGTTTTGTTTTTTAAAAGACCCTCAACTCTGGTGTTTGCATATTTTTACATTTTTAAATTTACCTACACTGAATATTCACTCAACTCATTTCTGTATGAAAAAATGACTACATTCTTTAAGAAAAACATGCCCAAGCAGCCATATCAGCAGGTCCACCACCGCCTCAAAATTTCTGTGAAATCCCTCAAGTGAGTTTCACACCACTGGACACCAGAAGATTCAGTGTACAGCATCAGTCATCAGTTCTCTAGCACATGGTGTCACTTCTCTTCTAAGACTTCAAGTTCATGTTTTCAGTTTTTATGGCTTACCAGCCACACAAAGCCCGCTGGGCTGAAGGTAGAAGAGTTGGTCTCAGCACAACAGCCACATGTTACTGCAGCAAAGCTGCACAGGTATCCCATGGGAATTTAGGATTGCCTGTCAGATGACAAAGATTATCCTCCTACTTTAGAGTCTCCTCATTTGATTAGCTTTAGCTTTAAGCAGCTGACTTCATTTTCATGCCATTTAAATCTTCAGAACTCTAGACAGGAGATGACAACCAAAACCTAATCATGTCTCTGAAGCAACAGAGAGCCAGCCTGTCTTCTCATGTTTATACTAAACCATTTCAGTTCAAAACGAGCATCTACGTCTCCCTACCCATGCTGTAACTCCTATTTTTGAGCAACTTCAGGTTGCCTCAGGTTTCACAAAA
Source organism: Polioptila caerulea (assembly GCA_013397295.1). Taxonomy (NCBI): domain Eukaryota; kingdom Metazoa; phylum Chordata; class Aves; order Passeriformes; family Certhiidae; genus Polioptila; species Polioptila caerulea. Next base: position 613,664 of record VYXF01007449.1, read on the forward strand.
CAGAATTTTAGCAAACAGCTTTTCCAGTTTGGACTAAGATAGTTTCAGCCATGTTCTTTATGTACAGGAATATTTGACTTACATTAGAAATGAAATGTAAGGCCAAGTGACTGCACCAAGTACATCCCCACCCCAAAATTGCCAGAAGAAAGAAAAACGTAACCACAGAAGTTGCTCTGCGTCTTCAACCTGCTGAGCAAGATTCCTTTTCATGTGTCCAACCTATTTTTCTAAGGGCAGTTCCGCATTCTCAGCTATATTAAGATTTGTTGTTACTTTTAAAAAAAACATTTTCATCTCACCTCCCAAGATACAACATAAAGACAGCACTTAAAAATAGAGCACTGTCAAGCCTGGGCATTTACCAACATGAGTCAAGCCCTCAAAAGTTACACAGATTTTCTTTAAAACTGAGATTTGTGAAAGGATTAGAAACCTGTTCTTGAGTTATTCTGCTTGCTTGGCAGTTGAGCCCCTAGTCTATATTTGACTATATATACCTTGGCTATCACATATCCAGGCTTTTTTTTCTAACCAAAGACAGGCTTTTCCCCCAGTTTTTTTTCTGTTGATTTTTTCCATGCTTTTTCTAACTCCTTTTGATGAAAGCTGAGATACTCATTGAGGCAATTGGCTCCACAATGGTGGCATCTCAGATAAAATCAAACAGCATGAAAACTGTGAGCTGCTACAAACTCACACCTGGCATTCACCCCAGCACTCTAGAGCCTCCTTTCTCCAGTGCCATGCTGGGTTTCCTGCAGCCTTTGGGGTAGCCCAGCTGCACACAACAAAAGAACGAAGGCAGAAGGATTAAAGCACCTCCTCTCTGATCATGCTGGAAGTTAGCGTGGGAAGAATTCAGACCTCATGACTTCTCTGTCTTCTTTAACCATCCGACCCCTCATGCCCCTCCTCACCTAAGGTGGGAGGAACACACTGTGCCTACATTCAAATCCAAGAGAAACAATCTCCCATTTTAATAATGCAGAAAAAAATAATTAATCCAACAGCTCTGCCGTGTGCCCTCAAGGAAGGGCAGCAGAGACAGCCAAGTTCTTTCCACACAGCACCTTTTTTGAACAAGATCTGCCTTTCAAACAAACCAGGAAAAACAGACATAATTAAAGGGCAATCAAAGCGCTGCAGGAACCTCTCTGTCAGCGAGATGAAAGATGCCTTTTTTAAATGAAGGCTTGCATACCCAGATCTCCTCAGTTTATCTTGGACACCATACTCTTTTGTCACACAAAAAGCACTAGAAATTCCAAATGAGTCCAAAGGCTACACATGCAGCAGCTCTAGATGAAATGTCACCTCGTGCAGGCTCATCTGCCCAGCTGGAAAGGAGCAGTGTAGGTTCTCTACTCATGGCAGCCGGGGCTGCCACAGGCAATGGGGAGCAACTTGTGTTAGCACACCATGAACTCTGACCAGTCAGAGCAAACACAGGCATGGCTAACACCATCCTGCCAAGTCTTGGACATCTTTCTGGATAAGGACCTACACAGGAAGACTTAGGATTTTTCCAGGCTGATCACCTTGCTCCACATTTATTTCATTTCAAGAGAAGGCAGGAAAATGGTATTATCTCTTTCTGTTTATGAGCCTTTATATTTCTGTGTCCAAAGGATTAAGACATTACTCAACAAAAGCCTCTCATTTTAACCACAGAACAGTTTGGGTTGGGAGGGTTCTTAAAGATCATCTAGTCTGCCCCCCCCGTATTATGGGCAGGGACACATTTCACCAGACCAGAAGGCTCAAAATTCCATCCAACCCGGCCTTAAACATTTCCAAAGACAAAGCATCCACAGCTTCTCTGGGCAGCCTGTTACAGTGCCTTAGCACCCTCACAGTGAAGAATTTCTGCCTAATACCTAATCTGAATTTGTCAGTTTGAAACCATTCACCCTTGTTCTGTATCACTATAAGCCCTTGTAAAAAGTCCCTCTCCACCTTTCTTTTAGGCCTCCTTTTGGTACTGGAAGGTGTTCCAAGGTCTCTCCAGAGCCATCTCTTCTTCAGGCTGTACAGCCCCAACTCTTCAGCCTGTCTTCACAGGAGATGTTCCAAGCTATGCTATATTCAGTCTAGGTTACATTCAACTTAAAATTGTCAGGATGTTTTTTATTTTGAATGATTGTTTGTACACAATACAGAGTTTGGAGCCTACAACACAACCACCAGAGGAAAGTTAAGCTGCAATGAGCTTCTTTCCAGGGAATGCAGCTGGATACTGCTTTTCTTAGCCTTGGCTAAATAGTTTCAATGTTATGCCCAAAATACAGTAGGCAAAGGGATTCCAGTGGGTCTAGAGACCATTTTCCTGACACAAAGGCAGTGTCTCCCTCTCCCATAAATAAAAAATAACCAGAAGCTCGAAGTTTGTAATTTCAATGCTGATAGCTGAAGTCATACAGTTTCTCTAAAGGCTTGGACAAATATAAATAGCAAAGAGAGAGGAAAAAAAAGAGTAATTTATAAATATTTGTCCCCATGTGTTTCCTCTATGCTGCAAGCTGACTGGATGCAAAACATCTCCAGTCCAAAAGCCTTATGATGTACACCAGCAGAGTTCCAAGCCCTTCTGAGAGGCAGAGCTGTCAGCCTGGGCACTACCTGGTGCCAGTGTAGCTACATGGCTTCCAAGATTGGCTCTGGGTGAGAGCCAAGCAACTTCGAGTGCAGGCAGGGCAAGCACAGGTCTGCCTGCACACATCCACAAAGGCATGTCCTAAGAAAGCAGCGCTGGGAAGACTCTTCTGTATGTAAAAGGAAAAAAACCCCAAACCCACACTTTGGTAAGATCACCTGAGAGGTGGCTAATCTTACTGCTCTCACATTTGTTTCTTCACCTCCCACACGCACCACAGGTTTTGCATCAGCAGGAGGTGAGCCAAGAAAGAGATAAAAAAATTGAGCAATGCATGCACCTGTGGGCTCCTCAGCCGCCTCCTGCCTTTGGGATCGGATGCTCCAAAAAAGGCTTGTCTGGCAGATGGGTGTCAGGGCTGCATCCGCTCCAGCTCTGCTCAGGCAGACCCAGCACCATCCTGCTTGCAGCCCAGGGGAGTTAGTTTGCATTCAGACTTACTAGTCTCAATTTGGGTGACTGACACAGAGGCCATCACAGGTCCCACACCATGTCAAGGAATGACAAGTGGGAAATACAATCCACCTCCAGATAAAGAACATCCTCCTAGCAAGTTTAATCCATCAAAAAAAACAAAAAAGGAATGGTAATGAAAGGAATATACATATTCCTGCTCACAAAGAGCAATGCTGATTGCTATTCCAATCTGTTTCGAGGCAAGGAAATATAGGAATGTCTCTGCTCATAACACCTGGGAAACATGGGGATAATGGTTCCCAGTCCTACCGATGCTTCCTCCCACCCCACGCTTTCATAAGATAAAGCTGCTGGGCCAGGTTTTGTCAGGTTGGTTGGAAAGAAAGCAAAGACAGCAGTTTGGCAAAAACAGTGACAATATGTTGAAAAAAATACACACAAAACAAAAAAAAACTCCAAACCAACCCCCCCAGCGGAAAACCCTAATGCAGCCCCCCACATAAACAACAACAACACGAGTCTACAAAAACAATGACAAAAGCTGAAACACGACAAAACAACACAAAACAGAGAAATAAGTCTATAAAGGCACAAAAATGGCTGAAAGGAAAGAGTTGCCATTGGATAAAAAAGGAGTAGAGAAAACGAAAAATAAAATCAAATCACCTCCTAGTTTTTTCTACAGAAAAGCTAAGAGATTTGCCTTTCAGCTTCAGGAAACACCCTATGGGGTCCTACTACTACTGGAAGACCAGACAATGGCAGAGGCTTGGGAGACCAAGTCCAGAAGAAATACTGAGTTGCAATCTTGTTTCTAGTTGGCAATGCTTAAAATCAAGGGCAGCATATGCTTGCTCTCCAGAAAAGCCAGGACTGAGTAGGGAGAGGTTAGTGGTAAGAGGCAGGTAAGCAATACTTGCTATGACTTTCCTATGTCACTGCTCCAAAGGCTGTGTGTACCTGTGCCTCAAAGAATTTGTGGTCTGCAGCCTTGGCTTCACACCAATCTGTTTCCTTTGAGTATGTTTGACTCATCACATTTCATAGTTTCATTTCCAACTAGTCAAACCTGTACCTCCTCAATGCTGCTGAAGGTGGCAACACCTTCTTTAATGAGGCATATGATTGTTGCTTCATTACAATGGCATCCACATAAATGTATGCAATATTCATCAATCGAAAAGGTTCAAATTCTTCCTACAGTGAACACCAAGGGAAGATTATGCTAAAATAAACTCTTAAAATAAATCAGTAGTGTACCACCCAGCCTCACTTCAAGTTGTAGCAAGAAATCCACCCTCTCCAAAAACTGAACTCCTCTAAGCAAAATAATCTTGCCAACACATGGGAGGATCTGCCAAGAAGACCACCCTCATTGCCTAATTTTCTATTTTGAAAGGCTATCCCAAATTAGATGCAAATTACCATAATTTTAGGACCATTCCACTCTTCTTGGACAAAAAACCAAAGTAATAAAAAAAGCAGTGTTTAATTGCTCTGTCATTCAGGACATCGCTTAAGAGACACCATAGCATCTTCCCTCTGGTGCAAAGGCAGCAAAAGGCTCTGCCATGATATTCTCAAGTTCAAAATGCCTGTTACACTCTCTCTGTGTATTCCCTTTTAGTAGAAAGGATATTTTCACACAAAGCATCTGGCTTACAATGCCTTTTTCTTTTTTTGAGGGAAAAAGTAGGAAGACAATAGAACCCTTAATGTGCAGTGACATCATTTTTGGCTACAGTCCCATTACCCAGCCTGAAGCAAGCCAGACCAAAGACCTCCATGGGGGCCTTCTCAGAGCTGCTGGAAGCAATGCTGCTTTTCAGAAGGGGCTCACTGGGAAGCACAGAAGGGGCGCCCCTGCCCAGCAACAGGATCCTTGCCCTGTTAGAGCTACAGAAACACGCAGGGAGGCTCTTGCAGTCACTGTGCAGACAACAACTCGCCCTGTTCAGATAAGAGGCTGCAACCCTCCACAGGGCAAGAGCTCAGACAGGATTTGAGCAAAGCAGGATCCAGCAAAGCTAGTTAACCCTGGGGAAACCAATCTGTCCAGATTGTTCAACTGCCACTGACCTGAGAGCAGGCCATGTCCCCAGGCCAGAGTTAAGGGACAGAATTTGCTTCACAGCCTAACGGGTAACATAGCAGAGATAACAGGACAACAGCCAACATTATAAAGAGCAGTATGAAACGTGCATTTAACCACACACATAGTGGCAATTTTCATTAAAAGACCTTCATTGGGTACCAACCAAGAAAAGGAGAGTCTAGCATGTTGTACAGACCTGGGAAGAGATGGATCCTAGCCTCAGAAACTCATGACCTGAACCTACAACCACTTCTTCTGACTGACGTGGAAGACAAAGACACAAAAAGGGCTGCAAGGATTCCTACTCCCTACTGCTAACAGCCCCACATTTCAAAGAGAGCCAAGCCTGCTCAGTCAACAACAAGGGGCAGACACCTCTAGAGAAGCTGCACCCCAGCTCTAGACACCCTGTCCCTAATGAAGTCATAGACACAAAAGATGACGAGCTTGTGTTCAGACATCTAAAAGCTTCTTTGCAGAAGAACCCCACCTCGACTGTCTGCCCACGGCAGACATCCATCATGGGGTGGGAAACTGTTTGAAGTCTCCAGAAGCCTCAGGGTAACTCCAGCATTACCTGTTGCATGCAAGCAAGTATCAGCTACACATCTCAGACTCATCGGATCATGCTTCCACCCAAGCAGGATGGCTCCTGATTGAGTAGCTACACTGGCTTTCTTAAATACCCCATTCAACAACTCACCAGTTCATCAACTAATTTTCTAGTCCACCCTCTTCCCTTTTCTTCTCACAAAGCATGACTGTCTCCTCATTAAACTATTCCCTTCCCCTGCTCTATCAGGTGATGGGATCAGACCTCATCTCTAATAAAGACATCTGAAACTCCACCTGAATCATTGCTCCCCCACTCTGCAGTGTCTCCTGACAATCTTTCTACTCCTGACCTCACTCTCCTTCAAATCTCAACAGCACCACTTCAGGGCAGGCTGCCTCTTTCAAAGCCTGGTCTTCCTCCCCCCTCTTCATGGTCTTCACTGTCTCAGAGCAAGGAGGGTTTGGATCCTGGGCCCTTTTACAGCTTGAATGCACTCCTGCAAAGGTCAGAGAATACTTAAACCAGTCACTGCTAAGCAGCTGCTTCCAGCAGCTCCTGTGATGTCCCAGAACAACAGAAGAGGGCAGAGGGGAGCTGCCAGAGAGAAGCACATTTACTGTGAAATCCACGGAGTGGTCCCAGAGTGGGAAGTGTCTGTCATGCATGAAATACTCCTGGTTTCTACACCCAAGGGCTCACGAACAGCACAACAACACAGGCAGCTGTGGGCAACTCCAGCCATGCAGAGCCAGACTTGTCCAATGTGTCCTGAGACCAGAGCCCTGGCCTGGCTCTCTGCTTTCCTGGCACAACACAACTGGGAAATACTTGTTACTGAGGGCATCTCAAACATCCTTTATTCCATCCCACAAATCCACAGCTGCAAAATCCACACAATTTCCCTTGCTACAGAAGGAGCACATGACTTGTATGAAAAGAGCAGTTCTTGACCAGAAAGGTGAAGTTTACTAAACCTCCTTAATGCCCCAAGGGCAATGGCAAAACACTCCCAGGTAGGCGACACCCTCCTTAACAGACACAGTGGCAGAGGTGCAATATTCCTGTATGTCTCCACAAGAAGGCAAGTACCTGGTCCCAGAGCTAAGGGCAACTCCTTGTGATAATATACTATTTCTGCCTTAAATCTGTCCTACACCCTGCGTGTCCAAATGAGTAACTACATCAGAAAGCCCAGACAGAGAGCCTCATTACCTCCCATTTGACATGGCTGCACAGAATCAAATCATTTCCACAGTAAACTGGAAGCAAAAGCAAGAGGGAAACGGGAGGAAGCAGCAAGCCCAGAAGAATCACTTGGCTCTGGTCCAGGTAACTCCAGGGCCCAGGAAGCAAATTTCTAATGATCAAGGCTTGCTGGCTAGTTAAACATACTGTCTATGCAGCACTTCTGCTGTTATTAAATATAAAACACTGTATTTATTACTGTGAAGGAATTTCTGGAACATCAGAAACTCAGCTCTATCTATTCCCTGCTTTCTTTAAGACTGCTGTCAGAGGTTGGGGGGCAGGGAGGGAAAGGAAAAGAGAGAGCAAAAGCATACAAGGTAAATGAACCATGCAATAAAAATTGTTGAAATTGGCTCAGACATCTCCTGATAAGATCACAGAAGTTGAGAAAGAACTGCAGCTCTTCTGGTGAGAAATTAAGTCATTGACAAAACACATCCACTCAGAGAAAAAAAAATGAAGTTAAACAGACACTTAAGCACATGAAGCATTTGCTAAAAATGCCAATTCTTTAAATACTGAAGTTGAGAATTTTTTTGTCTTAATATGATTCTGATCCCAGGAGTCAAGGCTTGTACATTTGGTATCATCAGTCCCCTCTGAAAGTTCATATAAATCAGGACTCACAGTATATGGATCTCACACACTAAGATTGTGAATCTGAAAGTAAATTTGCCTCTGTAGCTAAAAAACCTGTAAGCCTGTCTCACAGCTCCCCACACCACTTCAACCCATGAAGTTCAGCCCCGAGGTGAAATAGCCCACGAGGGTTCATAGCTCTTTTCAAGATGCTATTGACAATTTCATTATAGACTGAAACTATTCATTCAGGGGTCTTTAGAGTAACTCAGCAATAGCCACCTGGCTGGAGGGATGGCTGTCCTTGGGGCAACCACAAAGCTCTCAGCACCAGCTGTGAGCCCTGCTCCTACCTTAGTGGCCCATCCCTACTGCTGCAGAGTGGCTCAGCCAGCAGAGAGGCATCTGCAGAAAGTGCTTCCAGCTCCTTGAGGACTTGCATTGTTCTGTCTGCAGATCCACCCCCGTGTGCAATTCCTAAGCCTTTGCATACCTTGTAGACACTGACTACCTGGGTTTGTTAAATGTTTGGCTGGCTATGGCAGCAGGATAATACTTACTGACTCCTTTTGACAGCTCTTCTGTTTGTTCACAAAGTGAAGTGCTTCATGCTTTAGAAAGCATGTCAGCCCCTTAACATCCTCCAGCAGATAAGGCCCTCCCTGCCAGCTCTCTCAACCTGACTGAGGCCAAATCTGATGAAAAGGGAATCCTGGCAACCAACACCAGCCTTGCAAGTAACATCCCACAAGCTGCAAAGCAGCACTTTCAGCAGCAGCACACACACAGCTCCTCACTGCTGTCTGCTAAGCATCCCAAACTTCTCCCACAGAGCTGAAACCTAACAGCAGCCCCCATACAACGTTTTCTCCACAGCCCTTGTGCAGGACAGAGGAGAGTTTGTGGTGACAGCAAGCTCTGTGCAGTGACACCAGCCCTCACTCCTCCTGCAGAGCAGAAGCACACACCCCTCCAGAGAAGGACCTTTGCTGAGAGTTCCCACGTCCCCCCAAGCCAGGCTCTCCCTAGATTTGGCACTCTGCAGCCATCAGTGCTTTCACCCATGTTGCTGGTGACTACTGGTACTGCTTGCTGGTACCAGTTACTAGTACTGCCAAGGAAACAGCCAGTCTCCAAAAATGAATGGAAAACATTTCCAATTTCTAAATAAAATCCAGGCAGTAATGAAATTCTCAAAAGAAAACTCTTTCACTTTGACTCCAGCAACTAACCAGTGAGACATGCCTTTAGAATTGAGTTGGCTCCACGCTGTGACCTGCTTTCCTAGAACCTAGAAGATGCACAAGCCTTTTCCAGAAGCCAGAGTGGCTCAAACAGCTGCAGTTAGCTACTAGTCAGGGAAGCTTCCTGTACTGACACATTTACAAAAGCGCCCACAGTTCTGAGGAAAGATCAAACCAGAGTTCACCAAGAGGTTGCTCCAGTCTGAAATAGGTCACTGGGTGTTGGGATCTGCGGTTTAAGCACGCATGCTTTGGGAGCTCAGAGGCCACAGCTGCTCCCTCCTTGGTGGAAGGCAAGCCCATGGCGAGAGCCTCAGCTCCCCAGCAGCTGCCCCCTCCTCCGCGGGGATCCTCGGGGAGGCGGCGCTCGCTGCCAAGCCCAGCTACGCTCCATCGCCCCTCCTGGCCACTGCATCTGCTCGGGGAACGCTCAGCACTTCCTTCTGCCAGTACTTGTCTCTCAGGCAGGCACGTCTGCCAAGAACCCTGAAGCAGTTGCAAAGCTCTCCCAATTGCACATGCAAACCCTCCTAAGAAATAGCCAGAAGGTTTTGCCTAATGGAAGAGCGTAAACAAACTTGTTACGTGCTAATCACCAGGTAGGCCACACACCCTTCCCTTCCCCCAGCCTCTGAATCTGCTAAAAGGACAGGAAATATAGTTGTGGTCACATACCTTTGCTTCCTCGTTGATGTCCCAGGTGAAGGATATGGCATTGTATGCAATCTCCTCAATGTTGCTGATGGTGTTGAAGCTCTCCTTGTAGTCAGCTGTGAGAAAGAAGAGCTCATGCGGGAGAGGAAGAGGAAGAAGAGATATCACCTGTTCTTAACCTCTGGAAGCAACTGGAAACTGTAACTCTTCAGCAGCCCCTTGGGGGCAAAAGAAAGCTGAACTGTACCTTAGGAATGGATCTTTAAAGAGGCTGGAAATGGTTCTCACACACAAAAAAACCTTCAATAAACAGGAGGCAGGAGGAAAATGGAACTTGCAAAAATTCTGAACTAGAAACTCCAGTGAGAAAGGCAGACTCTAAATATCAGGTGTTCTGTGCCATAACCAGCTATGTGCAGGAAACTCTATCCTGTACAGCAAGGACATAAGCTCTCAATAAAACCCCTTCAATAACAAAGATTTGCATGCGCGTCTGCTTTAAGTGCCAAGTGATTAATCCCTGCTTTGATTCACAGAAGGAAGGGACGAGGAGTACCGCCCAGCCTTCAGCCAGAGAAGGCTGGAACACAGCCAGCCCCAGCCTTGTCTGGAGGCAAGTGGAAATTTGCAGTGTTTTCTTTTTTCACATGTACCAAAGACGAGTTGTGAGCAAAGCTGTGGGAAGGAGGATCATTAGTCTTGAGGTATTTCTACAAGGATCTAATCCTTTGAAGAAACACAATATTTAGGACAGCCACTGGGACTACAAGAAGTGATTCAGCTACAAGCACCAGGATAGTCTAAAAAAAAAACCTGTTGTCTGAAGGGGACTGCTGGATCTCCCAGTACAAAACCCTAAAGCCCACCAATGAAAACCCTCAAAAAACTCAGCCCCTTTAATGAGTCCTAAAAACTACAGCATTAGCTCCAATCACAAACCATCTCTGGGCTTTCAGCAAAGCTATAGATAGCAGAGAGAGTGATCCAGAAGTTCCTTAAAATAACAAAGCTTTAGGAGAAAACTGAACCTTGCCAAGGAATTAGGTCTGAAGTTTGACATCAGCAATGAGAGTGTTCCTTACCTATGTCAATACATCTTTGTTTGGCTGTGTGCTGTCTTGAGTGCCAGTATTTCCAGTGCCTGAGCTGATCTTCCCTTGTTTTGTCTTCAGCAAACACAACCATAATGACACTCTGAAAGGAGAGAGGGAAAGATAAAAAAAAAAAATCAACACCAAAAACATGAAAGATAAATAGAGAAAAGGCCAGAGAGTACATTTGATTTGGAACTTTAGGCTTTTCCACTTGAGGCACTACAGTATATGTGGCACACCGCTGCCAAACAGGAAGGCAGACAACAGCACTTTCTGGGTCATAAACAGAGATGAGCAGAATTGCTCTCCTAACTAGAATTCAAGGATCTCATTCCAGGTGTTGCATCACCTTTACACAAGTGCTGACACCACTTCTTAACAGTCTGAGCCAGGATGGGTTGGTCTGGCAGTAGGTGGACAGCAAAGGAACGAACGCTGACGTAAGAGCACAGGTAAGCTGGCTTTGTGCTGATGCTCTTGTCTAGATTACTGCACTTTGGGAGAGTTTAAGGTTACCATCATACACACCCTCCTTCCCAAGAAACCACTCACTCGGACTTTACTGATGGGGTGATGGATTCCTTCAGTGCTGCTGACTTCTTTCAGCGTGATTGGGTAAAATTGACCTTTATTCAGGTAAGTCATTGTGCTGTCCCCAGGCTTCTGTCGGAGGGACTTGGAGGCTTCCAGAGTGTATTCAAAGTTATTCCTATAGAGTGAAGAGGATAGCGATTGCTAAGGCATTTTCCTGGAAAGCTGATTAAACATTCCACATTTAATTTGGAGAAATTCCAAAGTTGTTAGTTGACTCATTAAGCCATCAACAAGCAAAGTAGTTGGAAAACAGGATGAGCCCCTTTTTCAACCATTTCCTTCATGAATGAACATTTAAGAGAAGTTGTTGGCAAGCTAAATCCTAAGACATATCAGCAGGCAAGACTGGAAGGTCCCCATTCAGGCTGAGAGCTGCAAGCTGCTCTCACGGAACAGAGAAGTATCTATCAGCAATTTAACTGAATTCACAAGCTAATAAGCTCCTCAGTGGCCATCGCCCTCTTGGTCAACTGCAACTATCAAACAACTAATTTAATGCGCTCCTCTGGAGTTCAACTGAGTTTTATTTCTCCTATTTTTGCTGTAGATTTCCAGCAGACAGAGCAAGACAAGCAGACCAGGGAGGGGGACACAGCTGGAAGCAGCCTCCAAAACAGCACTGCCTCTTCCCATGGGACACAGATTTGGTGCAAGGACCATAACTGAAGCAGGGTGGTATTTCCAATCCTCCAGGTAACTTTCCTTAAAGTATTTTTTTTCTTTAAAGATACAATTGTATCTTTAAAGCTACATTTTTCAACTGTGAAAGTCAAATAAGCAGACATAATTGTATCATAATTTGAGATCCACAGGCCCCCCCACAATCCAGCTCGGTGCAAATTGGCATGAGTTGTACTGGTTGTCCATGGACAACTAAGAGAATAGGAGGATATCAGCAAATGGGGGCCATAAATCATTACCCAGAAAGGCTGTCAAAAACATAATCTTCTGAATTCATGTTGGCCATTCGGAGATTCAGTTCAGTAGGAAAGAAAACCTGGAGTAGACAAAACAACAATTAACACTGCAACAACAAGAAATGCTAATATTAAATAGATAATCCTTACCACGGAACTTCTGTCAGGCAAATTGTTCACCAGGGAACAACTGATTTTTAATTTGAACAAACAGGACACTTGAACAGTGTTTTAATCCAAAACTTTTGGGTGTCAACTAAGCACAACATCTTGTAAGCCTTCCAAGTCAGCTTAAGGCAAAATTTTAATGCTTTCCCAAATCTCAAAGGGCATAGCTACACAGCTCCTTGAGGTTTGGCTTAAAAATCAAAACATGGTTACACTGCTATTTTCATTTGGTATCATAAAACAAAACTCACAGATTTTCTCACTCAAGGGCCCTATATAATCCAGCTGTTTTCCATGGGCACACACCACACCTAGAAACTGGCAGTAAGGAAGCTTACATGCAGTCCCTTCAGTTTGGTACCTGCAAAGGCACCACGGAGTGCCGAGCTCTTGCAAAACCTGGCTCTACGGATTGAGATAACTATTTCCACACTCTGCAAGCTTTTTCCCAAGTCACTAGTAAGATTAGTCATTTGCTTTTGATAATGATTTCATGTTGTGAAGGTTTTATTTACTAAGTTTTAATTATGCATCTTTCTGAGAAAGTCTTCTATTTCTAAGCCACTGGACAGATTTCTGGCTCATGTAACAAGAACAGTTAAAGAACTGGATCTCTCCATGCACATCAAGACACACACACAGAGAAACTGCCTCTCTTGGTACCTCTTGCACACCCTCCTTGAAAGTCTCCGAGAAGGTGGAGTCTGGTGTTCGCCTCTGGGAGTTTTGGGGCTGGGTGTTGGAGGCGAACTGGTCGGCACTGAGGTTCCTGTCGAAGACCACCACGCGCTCGGGCGGCTCGGGGTGGTACACGCCCGGTGGGATGCCCACGGCAAAGCCGTGGGGCTGCGTCTCCGTTTTGATGGAATGGGTGGGCATCGTGGCAATGGAAACGGTGACCGTTGTGTCAGGGGTGGTGAGGTGGCCTCGCTTGTCCATGCCCATCTGGGGGGTATGTGGAAGGACAATATTGAAAGGCACATTTTTCAGAACCTGGACTCTGTTTTCTCCAGCAGAGATGAGTGACTGTTCCGTCACGTTTGGGATGCTGTTCCTTAAACAGGCAAAAAGAAATCAGGCATAAATTATACAGCTTATTTTCTCATTAAACAAGAGCTAGAAAAGCTTTTCAGCCTTTGGACAAGGACAGCTGACACAAGCTCTCCTGCTTGTGGAGAACAGCTCAATCCTAACCTGAAAAGCTGAAAAACTCATTAAAAAAACCCCATAACTCCTCTGCCACTGTTAACCACCCCACCTTGGAGATGAATTACCCTGGAGCAAAGGGTGAGGGCTCACAGCCCAGATCTTCACTGCTTGGAAAGCAGCAGTCCAAAACTCAGCACTTCCCACCACACATCAGCACACGCAGGCTCCGTGGAGCTGCTCTTTGGCAGAGGGAGAAGGACAGACAGCCAGGCTGCTGCTCCTCTGCCGCAGGACTGCGCACCACCCGGGAAGCACTAATAGGGAAATTACACCCCTCGTTTCATGCACAACCCCTCAAGAAAACCCACACCAAGACTCCTGGGAGTGGTTTGCATAACTTGCCGCTCTCCACCCCACCACACTCATTTCTGCCAGGACAACACTGAGATCTGTGGCTGAGCTGACCTCATAGCTAGTTGCCACTAAGTCAGCCCGTCCTCCCTTTCTCCCTCCCCACAAAGTGGTCCTGCCCTTTCCTTTACACCAATTCTGACATTCCCTTGCCTCCTTGGGAAACCAGTTCAGCTTGCCTGGCTGGCAGAAAAGTAGCCACCTTTTCTTTCCCTGTTTGGTGATGGATCAGTGTGAGACCCAGTCCAGTTCATGGGAACACATGGCTGGGAATAGCCTGCTCTTCTCAACAAGTCCCTCAATCAGCTCAACCAGACCACAAAACCTCACCACAGGTCCTGAAAGCATTCTAGTCTGTCCAAAGGAAGAGCATGGTAGGAGTGGAAGCCTGGCTTGAGTGAACCTCCCATTTGTTATATTCCCCTAATCAGTATCATCTGCTTGGGAGGCACAAGAGAGGGAAGGCAGGTAGGGGAAGAAAGATACAAGTTCCAGAGGATACAAAAGAAGTCCCTAAACAATACAAAACCAAATCACAAACACTTTGAAGTCCTTCCCAACTGTCCATGCATGAAACAGCAATGCTGCTCGTACCTCAAAACAAAATCAGCAGAGAGCAACTTCAGTAACTGCATGAAAAATGAAAAGTGTCACCAGTGACCACAGCCTGGGGGGGCCGTGCCTGCGCTACCAGGCTGTGCTAATGTTAGGGAGCAGCTTTTCCTAGGCTGACTATATGACATCACCACACTAAAAGCAGATAGATGGCATTGAGCAGCAGTTTGAGCCTCGACTCTCCACACCATGGTTCAATCCCCACCCTGTTTCTGGGGCAACACAGGAATCTGGGGCACAGAGTAAAAGCTAACTATTTGCCTCTTCCACCACATCACCACAGTGCAGCAAGTTACTTTCTTTCAGCAGCTTTGATGGTCTAAGAGGGAAGGGAGGAAAAAGAGAAGCAATAATAAAAAATACCTTTTGCTATGGTCTTGTTCAGGATGTTCTACCTCAGGCTTAGCTGTTGAAGATCTCCTCTCCCTTGGAACCTGAGAAATTTAAGACATAATTCAATTCTTCCTCCCAGACAAAAAAATTAGCTCCTTAAAATTTGGTCAAATAAAGGAAGCCTTGCTTTGGATGCCAGTCATTATTTGCATTACAGCTTAACCCATGTTCACAAGGGTTTGGGATGCCAGGCCAACCCAAGGAGATGCCTCACAGATCCCTGAGTAGCCAACTCAGTCACCTGTGGCAGCCCTGAGCTCTTGCCAGCACCAGGTGGTGAGAACACCAGCACAGAAAACCATCCACCCATGGCTGGAGCACCAGTACTGGGGTGAGCAGGACCAAGAGGAGATTTCCCAAGGTTTGCTGGCAGTGCAGATTCTCTCCACTGCAGGCTGGCAGAGTTCAGCTTGCTGAATGAGCTCAAAATTGTGAAAGGATGCTGTTCCACAGTCACTTCCCCAAGGACACGTGCTTTCTAGGCCATTCCCTCTAAGATCACTTGAGGCTCTCCTTTCTCCTCTGTGATCAGGGAATTTGGGGAGCACCACGTCCATTAAGCATATTGAGATGCTACAGCTCATATTTGTGCATGGCCACACAAAACACACTGGCCCAAACTATATTAAACCTTTTATAAACAAAATGTAACCAGCACTCTGGATTTAAGACAGCTCAGTATTGCTCCTTTTTTTTTATGCCACAGGCAGGATTTGCCCTGAAAACACATCAATCAAACAAGTCACCTTGACCACACACATGCCATTCTCCTGGCTGCACTGCAAGGCCAAGGCACACAGGAGGTGAATTCTTGGAGCTGTGGTGGTTCATTTCCTTGCATGGAACACATAATCAGCACCCCAGCAACCCAAACAGTTCTTGCAGCTGCTGGCACAAGCCTGTGGTGCTCAGGTCCCCTCAGCCACACAGCAAGTCCACACAAGCTCTCCTGCCAACCCACACGTAAGGCCCAGGACTTTTGTCACCCTTACCACGCCTCCTGAACGAGCAAAGCAAATATCTTCTGGTGTATGTATGCAGGAGTGAACTCCCACCACTCTAGTTCACCAAAGCCTGTTCAGAGCCTGCCTCCATCAGCCAGCCTGGGTCCAGGGTGGGGAACCACCACTTGAGCACAAACGTGAAGGCTGAGGACACACTGGCACAAACAGCACTCTTCTCTACACAGCCTCGACTGAAAACTATGTCCTCATTGTTACACATAACACCTGGAGCCCTTGGAAACACCTGAACTGTTAGATTTCCCACAATAACCAGCAAAATTTGGAGAACCTTTAGCAGGAGACTGCTAACACTAACTAGTCACCAAAAAAGAAGGGCTTTCCATGCTGCATTTGGCCAACATTCCCAAAAGAATTTTTATCAAAAAATTGTTTTTTATAAGGCATTATTAACCACAGTTGACCAAGCCCAGTAGTCAAATGGAAGGAAACAAAAGGTTTGGTTTTACTGTTTTGGTTTTTTTATAGGAAGGTGATCTCATCAGCTGCCTTTAATATGCAGAGGGGGCGTATGAGAAATGCCCCTACATCATCCCTATAACATTACTCCATAACAGCCCTCAATAAATCTTTCAACCTCCAGCCATTCTGCTTTACCCAAGTGTAGAGCATACCTGTTCTTCCACCAATTTCTTCTGTACACCCACTGATAGCCAAACATAAGAGGAAACCCTGAATTAGGCATTAATGTACAGCAAATCCCTTCTGCTTTGCTGAGCATGAAGGATCAACATCAACATTCTTTTTGTAATCTACAAGTTTAGAAATCAAAATTGATCTTGGGGATTAAAATTGTTCTGGTGAAAGCATGTTGTTGTTTGTTTTTTTTTTCCCAAAAGCATAGTAAGCACAAGCAGAAAGCAGAAAGGCAGTGTTCTCACAAAGCTAGCCAAATAACATCCACAACAGTGAGTCTGTGGCATTTTCTTGCGTGTGTGGAGTGTTAATCTCCGTATTACGCATTACAAGAATATTTCAATATGTAAGACATGTTCAACTCTTAAATGGGCAGGCAAGGGTTTTGTCTGCATCAGGCAGTGTCTCCTAGTGCTTGATGAACATAACTGAGGCTGGCAACTGCACTCACTACTGTTAAAAGACACAAGCCAAAGTGCCAGGCAGGAGAGCCAAGTCAGCCTCCTGGCCTTCCTGCACGCTCAGCAAAGAAAAAACAGGCATCTCCACCTGGTGAGCCAGGCCACTGTAACACAGGTGTCTCAACACAAGCAGGACCCCTCCCTGCCTAGAAATGCCTGCTGGTCTCCACTGACCTGGCTAGAGATAACTACCCTAGCTTATACTTTTGGTATTCGGGAAACAAAGCTCAGCAAAATGCACCCCATGCAGACCAGAACGTTCTCTGACTGCCCAGTTCAGCTGCGAGCATCCAGAAAGGCACTTGTCTCTGAGAAGACCACAAACACTGCAGAGAACAATCACTGCTATCAAAGAATTAACAGATTACAGCAGCTGAAGCTCACTGAGGGTTAGACGGACGCAGACAGCAACTCTTTCAGGTGGACTCTTCAGCCCAACATACCACCAAAAACCTGCAATTGTATCTTAGTATCAGCTGAGCCTAAAGTAAAACAATAAAGCCCCAGCAAAAGCCAAAGGTCCACCAGAAGAGGGATCATGCGAGCAAAAGGAGTTTCTTTCTCCATGTGTATTTATAGTCAGACAGGGATATGGTCCTAAAGTGTCATTCTTTATGACTATATCTATAACATGTTGCCTCTTGCAGAACCTGGGGCAACAGAAAAAGTGCTACCCAAGTTGAAAAGTAGTGAAGTCCTACTTCTACATCAAGATCTAGGGGATCTTATTTTACAGAGCTAAAAATAATTTTTCAGAATGAGAGACACAGGGTTTGTTCAATTTAAAACCCACATTGTTTAAAGTCCTTGTGATCTGTTCACAGCTTCTGTAAAATCCTATAGCAAGTTTTCCTCTTTTCCACAGGTGGAACACGAGCTCTGCCGGCTACCAGAGCGAACCCACGCCAATCTACCTTGTAGTAATCATAGAGCAGTCCGAGGGCAGCTGCACTGTCTTCATCCCCATTGATGCTCATCATAGCCTTGGTAGCTGCTGTGAGGGGATTTTCAAGAAAAGTTTTCCAGGCCTCATCTTCATTGGTGTAAGGACGTCTCTGAGAGTAGAGAGAGTCATTCTGAAGAACCAACACGGGTCTTTTACTTGATTCATAAAAAAGAAGAAATAAAAAAAAGCCACTGGTTAGAACACATGAGAAACGTTCCTGAAGTCCTTCAAAATTAGCTGCCCCAGTTTCATGGGGTTCATATTCTGATTCAGTGCACTGCAAGCATTAGTCAACACAAAAAGCCCAGAAGCTTAATTCTGATCTCACGCATGCTCAGAATAAATCAGGATTAATTTGACCAAACTCAGATGGATTATACCAGCCTCTACAAAAATACAAAGCCATGTAAGAGCACAACAGACCTGCTCATGCTCTGAGTCCAACCCAGAAAGAGTTACACACTTTCTAGCCAGCCACCTACAGAGCCTTCAGCACATCCTATGTAAAACCGCCAATCTACAACCTGATCCAGTTCCCATGTGGAACTAGAAAATGCACATTAACAAAATATCTCTTTTCTCCAGTGCTTTCAAGTGTCTTCCCTCTCAGAATATCTAAAAACACCACTTAGAAGCTACTGACAAGTTACAGATGACACAGGGGAATTGGTAAAGGGGAGTTCAATCAATTTGGCAGTGTTTTTTTCTGACAAGGGGAAACTTACTGCCTGGTTACTGTTGAAATAATCCAGCACACTAGTTTGAAACACACTCAGATTGAGTGTGAGATGAGCAAAGAAAAAAGAAAAATCTGAGTTATTCCCTTTGTACTACAGTATATATAGATATAAAAAACTATATTTATTCTGAACATTTGGAGATTGCTGGAAACCAACAAACTCCAAAATGACTCAGACATTCAAAAGCAAGATGTGTAGAAAATGTTGTCTTGCCAGTCTAAACAACTTAATATTTTTTTTTGTTCTATTGGTAAAACATATGCTTCGTCTTTTAAGTCAACTCAAGCTAAAGCTTAAATCTAAACTAGTCCAGTTTCTAAATTTAAACTAGTCCAGTTTTCTTTCCAGCGTAAGTTTAACATTAATTTACCACAAATGGGCTGAGGAAGAAGGGGAAGCTTTTTTTATTTTCCTTAATAACCCTAAACTTGACATTTTTAGTGAATTGGCCATAGTGAAAATAGAAAAGTAATTATTTAAAAACAACTAACCCCACAAAATGCCCCCCACCACCTTCACATCCTTTTCCTGGTAGGGAATCCTTCTTTTCATCTATTTACCCATATACGTTCAGAGACTGAAATATACTACAAATACAAAAAGTTGTGAAATAGAAAGTTGTGAAATACTCTAATCACTATAATCAGCTTAGCAGTATCCTGCATTTATCACCACCTTCTACCAAAAAGATTGCAAAGCAAATTACACATTCGATGCTTTATCAGTTACACAAGTCACGCCGCTGAGCTGCCATCGGACAGCCTGGCTGAGCTGAAGGCACTGAAAGCAAGTGGGAGTTTCCAGGACTCGTGAGAGCACTTCGTGGCTATAAATCAGCATTATGTAGCTGGAAGAAGAGCAAATAAAAACAACAAAAGAGACAAGTCCTTGCACCAAGCCCTTTCTTTAGGTCATCGTACGTATTTGTGTACACACTGACACAGACACCCAAACGCAGATACCTCTGGTATTGAGGACAGCTACTTCCTATCCAAGTGAGGCGACCCACACAACACAAAGCAGTATTTTCTTTAGGGACATGGGACAAGCTCCTGTTCTTATACAATACAATAAAAGAAACCTCAAATATTCATAGCAAACGGGAAAATCCTCAAGTCAAACTCATTCACAGACAAAAAGGTAACTGAATTAACCTGGGTACAGTTCCCTTGATCCATCCCCGCCAAACTGAAGGGCTAAGTCAGCCTTGCTGAACTCACAAGACCACTAAGCTGATTCCCTCCAGCAACACAATACTCACATGGGAAGGGAAAATCATCAGACAACCAAAAATACTGAGAGCAAGAGCATCAACTAACTGGAAGCCTAGCAAATGCATGATCTATGTATTTTTGTGTGATTTCTTTGCCATTGAAACATCCAAATTCAACGCGCATGGCCCTACAGGTAACCCACCCACCTAAAAATAGCACAGAAAAAGTTATCTGCAGTGTTTGGCAGGAACTCACTGCCTCAGGAGAATCACAGCTTCTTTCAGAAAAATGACAACATCTGCATAAGAGAAGGCAAAAATCTTTTTTCCTAAGTTTTAGAAGATAACTGGCATGCTGATCTGCTCACAGAGGAGTAGAAGTCCTGTAGAGGTAGAAAATTAAGTTTCATACAGCAGTTCTAATAATTTCCCAATTTTACTTTCCACATGACCACAGTGGAAGCAGAGGAATGCTACAAAAAGCAGAGACTCTCTCTTTGCCTGTGACATTCTGTGTTCAGACCACAGAAACTATTCCTCCTTCCTTCACTGATCCAGGACCAGTCACCCTGCCCTGCACCCTGCAATTTACCCTGAATTTACCCAGCCATGCTACACCTGCTCCTGCACAGAGCACACCTCCAACGCTGAGGCAGCACCAAGGATTTCCGTCACTGGCATCTGCGTGCCAGAAAAGCAAAGTGTACATACCCAAATTACTATGGCCTCATCTACTAAGTGTTATTGGAAATAAAAACACCTATGAAAAATCCTAATCAGAGGCATGAGTTAGTGAGTGGCTGCATTGGAGTCCTCTTCCTAGAAAGCAGCATGTTGAAACAAAAAGTTGGGTTTAAAATCCTCCACATTCCCTAGGAAATGAGTGCATTTGAGCCACCGATCATTCAAAGTACAGCAATTTTAAAATCGGTTCTTGAAATCAAATCACTTCAGAGTTACCCCATTTTCTGGCACTTAGGTGTCCACGGCCACCGTCAGCAGATGGACACGGTGACAAGTGCAGCAACACACCCGACTCCTTAAACGCAGCCTGGGATCCGCTTCAAGGCGACGTCTCGTATTCAACACCACGAAGTTACAGAAAACACGCACCTCGAGCTCAGTTTAACTCTTTCAGGACCCAGTTTCGGCTACTCCGGGGTGGCCGCAGCCGAATCGCCGGCAGCCGCCCTTACCTGCCGAAGTCCACCTTGCCGGAGGGATGCGCCTCGTAGAAGTCCATGGGGGCCGCTGCGGCCGCCGGGCAGCGGCGCGGGGGCTCAGCCCGGCTCCCTCAGGCCGGCAACTCCTCCCGACGGCGCGGCCGCCGCCGCCGCCGCCCGCATTTAAGGCGCGGCCCGCCGGGGCGGG
>VYXF01007449.1:634972-681645 GCA_013397295.1 Polioptila caerulea
GGCGGCAGGACTGGCCGGGCGGGTCGGGAGGAGCAGCGCCGCGCACCCGCTGCTCCCACGGGTTTTGTCGGCTCCTCTCGCCCGCTCAGGTGCTCCCACAGCCGCAGGTGCACGCGCGCCACGCCGCGCCTCCCATTGGCTGCCGCTGCCCGAGGGGCGGGGCCGCAGCGCCCCCATTGGTCGGGCGGGTTCGGGGGCGGGGCCAGCGCTGTGAGGGCTCGGCCGGCCGGGGCGGCGGCGGGACAGCCCCGAGCGAGTGAGCGAGGGACAGCCCGGGCGCGGCCCGGCACGGGGGACACTCTGGCATCCCTCTCGCGCTGAAAATGGGATTCCCTTCCCCTCTCTCCCCTCCCATATAACCTAAGTTCTTTTTCATGTACTACACCCACTTTTAGGAAAATCTAAACGCGCCACAATCATGAGTTGTCTTTACTATAGTCTTCAGCTGCGTCTTGGAAGGTTTAGGTTGGACGTTAGGAGGAATTTCTCTGCAGAAAGAGCGATTAGACATTGAANAGGGACAGCCCGGGCGCGGCCCGGCACGGGGGACACTCTGGCATCCCTCTCGCGCTGAAAATGGGATTCCCTTCCCCTCTCTCCCCTCCCATATAACCTAAGTTCTTTTTCATGTACTACACCCACTTTGAGGAAAATCTAAACGCGCCACAATCATGAGTTGTCTTTACTATAGTCTTCAGCTGCGTCTTGGAAGGTTTAGGTTGGACGTTAGGAGGAATTTCTCTGCAGAAAGAGCGATTAGACATTGAAATGGGGTGCCCCGGGACGTGGTGGCCTCCTTGTCTTGCTGGTTTTTAAGAAAAGACAGGATGTGGCACTCAGTGCTCCGGTCCAGCTGACAGGATGGTGTTTGGTCATAGGCTGGACTCGATGATCTCAGATATCTTTTCCAACCTAATTGATTCTGAATTTGCACAAGCACTGCACCAGCTGCTGAAGGGTAGCAGATCCATGTGTTACTCATTGCCTCTCAGATGAAGGCGGGTTTGGGGAGCAAGGGACACTTACAATGTCATTAGTGCTGAAACTGCATCAAAATTCTCCAATGTAACACCAGCCGCAGCAGCAGCACAAACATCAGATTTATCCAAAGTGGCATGCATCAAGATCAGAAAGATCTTGAGTTTCTCCTTGAGAAATAAAGGTGGGAGGTTGCTTGTCTAAGTAACAAGTTGAATCAAACCCATATAGCAACAGTGCTATCTATCATATGTCAAGATGCTTCAGATAGCTACTGTAATTTAAAAGTATGCTTACTAATAAGAGGGCTCTCCTTCTAGGTCAAAATCTCTTCCCTATTTGTACAGGATATACTCCAATGCAAAATCATAGAAGAACAATTCAACCAGCCAACCAAAGGAAATACAAAACTGAAGACAAACTTTAACTAAGGGTCTAATCCTAGAAGTTGCTTAATATCCTCTGACTGGATTACAGTCAGTGTTCTAAAAACAAAATGCTTTGTTTGGATCTGCAAACATTGCCATTAGGATGGCAAAAGATAAATACCAATACTGAAGTAGGATCTTGCTCTACAAAGTGAAATGAACTGCTGTAAATTGTTCTTTAGGACATGCAGTAAAAAGTATTCTATATTTTGAACCCATCTTTAAAATCTAATTCAAGATTACACAGAAGAAATTTCTTATCTGATCTTACATATGAAAAAAAGTACTGTCATCTGTTCAAGAGGTTGGAAAGTTACATTTTTCCAAACAAGTATAACTTGCTTTGTTTCTGATACGAATTATAAAACCAGGTCAAAATCGCAAGTACTGGGAAGGACTGCTGACTTTCTGGGATGTCATTTGCTCCTCATGTTCCCTGCTTCTGTTCACAGAATTCTGGGATGTGCAGATGCGATGGCTGCTTTGTGGCACAGGTGCACACTTTTCGTTAACAATAAAATATTATACTGCCCTGTAGCCATAGGTGACCCAGATGCAGGATGTGATGGAGTTCAGTCACGTGTTTATATTGCACCCCAACTGCTAAAATCTTAGTGACGTGCCACACTTGATATTTCTACTTAGCTTGAGTTTACCATGATTTTATTCCAAATCATTCAAAGCTGTTTGTCTCTGCAAAAGGGATGCCTTTTCTTAACAACCTGATCCACTGATGAAAACTTGGTTATCACCATAGCAATCGCTTCCACATTCAGGAGACAATGATATAAACACCGGATTGTGACACCGCTGACTAATCTGCCGGTCACAATCTAGACTCTGCAACACCACTTGTAGGTGTATTTATGTGATGTCACTAACTGGGTTGCATCACCACCAAGTAAAATCAGGCAAGAAGCACAAAGGGATTTAGCAGAGCTTTGGTTGGGGCATAAAGCCATGCCAGCCTGATGAGGCAGTGCTCTGGCAGGACTTCCCTTGCCCTGTGCTGACTGGCCTTCCCTCCAACTTCTTCCTCTCAGCCCTTTCACCTCCAATTCACTGCTCTCCTCCACCTCTCATGCCCTTCCTTTAACCTTTCCCTCTGCCTCAGTCCTTCTTTCAGCACTCTCCTTCCCCTCTTCACACACTTGTTTCCTTTTAAATGAAACCCACCCAAACATGCAAGGAACCCCACCACACTCATACACCATTGGCACCTATCAGGCTGAGCACTGTCCCATCATGCTTGCTCCTCTTCCCAGTCTGTCTTTTGACATTGTCGTGTAGAGAAACCGGGATTTATTCTGGAAAAGAGTTAGCTACGGTTATGACTTACCTAACAAATATGGGTTTAAAATCTCATACCTGATAATTATCATCTACATGCTCTGGTCATTCACACCTGTGAAATAAACAAACAAGTTGCATCATGTTTGTGGCAGTACTTTTGATTTCACAAAACACGGCAGGGAGTCAAAACAAGATACTTTTTGCCTAATTTGAAAACCTAAGATACAACAGCTGGGCTGCAGAGCTAGATGTAAAGAGCAGGGAAGCTCCTATGCTTTCCATTACACAGCACACCGGGCAAGCTTTCCTTCTCTGCCAACAGGCCTCTAGTCACTAAGGACAGACCTGGAAAACTGAGCCCAAAGCTGATCACTGACCATTGCAGAATAAGCCTGAAGACAACAAAGAGTTTAAAAAGAAAAAACAAGAAAAGCCCAGACAGAGTTTTCACAAACTCAGCGGAAACTGATGCAAAAGAAGGCACAATGTAAAGAAATAGACGAATTACAGTGGAAAATGAATCTGGAAATGCCTTGTAAGAAAGAGATGGAAAAAGCTGATGGAGAAAAGGTATTAAAATAAATGAAAGCACAATGTGTGAAATATCAAACAAAGAAACAGTTTGCTTTCCGCTTCATTCATAACCCTATATGCAATCTTGCAAACATTCCTTAGAGATTCCCCTTTTTGATTCTGTATTTATCCCTAAAGATAATGTAAACACTGAGGACACTGAAGACACTGAATTTACTACAGTGTAAACTCACTAATTTTGCAGCAGCCTACATATTAAAAAAAAGCCAGTGTGAAACCCAAAATTTTGTTGACGATAAAGTCTTTAGCATGTCATCCCATTTCACTGAGCACTTACCATCTTTGGTCGATACTGTGCTTCCTCTGGGGCTGACTGCTGTGTCCATAGGTCCTGACACACGGGCCCATAGTGCTGTAGTGAGAGAACAGCGTGTGCAGGTCCTTTGCTGCCCACTGTCCCCTGCCCAACCCATTTCGCTCTGCAGCACGGAAGCCACGCAGCTGCCCGGTTAGGAGTTACAAATGGCCCGGGTCTCAGTTCAGGAAACAATGGTTTGCCACAATTTTATATCAACACAGCACAACAGAAGCACCCCAGGATGGCAACACAGGCACTGAACACACTTGGTAGCATTGTCATGAGGCAGTGGCAGGGTCTGCAGCTGGTGAGCAAAGCCACTGCTGGGACAATGGGGTGGTCTAAGAGCACACACAGAGTGCTTCTACAACAGAGAGCAGCCATATGAGATTACCTGAGGAAAGTGCTGGTATTTTCTTCTAAAACCACCTGATGCACTGCTGGAAGCAGAATGTAGATGCTGAGGGCGAGGGGTGTGTTCTGGCTCTGGAAATGCTGCCATTAGCAGTTGTACACGGGCAGCAATAACCTCACGTGAGGACATCAGCTTCCATCTCCTGTTCTGGTAATCCTTACTCACTCTTGTTCACCATTTCAGCAGCATCCCAGAAAAAGGAGCAGTGAGAGATCTTTCACATATGCCTGTTTCCACATCTTGGCATTCCCTTTATGCTTTCCCTCATCTAACCTGGCCAGGAACAAAGAGCTTCACACATGAGGAGCAACAGGACCAGTAACTGTGGAGGAGATGCTGGAAAGCAAGCATCCTGCATTTAGCACAAGGCCAAATGCAGTGAGAGACACTGCTGTAACCAACCCACACATGAACATGCTCAGCCAGGAAATATGTACAACCATATGTGCTGGGAAGCCCATTTCATTTTGGATCAAAAGAGAAGACTCATTACACAGAGTTATCCTGACTTTTCTCTGCCTATGAAGAATAGAACTTATCAACCTGACACAGCAAAAGGACAGATGATCTAGAGGGCAGACACCTTATTTGGGGATTTAATATACCCAGACTTTACCTGTCCCAAAAGCCCTATGGGCCATGGTTCTTTTGCTCCCAGTCCTGCAAGAGCATCCTCTTGGCACCTTATTACAACACCCTGAATTTTTATTTAGACCAAGAAGAAGTCTTATTTGTCCAAAATAGAAGAAAAGTAATTTGAGGAAGGGACTTTTGAGATTTCCAAGACATTATGAGAAAGCAAGATACTCATTGCCTTGCCTGCTATACTGCATGAAGCTTTCATAAATCTTCTACACATCATTGGTTCAGGGGTTGTGCTAAAAATGGGTTAGAAGAGATGTAATTGCAGTGAAGCCCATACAATACACTATGGCAAATAAATTAGAGTAACATTGCTTACAGGCATTGGGCTGTGCTGATTCTCATTCTCTGAGAGAATGAATCTCTGAAAGAATCAGGTTCAGGGCCTTCACTCTGTGTAAGTCAAACACCTCCCCTTCATGTCTGGACAACAGCAAAAAGTTTGAAAAGAAAAACGTATTTGACTAAGTTGATACTGAGAACACAGACACACTGAGGTAGTAAAAAACTAGTAAGGGTAATTAATATACCAATTCTGTTGACGGCTATGCCTTTCAGAAGAAAATGAGACATCTGTCATATTTCTCTACCAAAACAACAAAAGGGTTGCATTTAGGAGAATTCATAAAGCAAGGTTACTTTTGCCCATTTTAAAACACTTTTTTTTCTAACACAAACTAGGAAAAAATGAAAATTTACTTTAGAAGGCACATACAGGTCTTAGAATAACTGATTTGCTAATGTCTAAGTTAATAATTAAGTCTTCTCAGTATATAGTTTAAATAAGTCATTTATATACTTAAGAACTGTCATTCAAATATTAGAGTGAGAAACTAAACAAGGGGAGCCTCTTTTACTCAAAATTTACACGGGATTAAGTACAAAAAAGTAGCTGAGCTTTACTTGGACGCTTTCAGCAAACAGTGGCAGAAGGGAGCTGTACTTTCCAGGCCGAGAGGAGGCGATGGAAGCCGGGCTGTGCAGACACCCTGCCCCTCTGCACCCGCACTGCCGGGCCCCGGCTTCCCGACCTGCATTCGGAGCAGCTGTCCCAGGAGAGCCCGGCTACCCCTCCCCGAAGGGAAGGCACTCCCGGGGCTCCTCGGCTTCTTAAACACCATTGCTCCAACACAAGTGTTGATGGATTAAACTGGACAGAGCTAACAAAAAGCAATTTTGGGGCACACCCTGTATTTTAAATCTGACTCTTAGCCTATGTGTCCAGAAGGCACACAGCTCTTGATGATTAACTGCAAGCTTTATGCCAGTTTATTAAAGTACAGCCTTAATTTAGCCTAACATCCAAGGGAGCTTTCTTATGTTTGTAACAATGAACACACTATTTTTAATTTATGAAGCTCAGATTTTACTACTACAGTAGTTTTAGAAGAAGGCTATACCTATAATTGTGTAAGTCCTTCAAATAAAGTCTTCTGAGTTAAATTAATCCTTTATGTATACCAAGGTGTCTTTCAGATAGTTAAATTCAAAACTTTAACAGATATTACAGTAAAAAGAATGAGATGCTTTCAGTCATTTGAGGAGCACTGTTGAAAAGAGTGGCAACGTGTATCTACACTTCTGTAGATTTTTAACTTCTACAAATACTCACCTAGAAAAGTACAAAGAATAATTTTACCAAATACTTACAAATATTAGTAATTCTCTCAGGTGAAGTCAAACATAATGGCTAATGGCTAATTTTAAAACACAAACATCAGACACAAGAGGAGATTTAAGCTGGTATGTTCCAAGTCCACGAATGTAAACATCAGTTCAGACACACCTCACCAGAAGTCTGAGGTATCTAGCACAGCGTGGCAATAGATTTAGACATACAACTCTGTGCCCACTTACGAAATCTCTTAACACATACACCAAGTAATAATTCAGTCTCTTTCCTCTTCCCACATCAAGCACCATTTAGTTCTGTGTGGCTAAAACAATGCCTTCTCATCTGCATGTTAGTCACTTCATAGGACCAATGCTTTAAATCTCTGTACAATAACTAATTAAAATACCTGGAAAAGTAAAAACTTTCACCCAAACTTTGTCCCAAATCAGGACACCATATTACCTCCTGCCTTCTACTGAGCCAGCAAAGTCTCCTGGTTTGCCAGTATTTCCATGTAACAAAACTCACTTTTATTAGTCCTGTCTGCCCTACTTGTATCTGAAATACCACTTTATCACTTGCTCCAGACAGGTAGGGCACATCACCTCTCCTATTATTCACCTGTTCCAAATTTTTAAACAACTTCATGTTTTAAACCCTTTGCAACCTACTCCCTGAACTGATTACCCTCCCAGATTACATCTCACTGAAGCCCTCACTCAGCCCTTGCTCAGAGGAAGTCATTACTCTTTGTCAAGTCTGCAGGCACCATTTTTCTTAGTTACAACAATGCTTAGAAACAGCTGTTGGCTTTGATCAAACAGATTTGATAAATTCTGTACTCTGTACCGATGGTTGGAAATGGTGAATTTAATTCCATCCAGCTGAAAGCAGCACTATTCATCTGGGTGTCTACACATCATCTAGGTTAACATCTGTATGTTTATTGCTATGGTGTCTTCCATGTAGTGGCAGGACCCAACTTCATTTACACATCGTCAGGGGCAGTGTGAAAACATGGTGCGTAAGTAAGATGGAACATGAGAGGCTGGTGGAATGGCCAGGGCACAAGCTGCTGAAGATGCTGGGTTATGAAGTGGCCAGAAGAAATTAATGCCTTTAACAGCAGCCTTGCAAAAGAATGACAGGAGGTCCTGGCAGTTAGGGCTGCACAAGAAATAAGATCAGATTTTATACCAGATACAAAAGTATCTGCAAAATCTGTAAAGCCTGTAGTGGAATGTGGACCTGAAATGTGTTAACCTAAATGAGAGGCTCAGGCATAACAAGAGACTGGGAAATATACAGTATGCAAGGAAATGTAGGAAACAGTGCCAGAACTGTTCCAGAATAACTGGAATGCTGTTTAGAAATAATAAATAAAAAACTCACTGCAATGGCAACATTAACCAACTGCTTCGTTTATTTGTTAACATAGTATTTAAAAACAAAATAAACATTATTTTCTAGAAATATATTTACTGTGATACAATGATAGGTAAAAAAATAGATATTTTAATTGCAAAATCTCACAATGTAATTAGATGCTAATGTCATGTCCAGTACACTCAAAATATGTACAATTATGCCCCAAAAAATTGTAATTTTACAGCTTCCTGTTGGCTCTGATGCAAATTAATGAAATAAATGGTAATTAAAAGTTTCCTTGGCAGTTTCCTTTCCCAGTGACTTAAATTATAGATAAAATGACACAAAAACTGAAGTACAGTAGTACATCTCAGCACTACTATCTTAACAGAAGATGTCCATGAGACAAAGAATCAGTAAGTTTAGATGTAATACCATGTTTTGGGATCCAACCAAGTAATTTACATGGGTTTAATACTGGCAGTTTTAGGCCTTTTTTACTTCTTTAGGAGTGTGCTGTATTTTAGTTTTTTGTAGAGTTTTTTATTAAAAAGTTTGTGTTCGATCAAACACACCTCATCATGAATATAAGAGGGCTGAATCCTCAGAAGAAAGGAGAACAACCCTAGTACAAAATGGTAACTCTGGGGAAACTCCACTTCTCTGTAATGAGCCAGATGACCACACAATCTGAAAAGAAACAGGGAGAAAACAAAAGCCCTAAATTACGAGTCCATTTAGTATTTAGCCAGCATTTATATATTAAACTGTAATTAAAGACAAACTCTACATTTTACCAACAGCATAAATCATTATTCTAGTATACAGTGTTGATTCCTGTGAAGTGATCTACTCCTGCAAAACCCTGAAGCACAGGACTGAACCAAGATATCTGCAGAGCTGGTGCAAACACACTAAGAAGAAAAAGCCACTATAGCTTGTTGCACTGTGAATCAAGATCTTACTCAGCCAGAATGTATTCTTTGCCTTTCAGGACTAAATGGACTCACTGTTTGTTCTTCCAGCTTCTCGCAAATGTAGCAAAGTATTAAAATGACCACGTCACCCTATTTTTTAAATTTCTAAGACTATCCAATTCAGACACTCTAGGCACTTTACTCTGTTCTCTCTCTATAGGGTTCCCCTCTAATCTTCCTGACACTATGTCATGGGATAATATGTTTATTGTCCATTGCTTTTGTGTGCTAAATACAAATTACATGTCTAGAAAGAAGAGAGAAGAGCTAAGTCAAGTCAATGGAGTAACACAGAAAACATTGGAGCAAACACTGATGAGGTCAACAGAAAGTAATTAGTGCTGTAGCAGCCTTCTGCTTCATTGTTTTGTATCTTTCATGGTGAAAATGTTAATGAAAATGATGAGGTGATTTTACTGATGAAGTATATAATGAAAATAGCAGACTAGACTTGCTGGTAACAAGTGTCAGACTGAACAAAGGATGAAATGCAGAGGATAAGCTGCAGAGATAGCTCTGTAAACATTAAGTGCAGCAACTTAGGCTGGAAAAACACCAAACTGGATAAGCCTCAAATTTTGTCTAAAATACTACAAAGTTTCAAATTTTAAATAAAAACACTGTACATTGATATGGGGGTTCAGGTGCTATATTCACCTATAAATTCTATACATCTTCTAACTTACTAGGTATTGCCTTGGGATGTGGAGAAACAGTTTAAAATGCTCCCCATGTCTCATTCAGAGCAGCTGTCTTAAATATTCACCAGAACAACGACTGGGATCTGTCTGTCCCAATTTATGGGTAAGTGTGCTAATTACTAGACTATAGAGTCATTTGCTCACTCCCTCTGGCCCAGCAAACATTTACATTTTACCTCAAACTGGAGGAACAGCCAGACCCATCCTGAGTGCCAGGCAAGCCGCATTTCAGGGACTGCAGTCTGTTCAGTGCCTCCCAAAGTCTGGCACACTGCATTTCTAGAACCAGGTCTCTCATGCCACACATCACATCCTCTGCCCTCCCTCACACCCCCCAAAAGAATTACAACATTTTTCACACACTGTAATACATCATAATGTATAGAATCATACAGTTGTATAGGTTGGAAAAGACCTTTACAAACACTGAGTACAACTCCTGTCACCTAAAGACTTCCATAGCAAATCAGTTCAGAATCCAGTTTACAACAAAGTCTTAAAATAAAATGTAAAAGCATTTCACTAACCATTTGACTGATCTCAGCTTTGCTGACACTGTAATTACACTTTAGTCCCAGGAATAAAGCATTTTAGCAGTCCAGTTAGGCCATGCTGATTTTTAGAAACAGCAAATTTGTAAGATTTTTTTTTTCTTTTAGTTCTGTTCTACATACACAGAGGATAAACCCTCATATCTGAGGGAGTAGATGTTGTTTTCTGATGTTAAGTAAGTGTAAGATGTATACTTAGCTACTTGCATTGCAAATGATATAATGGGAAATTTAACCGGTAAGAATTTAAATTCAAATCTTATTTCATGAAGGCTATGACAGTTTGCCATTAACATTTTAATACATTACATATGTAAATGTAGGCTTAGAAACAGACTTTGCATGGAAGATTATTCACACAAACATCCACTCATTCAGTGTGTACCTAAGATTTACGCAAATCTGTGGTAAAAGGATTATTGCCTCTACTCCCTTTAAAAAAAAAAAGAAAAAAAAAAGAAAAAAAAGAAATGAATGAATCCATATAAACCCCTTGTAATGTAACACTGTGCTTACATTATTCCAACCCATTTCTGTCACGGTGGGTACGTGAAAAGTAATGTGAAAAGGAAAATGAAGATAAGCAAATAAATCCACAGAAAGACAGAAAAGACTGCAGTTATTTCCAAGAGGACTCCCAGTTATTTTCAAGGGGAATTCAATGTTTTAAAAATAATGACCATATCACTAAGACTGCATAGGGGATATTGATCTCTGAATAGCAAAAAATTTCATGTTATTCAACAGACAAATGAAACCTCATTTCACATGAATGTACCCAACCTCCTTTCCAAAAAAACACCTTCCAATAGCATACATGAGAAATTCAGGAGAATCCAAGCCAGCTACAGAGTTGATCTTTTTCACTGATATTCACCAGTACATTCCTCATCTGGATTAGAGTTTCATAATACAACCAATGGCAGAATCCAAGTTTGGCTTTTGATCCAGAGGTCATTGTGATTAAGGCTATCACAAAATCAGTATAGTGATTAGAAAATTAACTTTCTGTGCTTTTTTAGAGGCCGGGGAGGAGAGGAATGGGACTGTTTTTCCATTCTCTGGAGAGTTGCATCCCAAGTATCTTTATACAACATTATGAAGAAATGAAGTGAACATTTGCACCTAGATGCTACTCTTGCCATGTGACTCTAATTGTTGATTTTGTCTCATCTCCTCTCTTCTCATAAGCTCACTTTGATCACTCTTCATGCTACAGTTTGTCTACTCACAGTCTGAGACTATCCATTCCTCACACACCCCTTTCTAGAAATGATTGTAACTATATGTGAACACATAGCTGTGCACACACCCTGTATTTGTCATTTGCAAAAATATATGTACACGACTTTACTTTCAGGAGAACTTTCCAAAATCTATTTAGCAAAAATGTGAATACTTACTTCTCATTACATAGTTTAAGTGTACACAGCCAATAGTCAGGGTTCATGGCTTTCAGTAAACCACATTTTTCTTGCAAAATTCCCTTCAGGCTATGCCCGTGAAAACAACTCCCATCTGTGTTTTCTTCAGACCAACTTAACTGAAAACTTGAAGGATTTGGCTTTTCAGCACGTTGCACTGAACCAGACAGCTTGCCAAACTGATTTTGTAAGTTCACAACCATTTCTGTGCAAAAAGAAACAAAAGAAACGAATGCAAAATTATTACATGCCAGAATACTGTTTAGAGGTGATTAATACAAGAAGAAAATGGGGTATTTGTGCTTTTTAAATTTCTTTTGTTTTTTTCTTTAAACCTCTGCATGAAAAACTAAGAAATCCCAGAAGTCTCTAGGTTCTCTCTGGCACCCTCTTTACAGGTTTTAGGGAAACATTTTGAAACATAATTCAAAATGCCAAGTCTTTTATACCTAATGATAGTAGTAGTGGGGCTCTAAAACATTCCTGCAAGTAAAACCAGTAAAATCTATTTGATGCTGCAGGCATTTTTATGCTGAGAGAGAGCATATTCATATGCACATGGATTCAAGGTTAAGCTTTTCATGGTGCAAATTTCAACTGGTTAAACACCCCAACAACAAAAAAAAACTCCATTCTATGTTTTCCCATGCTAGCGAATGAACGACAAGCTTTCCTAAGTTACTGAGAAGGGAAAGAAGGTACCATGATAGATCAGCACACACTGTTTGACTGCCTGTGCCTTGTTTCCCTAAGATAGAAAGCAAGTTAAAAACATTGTTAGAGGTTTAACTTCTTTTTATGAGCTGTATTTAAATAAACTCATTCACATATTGAAGAAAAAAAACAACAACAAACCCACAGGAAAAAACCTCCAAAAATAATCCAAGGACTGGGAAGTTTATCTTTCAAGATGACACTAAAATCTATGATCAAAATCAAAGGTTTAGGAAGGTTTCTGAAAATCTGTACCTGACACATAAGAGTTCTAGAGCACTGTTTGTCTCTATTATGGTACATCTGTTTTAAGATGAATCCTGCTTAGTTACAATTACATGATGATCCTGCTCACAACATTATAATAAACTTCTGTAATCTAAATGGTCCTCTTCTAGCTCCAAGAGATGCAGAGCCAGAAGTAGAATCTCTTTTCCTATAAATGCAGGAATTAAAGGGCATCTGAGTAAATAATCAGCTTGAAATAAATATATCTAAACATGGTTTTCCATGGAACATGACTTGACTGCAGAATCACCCCAACTAAATTTTGAAGAGTAAGTACTTAAAAAAAATTCATTGCATTCTTGAAGGAGAAATCCAACATGTGTCATTCAAACCAAATAGGATTATACAACTGAAACAGTCACTTTCAGAAACTGAAATAGCATATAAAAGGAAAAATACCAGTTGCCACACTTAATATCTCTCTCCAAAGACCTGCTGCTTTCTGGATAACATAAAATGTGGAATGAAGAACTCCAGATCTAATTTGGCTGAATAAAATTTCTGACTTTCCTTATTTCTACAGACCACTGGGGTTTTGCTTTGTTTCTTTGCTTTTATGTCAACACAAACCCCAGAAACTTCCCACAAGTACTTCCAGAGCTACTAGAATACAGTAGCTGTACCTGCATTCCGACCACATACAGCTGGCTATGCAAGTAAAGCCTTCCTTGTTTTCTGTAGAAGGTTGCAACAAGGAGTGGGAGAGAAGAGAGACATGCAAGATGGACCAAAGGACATAGTGGGATATTCATACCAAAGCATCCAAGAAACCAAAGGAGGAAACAGACAGGAAAGCTATGGAAGGCCAACAACTCACAAGGAACAGTGATATAAAGGCAAACTAGAGAAGATGAGGACAAGAGCACTAATTCTGAGACATGGCTCAGTAGCTTGTTAGGAAGACTGGCAAAGGCAGTTTCAGTTGTGCATGTTTGAAGAATTCCAGCCACAGATTTTAAAACAGTACTACATTAATTGTACCCAGAGATCCAAAACAAGAGACAAAATATTTTAAGATGTAAATATTATCAGTCACGGCAGAGGATTTTCTATCATGGGAAATGTTGGAGAGATTTCTGTGTTGCTGGGAAGAAGCAAAGTTTACTCACGTCTTCTCTTTAGAACTTTAGATTTATTCTTGACTGAATAAAACAATGGCTTTTCACATCTCCACAGATACCTACCAGTAAGAGACAGAAGAATTGTTAACAAAAAGAAAGCTGGACCAAATGGAAAAAGGAATAATTGTTTATTACAAATACTACTAGAATTTTAAATTAAAATCAAAATAATGTAATTTTTAGTGCTGTTAAAAGCCACTGCCCCTCCAACATATAAAGGCTATCTCTTTCTGAGTAGGTAAACCAAGGCATGTTAGCCTAGATCTACTGTAATCAGTTAATTGTTCAGCTGTATAAGCTATTTTTCCACAGTAAGTGAGCATTTGATTAATAACCTGGATAAACATTATGAGTGAAATAAAAAATTAAGACAGCGATTTAATAATTCTATTCACTCAAGCTTGGTGGATGGATATGTGGAGCAAATTTCTAACTTTTTTTTATTTCTGTAGGGATCAGGAGTACACACAGAACGGTCTACTCTGAAAAAGAAGTACTTAAAAACCTCTTACTTGGCTCTTTCTTCATCCAATTTCTTTTGCTCCACATCCAAGGAACGTTTTACCACCTCATACCACTTCTTGAACTCAAAATATGGGCCACCTGAATAAAACATATACACTTTAGTTTGGGAAGAAATGAAAGAAATGACAGAGAAGGTGGTCTCAAAGCAGTTAGACCCTGCATCTTGCACCTGTATACAAACTACCCTGAATGCTATGTGCTTAAAGAAAACACACGTGATCTAATAATTCTGTAAGAAAGAGAAATGCAGAAATGGAGTGAAAGAACAGCACGTCCTAAGAAGTGCAAAGAAGCCCTGTATCTTAGATTTCATAGATTTAGCACAAGTCAAACCTTCTCCCTCTTTTCTGGAAAGGTAAGCCTAGAAACTACCTCCTCTCTAACAAATCAACTAGCTCTCCACTGTGTGGAGTGGCCTCCAACTGTTTTAAAGTTGAATCAAAGGGCTTAATGAAACTAAGCATCAAGCTTAAGTTTAAACAAATAAAACCTAAAGAAGCTCAGATGCAAAATTTCACACAGTTTCATCAGCTCTCCACTGTCTATCCCACTATTCATGAAATCTTACAGGGTTGGAAAGCTAAACTAGACAATGGTCTTCACTTCATATCAACCTCTCATGGTCTGGAGCACAGGAACTTCACTTGTTGATATGTGAACAAGTATTTATCAGCACATGCAAAACCATGAAGACATAGGACATTTAGCAGCACCTTTACCACTGATCTTCCCAAGAGGCACAAGACTGAAGCAGACCAACTGGGTACAGTAAGGATAAGAACTCCAAACAGAAATATGGTGTAGATTTATATATTTAAAAATAATCAGCTCTTATTCTCTGTGGGTGGAATATCTGCATTGTGAATTAACCAGACTTTGCATTTCCCCATTGCCCCAGCTGCACTGCATGCGATGCTTGCGTCATGCTCAGCCTTGCCAGCCAGCTGTTTTAACTCCTGAAGGTGAATATACTGCTCTTACAATCAAACTTACATACCCTTTGTATTATTTGCATTTCTGCTGTTTGCATTATCCTGCCTCAGAACGTAGAGATGCTAAAAACACAGATGGTCTCAAAAAGCAAGAGACACATGAAAGGAACAAAGACCCCTCAGTAGCCCTTGAAATTCAAAGGTCTGGATACAACTTCTTTTATCAGATCCTTAAACCCTGAGGTCTAAGTAAATACTCCTAAACTGCTGGGAGAGCAGTGTGAGAGGTGGTAGAAATTTAAACCACATATGAATTATTAAGCATTTGTCACATGCAAACCCATTGTCAGAGACATGATTCTACACTGTAATAACCCTTTACCTGACCAGTACTGCTGGCCTGACATTCCTATAGCTGAGCTGACTGGAAAATACACAGCTCTGATACACACAGACATATACAAGTTTTATTTGAACAAAACCCATATTGTGGATGTGTGCAGTTCACAGAACACACACACTAGGTAACTACAACTATCTATTGTACTGCTTCCAGTGTGACTTGAAGAAATGTAGGAGCTAAAAAAAAGAAAGTACTAGAGAATGGATAGTTAAGTTGAGAATGGAATCAACATAAATTGAATCTTTAAAACTCAGTATTAATCATTATTCATTTCAGCACTCTAACTTTGGGAAAATGCCAGAGGCAGTTTTGAGCTCTGGCACTGATCAGCCATCTAACAGAAATTCTCATATCAGCTCCTCTGCAAAGCTGCTCACCATCACCCCAACATTTTAAGCATAGGGACAACAAAACACAGCATATGGATCATTTGCACCAGCAGATTTTAAAGTAAAAAAGTGGGCAATGAGCTGTTAATTCCCAAGGGCAATGAGACTTGTTAATAAGGGAGAAACCTCATTAAGACATTAATGGCTTTGAGCCTCAGCTTGTAAAGCAGTTGCACAACTCCCCACTCCTGTCACTGTCATGTACTTCAAGTGTTCAAGGGAAGTAAAAAGGAAAAGAAAAAATCCACCATAAGTTTGTGTATCTACCTGAATGTGAAAATCACCAGTTTTAGTTAGAGTGATGACTGTGTCTAGTTACAGCAGTAATTGAGCTCACACATGACTAACACCATAATTTTATTATGGACCTTAATTTTAAACAAAGCAACAGAAGGGTCAAAATGACCCAAAATTGCATAAAAGGCCTAACAGATAAACCACTGTAACACATCTTGGATCTTATCTTCAACTGTGCTTTGGATTGGGCCATGGAACATCTTCCTGAAGATTTCTAATCTTTGATTTGGTCTTTCTGCCCTCAAAGAACCATGTTCACACCATTATCTCCTCTATCTTAATTGCTGCTAGCTTTTCCACACTCTCTCAGGATTATTTGGACTAAGAAACTAGATTGCATCTGAAATATGTTACACACTAAGACATTTTATTTAACAAGACTAAACAAGTTTGGATTTTATCATAAATGTGGTTTGATGCCCCTAGTAAGTATCTGCTATTTACGATCAAAGTCTGTTCCCTTTTCCTGGCATATCCATTCATCTCCACCTACCACAGAGAAAACTCTAAACCAAAAGGCAAACATGCACAAGCAGAACCAGAGAGGCACCCAGCAAACTGTGCACCAAACTCCTCTATCTCAAACAGTAAGAATTGTGCAGGTACACTGAAGCCATTCTACATGAACAGGATCTACTCTTTTCTCTGAATAAAATTTGCCCTTAATGAATGACAAAAACCATTTTAATGATCAAGAAGAAAAGTCTTTCTAACCCTGATTGCAAAACTGTTTCACTTACAAAATCATAACACTGTTTCTACTAGAATATTTATGTACCTTCTGTGTTATTTTTATTTCTTTCTTCAGCAAAGTCAGAAAGTAACCTGTAAAAAAAATTTTAAAATCAGACTGTTTTGTAGATCCAAATACTGCACTTTTCAAGTGAAGTTCAAATACAATGGACAAAAATGGCATCCTAATTTTATTCCAAGTATCAGATAAAACCCAACAAATTTTAAAAGTAACAAATATTTCATGTCTAAAATGCCTTCAAGTGTATGGTTTAAGCTACTGAACTTAATTGAAATTCCAATAGTATAACTCTAATGAAAGAACAATCTGAGACAAGCATTTGCACTATTTGAAATTTGGGGGTTGCTACAGATTTGTCTGTACACTTACCATTCATAGTGATCATCTAACAAAAACAATAATTTGAGCACAACTACAATAACTGCTGCAGCAAGAACATCATATTTCACTTTTCTTGTTGACTTATTTCCAGGCGTAAGAGTGAGGAAATCCACTTCTCCAATACCAATCTTTTTCACCACTCGACAAGTCCAATTATGCAATTCGTCTGATTAATATAAATAAACAAGATAAAATGTTAAGACAAGCTAGAAATATTTTTACAGTGCAAACATGTTGGCCATTTGAGGAAAAACTGCTCTTTTAGGATCACTTGACACCCACATTTTTCAGCCTGAGGAGTATTTTTGGATACTTTTAAAAATACTAGGCAAACCTCACTGCACTTACATGGAAAACCCTTGTGTATTATTATACATTCATTTGGAGAATAAAAAAATCAAATATTTAATAATGCTTTGATGTTACTGGAATAACATAGTGAGCTCATCCTGAACATTCTTGTGGGAAATCCTATTGCAAATCCACGTAAATATATTTTCAAAAAAATCCCCAAGAGCAAAATACTTGTCACCAACTTTTTCCCTGCGTGTTGACCCAACACCCGTGTCGGGAATCAGCCCTGCCCAGAGGAGGAAGGGGGCTGGCTGGGCATGGGGAGCAGCTTGGCCGTGGCAGGGCAGCACTGGCTGCTCCCCCAGCAAAGGCTCTCCCTGCACAGCCCCGTGGCACGCGCGGGCTGTGCCAGCCAGACCCAGCTGCAGCTCCACGAGGTACACAGCAGGGTATCTACACAGTCTCTTATTACTCTGCTTATTTTTCACAGATACAAATCCCCCAAATTTCTCACCTTTCCTGTTCAGCAAGAAATACAGGAGTTGATTACATCACCATCAGATTCCACAAAGGTTAGCAGTGTATGACTAAGTACAACCTTAATCCAGCTGTACTTATATCTCTTGCTGCTTACAAAGAGTTCAGTAGGAACTCGTTTTTAATCCTCTTGTACATAACAGTAAAAGTTACAAAAAATGTGGAAACTAAATTTTATTGTAAGTACTAGAAGCATATTCAGTTTTATTTCAGATACATAAAATAGTCTCTTTGTTGGTATTTAGTGTCCTTTAACACTCCCAATTCACTGCTTTTTTTAGGAGTTGTTAGAGAACGGAAGCAGCCCTTTTTCAAATTTTAAGAAAATGCTTATAGAGGATAAAGGTCTTAGTTGCAGGAAAAAGGACAATATATTCCTCATTTGCAGTAATTTTCAAAGAGTACTTAGCCTTGCATTTCTCTGTAAAAGATCTGAAAATGACAAATTGTAGCCTTTTTTTGATTCAATTGATACTTCACAATCTGTAAAATAATGTAATCCTCTAGGAGATCAGAACACTGGCACAAAACTACAAAATCAGAATTACCACTCCAAAATTTTAGCCCTAAACCTATTGGTTATCTTCTCTTTGTTAAATTGTGAATAAACAGAAAAAACAAAAACTTTTATTCATGGTAACTAATAGCAAAATAAGACAATAACTCCCTCCCCTACTATGAACTGTTGGAATGTTTTGAGAAAAAAAATAGAATTTACAGGCCATTTGTCTGTGTAACTCATCTTCAGTCACAGTGGTATTTGACAGAAAGTGTGGCAACCCAACAGAGTTCACATACTAGGACATACTGGTCTTTCTTTGACAAGTCAATATTCAAGACTTAATTTTAATATAGACAAAAAGAGTCAATACTTATGCTATATATGATTTCAGAACTAAATCATAAGTGAGACAGCAGATGATCACCATCAATTAATATTAAAATAAATGGTAATATACAATATTATATAATACACAAAATGTATTATTTGTTAAAGAATATACAGTCATTATTACATATGAGAATTCCAGAGCTAAGCATCGGTCCCAACTTCACGAATCATTTAGCTGAAGTTAATATATCACATGAATTCAACAGGTGCCTCTTAGTTCACGTGGACATTGAAAGATTTAAAATGAAGTATCCACTCCACAGCCTTACAGAGCCAACACCACAGCACCGCTGCATATCTGGGCCTATAATACATAACTCTGAATGTTTGATGAAGGTGCTTTCTATAGAAAGAACATCTTTCAGTTCAAGCTGAAATGGGAATAAATCAGAAGGAAAAGAGCAGGCACTTCTGAAGTAGTCACTTAAGCCTTTTTGCTAGAATTTAATAAACCATGGAAAAAATTTATCAGTTTGGGCTAGGGAAAATATTTACCAGGTAAATTAGCTTCCATCAAGTACTTCATGCACAGCATGTCTGGATGAAGAAAGCAGCTTTCTGTTATATCTGGAAAACGAGGCAGGTCTAAAAATGCTGCAAGCTCATGCATTTTGTTGAATACTTCTTCATATACTGGCCACGACTGAAAGACAGGGTTAGAGGGTTTGCTCTATTACTATATTTGTTAATTATTTAAAATCAGTTACTGATGTAAAATGCTGAATTGTTTAACACAGGATTATTTATATGGATTCTTTTAGCACACTATGACTAAACACGCGCAAGAATGGAGCCAGATTTGCAGATTGCAAAGAGAAACGTGTGCTAGTTTTAAATTACATGAAATACGTAAGGAATAAATAGAAAGTTGCTTCAGATCTCCCACCACCCCACCACCTTTCTTGTGAAATGCTCATTATGTGTCCAAAACTGAGAGCTTTGGGAAAAAACAATAGACATGCAATTGAGAGCAGACTGTCTAAAGAGCTAAGAGGTCAGAGAACCACAGAAAGTGGAGGCTGGCTGGGACTGCTCCAGACCACTGGATCTAAGCCCCTGCTTGGGTCAGCTCCAGCAGGCTGCCCAGGACTATGTCCAGTCAGATACTGAACATCTCAACAGATGGCAGCTTCCAAGGGTTGTGGGAAATGTGCTCCAGTGTTTCACCAACCCCACTGTACAAAGGAAAAAAGATTGTTTTCCCTTACCCTTAAATGGAATTTCTTGTATTTCAATTTGTGCCCATTTCTTCTCATCCAGTCAATGGATACCACTAAGGAGGATCTGGTTTTCCTCCTTTGCACCCTCCTGCAGGTACCACATCACAGCTGCCCTGAATACTCTCCAGCTCCAGGATGAACAGTCACAGCTCTCTCAGCCGCCTCTCATTTGTCAGGCTCCACTCCACCACCTCCACAGCCCTGTACTGGACTCACTGCACTGCATTCATGTCTCCCTTGCACTGGGCAGCCCAGGAGAGCATCCAGCACTCCTGATGTATCTCACCGGTGCCAAGCAGAGAGGAAGGACCCCCTGCCTCCCTTGAGGACTTGTGCAGCCACCAGAACTGCTCAAAACTTATTGATAATGACCTTGCAGTGACACCAGCCAGCTGCCTCAACACTTGTGCAGCACCTCATCACAGCCCATGAACTTCATATGTCCACTTTGTTCACATATTCCCTAAACTGCTTCTTTAAAACTGAGACAAAAAAAACCAAAACAATCATCACTTTAGCCTGCTCCTTAGTCTTTGTGATCATACTGCCATTCAGCA
Source organism: Polioptila caerulea (assembly GCA_013397295.1). NCBI lineage: Eukaryota > Metazoa > Chordata > Aves > Passeriformes > Certhiidae > Polioptila > Polioptila caerulea. The sequence goes on from VYXF01007449.1 coordinate 655,561, forward strand.
CCTACCCCACACTCTCTAAAACCCTTCCACAGAATCTTTCATGTTTAAAATGTTTCATGTTTAGTTTTAAAAAAAATCAATTTCATATTTGCACATTTATTAGTGACTATAAATCTGAAATTCTCTTTTTGAAACCACTGGCTGCATAAGAAAGTTCTCTCAATTTGTACTCAAGTTTGCTGCTATAGGATAATATAAGTTACAGAAAGATTTTGACATGTTTATTCATAATGAACTCAGCAGGACCTGAAGTTTGCGTAAGTATGGATGTAAGGTTTGACCCTCGTTTCACAATATCTGAACTGTTTCATTAAGCATTCTTAATTTTCTATAGTTCAAATGATTACTTGAATTTACCTCTAAAAGCAACAATTTCCGTTGACAAGGCTACTCTACCCCTTTAAATGTATAAAAAGCAATGATTTTTCTGCTTTAGTCAGTGGTTCTAATTCAGCAGAGCACTTTATCACATATTTATATTTTGTAAAGTCATTTTGTACATATGGAACCTTCCTTTAAAAGAAACTTAGCAGGGCTTTACACTCCATGCACAGCTTCAAAACTTTCCTGAACAAGACTGAATTCAGGCTTCTGCTCTTTTTTTGGTTCAGATTACAAACAAAGTAACTGTGTTTACAACAAGACATGATGTGACCTAATGTGGTTTGATTCAATAATTTGCTTTCATCTATTTTAATATAAGCTCAGTAGCCAATGTTCAAATTTTGGTTTGAGTGATTACCAACATCTTTTTCTAAAATTATCTTCCCTCAGACTGCAGTTCAGACTTGCAAGAACACATGCTTAGGTAAATGAATAATTCTGCTGTCACCTACTATTACACATGTTACTTTTTGTAACAGTTAGGAAGTTGGATCATGTTCATTATGGTTTCTAAACAGTGTTAAAATTGGCTTAGACTGCTCCAGGACAATCTTGAGAAACAAGAAAAACTTGCATTACCAGAGCTCTGCAGAAGACCAGGCTCAAAGTACTTCCCATTCCTTCTAAAAAGCAGTGCTAAACTGAATACCAAACCAATCTTGGAACAAAACCTGAATCATACGTAACTCCGCTTGAGTGTACTGGGAGAAAAATTCAAGTCCCACATAATTCAAATAAGAACATTACATGAATACTATTCATAATTAGATAGCAAGGAAATACGCTTTCCCCTAACGAAAAGCAGCCTAATTAGTAGCTTCTAAATAATATATCATATATGAAAATAAGTTAAGACACTGGGAATGTAGCCATTTCAAGCACTCCTGTTCTCAAACACTAAACTATCACCAATGGCGCTATCCAAAGTCTAATGTGGCACCGAGCTACTTTGATGAATATAGATCTTAATTGAAGGACTCCAGTAGACACCTTTAGCACCTTTTACCTGACCTTCTGTCCCTGTAGCAGGGCACAGAGACAGCCTTCCTCTCATAGGTATTAGTGAATCAAACCTTCTTCCCCCTGCCCAACATCTACTTTGGGCTCAAAGCTTTTGTTTGCAATTTACAGAATCCAATTTGATTTTTTTCAAAACGGCTAGAGAATGTTCTGCTTTGCAACAACCAATACCTTCCTTTTTCTGAAAACAATTAAGTGGTATAAAAACTACAAATAAAAATTAAGACTGAGAGCTACCACTGGGCTTATTTTAAAAACAATGTTAACAGACAAAAACTGTTCTTTTTTGATGTGTATTCATAAGAGAACTGAATAGACTCGGAATGTGCATCCTAATAGAAGATAAAGATCAACCAAATCAACTGCTGCTTCCCAGGGTTTAAACCTGGGAAAGCTCAAAAACCTTCCCTGTAGTAGTGCCATTGCTACAATGCAGGGCTGTGCCACGATGGTGAGGCTGAACTGAACCCCTGCTTCCAGCAGGACAGTCACCTCTGCAACTGGAAGCTGCAGGCACAGCTGCATCCAGGACAAGGTCACACCTGCCTGGGACACAGCTCAGGGCTGAAGGCTGAAAGGTCAGGGCTAAGGACACTGAAGGGTTTCTGCAGTAACAAGGCACTGGCTGTTTTCACCAGTCCCTGTATGCCCTGTGCATACTCTGTTTAACTCTGAAAGAGCTGTGGGTTCACATAGAAAATCTTTTATTCTGCAAAATTTTGAACATACTGGGAGGGTTAAAAGAGAAAGAACTCCCAAATTCCACACAACCAACACAGCAAATGTTGAGATAATATTAAGAAAATAAAGACGTAGCAAACAAGCAGCCACAAAATTAATAGAAGTTACCACCTAGCTATGTATCTCTGCCAAAAAAAAACCAAAATAAAAAATCAACAAAAAACCCCACAAAAAACCCAAACCTGATAAAACAAGTTGCACTGGAAGTCAACCAGCAAATCCACTAGGAAAGCAAGACCCAGAGCCAGGGCCTCCCTCCTTCACTTAAAAAAACTCTGCCTCCAGCAACCCATGATTAAACCCCAAGGGAGGAGTACTTGGACAACAGAGGACAGTGTTAGATCATATGCCACACACTCTCCAAGTATAACTTTCACTTATCCAATCATAAATTTAAAAATTCAAGATGTATTTCTGTGCTATATATTAGGACAACTCCCCTGTCTATCACCACATGAAGTTACTGAGCTCTCACCTTGTTTTGGGAACCTGAGAAACACAATAAAACTCAAGTTACAAACCCTTAAGGGCACCTAATAATTCCAGGAAGACTGACAGAAAACCCTTTTAAAGCTATGCCACCTGCTAGCCTTTTCAGGTGTTTCGCAAGCTGGGATTCCTTCAAGACTGATCAACAATGCTGAAAGAGTCTGTAACTTGTCCAGATGGGGTAGAGAGGTTGCCAAAACCTTTTCTTAAGCTTTGTTTTAAAAATTGTTGTATCTTATTCCCACATGTGACAAATAAGGTCACTACAAGTCTTCTCAGAATGCAGTATGGAAGATTAGTACTACTTGAGAGTACTTTCCCCTGCCACCTGAGCACAGGAGCACCTGAGCACAAAATACACACTGTTGAATCAGTGAAAAAGTGTCTATAACAAGATTTTCCTAATGGTAAATATTCATTAAACTATTTAACTCAGTTGCCTTTATCTTTCAAAGTTACATGGCATTTTTCACCTGTATTAGAAAACAACAAACTGGTTTTCAGGAGCAGAGGAGCCAAACTATTAGAATGATAATCAGATCACAGTAATACGTAATTGTTTTGAGTAAGCCAAGATTGCAGCCTCTCCTACTTGTTTGGACAATATCACAATGTTGCTGATCAACAAGCAGAAAACAGTATGCACTGGCTGGCTTTCTAGAACAATTTGCAGGCTCTGTAATTTCTTGTTTTAAATGTGGTCTGACTGACTCTCTTCTTGGATAACTGTATAAGCCATTTCTTTCTCCCGTATTAGGACAATATTCCATTATTTACATAATCACATTATTCACAATTCAGCTTAAGTTATAACGATAATGTTCCATTATTTCTGAAAGTAAGTAATTATACAGTTATTCTAAATTCTTCATTTTATATTTTCCCCTTCCATCCTTCTTTCCAGTTCAGCACTTTTTTTGCAGCACAATGCCCTTCCTCATCATCCTTCTACCTGTGCATTTCCATCCTAGGACCCTTTTTCCCCACATGCCTGCACATTCTCTGAAGTTCTACCTACTCTATGCTGTTTATATACAATGGACATTTTTCCCAAGGGATGTGTTTAATGACCATTTAATACTGGAACTTAATATAAATCTGACTCATTTTTTTCATTATCAGCTTTATGTAAATCTCAGGGAATCTTCTAATGTTTAGAGTTGGATATGCTGGCAATAATCCAAAACTCAGCAAGCTTTCCTCAATTTTAAGACGACAAATTCATCTCAGACTGAGTTTGAATAAGAGTGGGCTAAACTTACCAGGAAATGGATTTAGAAAGCTGTTTAACTTGTAGGTTTGGAAAACAACTAGTTATAATGGTTCAAGAGGGTGTTTTTGCAACACAATCAAGAATTTTGTTTCAGACCTTGTATAAAGCAGGGCATGCCCAGAAAATAAGATATTTACTGTAAAAATTATAAATCAAATGGCTACCCTAGTGTGTGTAAAGATTTTTGAATGCTGCCTGGATTGAAACACACATTCCCAGGAACCTAAGCTGGCTTTACATTTACATAAGGTAAAATCAAGTACCAACAATGAGCAGAGCAGTCAAGTTCTCTATGGCACCTGGCTCACCTTACTTTGCTTCTGCTGCTCAACTGGTTCAGATATATCTGGTCATCTGTAGCATGAGCCTGATGTGGGATGACACCAGCCCCAGTGCATGAGGATTGCATAAAAGAATTGACAGTAGAGAGAATAACTGTATTAACTGTAAAATTTACATCCAAATTAGTATTTAAAACTGAATGAAATGACCTTGTGGATCAATCATTACATACTAGATCATTAATAAGGTCACTAATGATTCTTTTTCTCACAGTTCCTGTGTATTCTTACAGTACTACTAATCTGAGTACCTCCCATATAAATCTACACCAACAAATACTGCCAATTTATTTTTAAACAACATTGGTTTTCCCTCTTGCCTGACTTCTAGCTGCCTCTCAGGTACAACCACCATCATGCCTGGAACAGCCACAAACTAATGCAATAGCCAGCAAACACAAAGATACTTCAACATTGTGTATTATGATGAATACAGACTTTTAAAAAATAGGAAATGCTGGAATTTTTTTTTGCCATTTAACCTAGCTGAAAAAAAAAATGTAGTCAACTTTGTTATATGGTTAGGTTCTGTGTAGTATTTCAGGAAAGCTGCCTTTGCCAGAGCAAAAGGTATACAGAAAAGACAAAGGCAATGTTTGAAGAGACTCTTTAAAGGTCCCTTCCAACCCAAACCCAAAGCCATCTTGAGATTCCATGGCATTGTCAGCACCATCACCACTGCTGTACAGAAACACCCCAGGCATGTGATTTGCTGGTGAGTGTGAAAGTGTAGTGGGGAGAACCTCAGCACCCTGCTCCTGCCTCCTTTCCTTGGTCACATCTGAGACAGGAGCACAGACTCCCTGAGCCCCGTGTCTGACTCGCTGCGCTCATCCCTCCAGGGACTAAACGAGTGGATGGATTTCTCCAAAGCCTGATATCCATGAATCACATACAGATGCTGATGTAACAGTGAGAGGGTGTGCCTGGAACTATTGAAAAGGAACCAAATGACAAGAAGACAGGTGAAACTGCTATAACTCCATTTAGATAACTGCAAAGAATTACGCATCTCATGAAACTTCTTCCATTAGAAAAGACAAAGAGATCAAGCATACAAGTAAAGCTGCTCCTTTACAAGCCTGCCATCAAGCAGAAGGAAGAAATAATGGGAAAACAATTTGTCCACCTGAAAGACAGGCAGACAGGTTGCCCAAGTTATCTGTCTGGTAACAAATGGGCAGAAAGGAAGAAAAAAGAAGTCAAGATACCATTTGAAAATCATAGAAGTCACACTGGCAGGCTCTCACTTCCTCTCTCCTTTTAATAACTGTTTCAGCTGCAACAACTACTCCATCCTAAAATCCCACATTACTCCTGATCATTGCTGTAGAGCAAGTGAGAAGGAGCAAAAAGATTAGTTTTAGAAAATGACTCAATAAACAAAGCTTATGCCTTTTTGAGAGAAAAAAAAATAAGGGCTAGGGCTGATACAGGCAGTCTTTACTGAAGAATTCAAGATAGCATGAGAATGAGCCAGTAACCTACATACAAAGAGAAAAAAGCCAACTGAATGTCCAATACAGATGTACTCCTTTACTAGGAAAAAAAAAATTGGTTGCCAAACAGACTTTTTAATGGGCTACTTTCAGAGGAAGACATATTGTTCATTACATGATTCCTGGTTAAAGTGGTTTTTGAATAAATGAGTTTCAATATTATTTAACCTCAAGAGACATGTGCTTGAGCATTAGCTTGTTCATGCCCACAAGCAAACTCTGTCAAATATCACTTTTCTAAAAAAGTAGTCCTTCTAAAAATACATAGAAGATTCCAATAAGGAGCTGAACTGCCATAATGTATTGAAATTTAAGAGTTTGGGAATAAATTCTATTGAATTTCAAAAATACTTTGGTAGGTTTGTTTTCTTTCTTTCTTAAGTAATGCTTAAAGACAGGTATGGACAAGCTAGAGTTTCTGTTACACAACAGCAAGCTCTCATGATAAACTTGATTACAATAACCCTTTCAGCAGTCAACTTCCTCCTCAGCTTTTTTTCTTTCAAATAAAAGCCTCACCCCTGCTTCTTTTCATTCTGCACTACATTCTATCCTGAAAAAGTACTGCATGCACTTGCTAAAATGCACAAAAAATACAGAGTTAGGCAGAGAAAAAAAGCCCCAGCAAAAGATACACACCTACCCCCAAAAAAATTAAAATTACAAGGTATCTCAAAACACCAGCAGACAAAAGCAGGAATTCCTGCTTGTTTGGGAAAATAAGTGCAGCATAGCTGATTAGCAGAATTTGTATAGATAGAATTTTATCCTTTTTTTTAATAAACAAGAATGACGGGCTTCTGTCTTAATTTGAATCCTCTAAATAGTTACCACTGAAAAGAAATTAAAAAATCAAATGGCAATTAGGGTCATTCAAATTTTAGTGAGGAAAAGAGGCTATTACACATAAGACCTGGAATATTTTGAGAGGAAGACTTCAACAAACAGAGGAATGTGTCTAAAAGCCAGTCTTGATGGACACGCTTTCCAGGGAAGCAGAAAGCTGTTGTCATTCCAGTCCAAACTCTCCAGGAGAAAACAGCAAATATTTTGACCTGCATTTATGAGTTCACTAACAGATTTGGTCAGGAATTACTCTGCTTGAATCAGACCCACCCCAGTCCCTCAGGCAGGTGTCTTTGTTCCAGTTTTCCACCTCGGGATAGAGCAGCACAACATCACCCCTGAGAGCCCAGCCCAGCAGGAGCAGCTGCCATGTGGCCAAGGGGAATGACCAGCATCAAAGGAGGAGAAAGAACCAAATATTCTGCAACTGAGTTGGTTTCATGTGGCTTGTACTAATGCAGGCTTGAACTCCATAATAAATGAGGAAAAGGAAAAGATTCAGAGCAGCTCACTACTTCCTGCATGCTGAACTAAGACACTATCTTGGTTTAGAAACAATATGAGATGAAATTGTAATGACTACACCCTAGTGCACTTACAGAGTCTCAGCTAAATGCATTCTCTTCAGTAATTCCTAAATTTCATATGCTCAACCGTAAAACTTTAATTGTTATTCAAAAAAATTAAAAGAAAATAGAGTATTAACTTAATCTGTTCACAAATCAAGACCTGTACTTGCTTTTATGGCCAAAAGAGGACTGCACAGAACTGAAGACTGTTTTGAAATATTAAGGGTAAAGTGCAAAATCCCTTAAGCTGTGGTCCCTGTCAGCCCAGGATGGCCCCCCATGACCTAGAATTTATTTATTCTTACATGGCTTTTCATGTTTCTCTTCTTGCCACATTTCTAGGCCAGGCCTCTTGCAAGTGCTCCTGCTTCCTCCTGGCGCTGGGATCATCACTACTACTCAACAGTAAGGAATTTTACATTGTGAGTTATTAAACAAGCAATTCCTTTAAGGTTCCTCCATCAAAACAAACCAAAAGGTCACTAGAAAAATACAAGCATGAAAAATCTTTTTTCAAATAGCGAAGTTTTGCTTAAGAGAAACATGTAATATTTATTGCTTAGAATTCTTTGGTGTAAGCTAGACATACCCATTTTATGCAATGATTTTGTATACTTTTACCATTTAAGCATTCCTCAACATTTTTCAAGTTGAGTAAGAAACATCCTGAGATCTCTAAATGTGAAACTTTATCAGACCATACTTAGTTCACCTAACTTAAAGACTTGAATTATGACTTTAAAAGAGTTGTTCTAACATAACTAGTTAATGAAAAATGAAGTTTTATGATCTAAAAAAAAAAAAAAAAAGTCTCCCCAGAACACAAAACCCACAAACTGAAAGCCTAACTGAAATCCCAGAACAAAAAAAACCCAAAACTGACTGTACCACATCAATCACAAAGAATCTATTTAGCCTTGCACCCAGAAGCAAGCAAGCAAAATGTGCAGGGAAGAATTTATGAACCAAGCAAGCCACAACACTCCCAAACATCTGTCCAGCTTCGCACCATTTGTGGCTGACTCAGCAGGGAGATCTCTCTATTCTCTTGTTCCAGATCTTTATTCCTCTATGGCATTTGTACAGTCAGCATCTGGCCCTTTTAACATCCAGAGCATCCTTTAAGACACAGAGTTTCACCAGTTACCCACAAAACGTATGCAGCCACATCTCCTGCTGTTTGATTGAGCCTGCAAAGCAGCAGCCTTGGCTGACACCTCCCAGTCCTTGGATTGGAAGATACATTGAACAACAGCCTCCTGAACATGTTCTACAAACTATCACCACATCTTCCTCTTGGTCACCTCTTCTTTAGGCCGAAAGATAAGTAAGATAATATTAATTGTTTCTTGCAGGAAAATTGCCCCTATGTTTGATAATCCTTGTTGTGACTCTCTGTACCTCTCAGTACTTCTGCAACAAAAGGGAGGGTAAGAAAAGCAAAACACTCAATGAAAACTCCATTTAGTATTTAAGATACAGTACATTATAGATTTGTACATTAACGTAATTTTTTTTTTCATCTCCATTCTTCATTAGATGTCAGGAGTTATTAGAAAATAATGTAGCAGGGCTAAAAGAACTGTGTGTTTGAAAACTGCATCATTAAGGGATTACAGAAATCTGTATAATTAAGATCACACAGATATTTAAACTAGGGCTGGTACATGAACATAGCAGAATTGATAACACTAGCTTTTAGATAACACTACAAACCAATTTTTCTTTACTTAATACTATTTTTTCCACCTAGAATGAAGATATTCATGTCAGCTGTTGGACAAGAAGGAAGTTTGAGAAATTTCAAGCAGTATTTCTCCATCTGCATTCTCCTAACTATGAAGCTCCAAGATTATATATCTCAATAGATGCAAAAAGGGGAATGTTTGACTTATTACAAACCGCTCACACAGGATTCAGAATTTTATTAAGGAAAGAGAGGGAAAGTGAAAAAAACAAAGACTAAATAGAATGATGAAAACTAGGGAACTTGCAGATATGCTTTTTTTCACACTGGATTTTTTTTCAAAATTATCATTCTTGAAAAAATCCTTCTGCAAGTGTAAGTAATCTTTGCATGTATCAGCAATATGCATTTTACTTTTTCCTACATGGTTTATTCATCAAAAATGGTCAGCAGACTATTTATTTTAAAAAACATCTTCATACTAGAAAATTACTAAACATGTTATTAGCATAGCATTGTTGTCATCTACCAAATTAGCAACACTACAACAGTCACCAAACAGTATAAATCATTTCCACAATAACAATTTCAGTACAATGACCTCACGTAACATTCACAATACAAAAGCATACAGAGAATTTCACTCCTCCTTAGACAGTGGGACAAGAAACAAAGTCTGAGAACAGTGATTCACTTCACCTGTCCCTCCTAGAAGAGTACTATAATTAGGAGACTAAATCCACACCCACAACTGAAGAAACACCAGCACTTAAGAAATTCTGTCAAGTTTATAAACTTCTATTCACATACTCAAACTCCGTAATGAAGCAAATTCTAATCCTTCTGCTTTTAAGTTGATGAAATTACAGTACCATAAATAGCATCTTTGATATAAAACATTCACAAAGAATGAACTATCATTTGCTGGATGAAAGCACTCAGACACATTGCATCCAATTTAGGGTACAAATCAAGGAATTACACCAGAAAACCCAAGGGAGACACTGGCCAGAAGAGCAAGATAAGTACCTATATTTTTAGTGATGCTAAAAACAGTCATCGTGAGATTTCCAGGGATCTTCAGTGGCCAGTATTACAGTTTCATATGAATTTATGCCATGAGCTATGAGCAGAACACTCTACAGACGTTCCTAAGTAACACCATCTCCACAGACTCTCTGCTTTTCCCTGAGCACTTCAAGGTTCAAGGACAGAACTTGTTCTTCTCTGTGGAGCAATGAGGGTCACCAGTGATCTTTTATTATGTGAGGAGATATTAATTCTTTCAGTTTGAAAAGAACGAAGAAAAAGCCCTTAGACTTTGTAATCAATGCAAGGTGGGAAGAATTACCAGCATGAGTGAAAACAGCTCACAACCTTTGCAAGCTTGCACAGACCTCGAGGAGAGCTGAGCGCAGGCAAGAAGACAGAAGTATCAATACTCTAGTAACAGTCCCTCTGCTAATCTCCATCCTTCCTTGCTACCTACATTTAAGTGATCTAATGAAAACACTCTCAGTAAGTGCAAGAGTAGCTACTTTTCAAAGCTTCCCAGGGAAGATCCTATCTAAGTTTATACACTTCAAACACAGTAAAATATCTGCGATATGCTTCTGACTGCAGGAAATGAAACAAAAGCAGCTCAAAGTATCTAAACCAAAATGCAAACAAGTGTTTCCAATGCAAATAGGCCAAGCAAAACAATTAGATACAAGAGTGATAGTTTCCTTGTGTTATTAGAAACTGTAAATTTGAAGAATTAGTTTTCAATAAACCCCTAATACTGAGGCTACTTCTGGTCAGAAGATCAATTATTCAACCAATCACAGCAGCATATTTTATATGGACCCCCTCACACTTTGTAACAAGCTGGTAGAGATTATTAGAAATTACTGGGGATTGAATGCCAAATTATTTCTAAAACTGAGCCATTATGCTCAAAAACTAAGGGCTAACCAATTTCTACTTTTGGCTGTATACGGCAGGTAACTGTCAAAGCACAGAGCAATTGTCTTTCCTTAATCCATGAGAAACCCTCCATTTTTATATTTTCCTCCAGGCTACCTGACAGTTCTTCTGCCCCCAACATTCACAGGGAAATCAAAATCAGGAGGCGTCTTAAAGTACTTAAACTTTTCAGCTAAATTTACAAAACAAAATGGCTTTTACTATGCTTGAACAAAGCCCAGTTGATTCACACACATTTTTGTGGCACATCCCCATGTAATTCAAAGCAGTTTTACTGAGCTGCTGAGTTGTTGGATGGTCACAATGCACAAAGTGTTTATATGGTACAAGTATTAACAACCATATTCTGATTGTAATGAAGAGAATGAGAAAAAGGATATAAATATGAGGTTCAATATCTTTAACCCATCTGCCATAGTAAAACTCTGAAACATTTAATCACATTGTAACATAAATTATTAACATTACATGTCATTTATAATGCGGAAGACAAGTCCCACACTGGGTAGTACTGCACAAGGATAGAAGTCCCAAGTTTAAAACTTGCTCTCAAGTAGACCTCTCCAAATACAGTCCTGGTATGTCACTACACTCCCAGACAGATCTATCATGTTCCTCTTTTTATTGTGGGATAATTGGATAAAGGGAAAACCACCAAAAAAAGATCTATCTTCCTTTTGAAGCATGGGGGAGGGGGGTGTANATAATTGGATAAAGGGAAAACCACCAAAAAATTGGATAAAGGGAAAACCACCTTCCTTTTGAAGCATGGGGGAGGGGGGTGTATTTGACTGCAGTGCTCAGAGACAATCTCCTAGACGAAAAAAACAAAAAACAAGAAACTATAGATAATCTGCAATGAAATACAATGTAAAGTTGGCTTAGCCATAAGCAGCAGAGAAACTTAAAACCCCAAACAATCCCAAAATCTTGAATTTCAATGCCAGAGGTAACAGGTAAGTCATGAAATAGGAAGAAAAACAAGACTGCGCTATAAGTGGAAAAAGAATACAAACCCATTCCATTAAAATCACACATAAGGAAGAAAAAAATTATGTCTGCAAAAAAGTAAACCACTATCTGATAAAATGGAGTATTTTACAAAGGAGAGGCCCAGATAATTTACACATAAGAAGCTTCAAGGAAATAACTGAGGAGTTCTCTGAAACACAAATGTTGTTTTTAAAATAATCTTAAGAAATTCTAAACATCAAAGAACTCTCCACTTTAATATGCAGTATTTAAAAAAATGTAAAAGGGGAGAGTCAGGAACTGTAGAATCATTAGTTTGGCATGGATCCTGAAATTAATACTATGGCAATGGGAAAAACAGAAGCTAAAAATATCCTGTCAGTCCAACAAACTTTGTAAGGTCAGGAGAGGAGAGGAGAGAGTGGACTGAAGCTCCAACTCCCACAAAAAAAGCTGATCTGAAACACCTTTTTCCTTTTTCACAGGAAAGTTAAAGGGGAACCAAATCAAAATTACCATGAAGTCCCACTGGAAGAATTTAACTCATAACCTAATCATAACTCAAGAGCTGCTCTGCAGGAAAGCAAAGCATGAAGAACAAAGGTGCAAAACAGAAGTATGCTTGATTTGATAGCAGAGGAGCAGCCTGGCAAATTCATCTCAGAAACCAGATCTCTGATACCCTCAGCAGAAGTGAGATTGAAGCTGACAGAGAAAGATGGGTGACAGAAGGATTAGTGCTACAGAAATATGTATACCAAAGTGCTGCCAAGAATAAAACCAAGCAACATTTTTAAAAATGGAAGAGAAGAACAAAAAGAAGATACAAACTATAGAATACTGTAAAAGAAGAAACAAAAGAGTTGTAAAGTTTCCAGGCAGAATAGGGAAGAACGGTCATCTCTCAATTTTTCAAGGAAAAAATTTTCAAGGAATTTCACTCCTAAATAAAAGAGGAAAGAAGTTTACTAATCCAAGCTAGGGAGGGTGTATGTGGGAATGCGTAAGTGCAAGGTATGTACTCCTCCAACACAAATAAAATAGAGCCAAAGCATCATACAGAATAAAACACTCCACACTCAAGTGGCATATTCTCAAAAGAGCTGAAGATTTCCAGTCTTTAGAAATACATTATAGCATCTACTTCAACACATATCACAGCTTACCTTTAGGGAAAGGAAAGCCTTGGATAAATCACAGAGCGGCAAACGTGTTTTCAAACTCTTCAATTTTCCATCAAAGCCAACATCAGTTCATAATGGAGCATTAATTAAAAGTCCTTATTTAACTGAACACAACTGAGCTCCCCAGAGCTACTGGCCTAATCCAACACAGATAGAAAGAAACATAATTTTAATGTAGAATGATAAGCCATTAAATCTAAAAGAAACAAAGTATCAGCAAGAAGGTGAGAACAAGAAGCTTTTCAGTTAGGTGGGATAAAAAGGAAAAAATCATGACATGTGATTTGAGTTTCATGACTCCTCTCTCTTGTCCACAACAATGATTTAAGACTAGCAGAGCATATTTCTGCTGCTTTACCAGGATGAACTCAAGAAATTTCCACAGGCAAAGGTAAGGAAGAATGCTAACACCACTCTCGGCTGGAAGTTTGGAAAGTGTTTCTGTATCATGGAAAATTCTCAGGAGCAACACTAAAAGTCATTTAAGAATCAAAACACTCAGGGATGGAAATAGGCGAATTAGAGCAGAATTCAAACTAAACAGAGCTTCTGTAATCTAAGTTGGAAGCTGGATGTGTAAAAAGAAACAAACAAACAGAAAAGCTATAGTAAGACAAACAGAAAGTGGTATAGATGGTAATTTTATCATGTTGGCAAGGTCAAATCTTTTCAAGTAAGTATATTCCTTGTTATAGACAGCACTACTCTGGTTCACAAAAAACAAAAACCAGGGAAAAAAGAGAGGATTGGATTGAATTGAATTACAAAACAGAAAATGAAGTATTTTTAAGACACAGATTCCTAGGCAGCAAGGTGTACTGACAACACCATCAACACTAAAACATTCAGTGGCCTTGTAAAACATGTGGACTTAGAATGGTGCAGCTTCTTCCACCTTAGAGTAAGGGAAGGGGAATGGAGAAAGGCTTATAGAGAAGCCATTCCATGACCCCACCCCAGGGCAGAAGTAGCAAGGATAATTCAGTAAATACCCATTCCTTTTGTCTTCAGGGACAAGCTGGTAGACAGGTCTGAACAGAATTCAACTAACCCACCAAGCTCAACTTTCTCCAGGCTTCCCCATCCCTGGGAAAAAAAAAAAAAAAAAGATTCTTAACTCTTTTCTTCCTAAAGTTTTCTTTTCAATTTGGAGATAAGATTGAGAGAAAGGAAATTCTCTGAGGTCACACATGGTGCTCCTTGCCAAGTCCAGATACTTGTGCATCAAGAGACAACCACTTCCAAAGCTCTTTAGCACAACAGGATCTGAAAGGTGCTTACGAGACTACACCTATCCTGTTGCACACAGCACATACTCCAAAGTGACGTGGTTATCTTCAGTAAATCATGTTGCCCAACATCCATGGGAGTGACCTGCTTACCTATATATACACATACATTTAAATTTGTGAGTGCGTGAAGAATGTGAGAATCAAAACCAAGTATTACTTTTGGACATGAAAAAAAAATAATTCACTTACAATGCATTAAAGGCAAAATACACAGAAAAACAGTGTGTTTTACAAAAAGTGAAAGCTAAAGGTAAATTTGAGGCAGCAAAGCACAAGCAACTTCTAAGCACAAGCAAAATGAAAGATAATATGGTATACAGTCCCAAGTCAAGAATGCATGGCAAGACAGACCTATAGCAAAGACGAGTTGTTGATAGTTCAGGGCAAAAGGATGCTTTAATCAACTTTGCATAAAGATAAATCTCTAAAAGCAAAATAGAGGATGTGTATCTTAAAGATGTATCCGTACTTCATGCAGAAATAAAAGAGGAAACTTGTGTGCAGCTGGAAGAAAGATAATATCAATAAAATAATATAAGCTGAAAACAAATTATTCAGTGAACTTTATATATACTACTACTAATATACAAATACATTTCAAGTCCTACACTAATGAGTTTTAAAAGAAATAGATATCCTAAAATCCTAGATATCCTATGTGCATTAAAAAGGGAACAAAGATGACTTCCACCTAAAGGAGAAATGACGGCTACACTTTTCAAAGATGTATTGGCTACTGGCAAAAGCCTTAGGATGAGAAGAGATTTACTGCAGTTAAACAATTTGCAAATACAAGAAAAAAACCCTTGACCTCCTGCACAGAACAAAATCAAAAACTTATGTATCTTATTCTTTCTTCACACATACAAAAAAAAAAATTAATCAAATGGAATAAGAATACTTGTTTTGGAAAAAGGACATTTTGCTTTTCCTCCCTTGTGCTGGGAAGTTAGAACTTCTTAACAAAACAGGAGGATCTTGATGCTGCTGGCCCTGTTAACCCTCTCATTGTACATTTAGGTAAAACCTATTTTCCAAGGGCTAATTTCTAATATACACATGATTTATTAGATGAATGGATTAATAAGACGACTAATTAGGCAAAAGCTTAGAAAATTGACTTAGAGCAACGGAAATATAAATACATATGGAAGATAATCAACTCATTTTTCTTAAAGATCTTCTATAAAATACTTCTATCCTTCATAAAACACTCTTGAGTAGTACTTATCCCCAGCTAGGCCCTGACACCTGTCTAACAGTTATACATCATGACTGAAGATGATACAGAGAGCTGGAGGCTCCTTTTCTCTTTATATGTAAGACAGTCAGGCCCAGAGCTCCCAGACCTCTGGACAGAAGTGATCAGATACAACCATACCTTTGTGACAGGTATTTTAAATAAAGTTCAGTTTCAGCAGAAGGAAGAATTATGCCCTTCTTGTTAGCTGTTCCACTACCAAAATATGAAGGGCCTTTCTGCCCCCTACTCTAACAATGTGAAACAGGCATACTTGAGGTTGGAAAGGATCTCTGGAGATTATATATGGAGCCCAACACCTCTGCTGAAGCAGGATCAACTACAGCAAGCTGCTCAGGACTGTGTCCCAAAAGGTTTTGCGTATCTCTGAAGACAGGGACTCCTTAGGGCTGGTCCAGGGTTGCCTGTTCCAGCCCTCAATCACCCTTATAGAGTGAAACAGTTTTATATTTAAACGGAATTTCCTGTTTTTCAGTTTATGCCCTGTATTTCAGTTGTCTCCGGTCCTTCCACTGCACACCACCCAGAAGAAAGCCCAATGCCATCCTCACTCCTCCCTGACAGACATTTACACACGTGACTGAAATCCCCCCCAGCCTTCCCTTGTCAGTGATAAACCCCCCAGCTCTCTCAGCCTCTCCTTTATGGCAGATACTGCAATCACCTCTAATTGCTGAACAGTATGCATCACAGGGAAAACTGTCAGCGACACAGATTCCATTCCTAAATTACACAGCAGAGAAATTTATCACAGCTGGAAAGCCTGAAACCAGTCCCATCCCTTGCATATGGAAAACTACCACGAAATGACAAGTCATAAAAAACCCTTTGTGCATGTATACATACACATGCCACTACACAGAAAGTAGATTCTCACACCTGTAACAACTTCAGCCGTGTACAAATTCAGCATATTTTGGGTATGTGGGAAATTGTTACTAAAAAAAGTCTTTAAGCCACTGAGAATATTAATATACAAGATGAGCCTCATCAAGTTAGGCTTCATCTGCACTTAACTGATAAAATATGATTTAGTATGATTTCAAATCCTTCAAGTTACTGTAACATAATTACTTCTTGATTCAAAATTTGGGCAGCATAGGACACAACTAAATGCACTAAAAAAAATCTCTTCAAAATAAATAAGGAGACATATGGAATAGTCCTGTCAGTTATCAATATTTTGGAACATGTTTGCAGCTTATACTCACCAGACTCCAAGCACAACAAATAATGGTATTAGAACAACTTACACGTCTGGTTATAACAGCCATAGTATCATAAAGGTTTTTAAGAAAATTGTCTACAAAATATTTTGTTCAGAGCACAAAGCAGAAAAGAATGTAAGCTGTATTTTCAAAATGGAGTATTATACAATCTCATTTTCCACTCCAGGACAATAACCTCATCTCTCAAATTTCTCAAAACTCAGATGCCAAAACTAGACACAGTAATCTCAGTGCTGCAGCAAGAAACATGAGATGTAGGAAAGAGCTAGTAAGGATTTTGCAGTTATCAGCCTCATGATGTAGTAAAAAACATTAAAACTAAATAAAACAGGAATACCTTTCTAAAGTAACATTGAAGGTAGAGTAAGGAGCAGATATTTCTAAAAAGCAGAAGCCACTATAATACTGGAGTGGCTGGAAAACAAGTGGTACAGTAAGCTTACAGAACTGTACCTATATATCCCCAGTGAAAACACAGGTAAGAGATGACTTGATTAGTGCGCATATCTACTTATGCTTTGGAAGTGAAGGGAGCAGCCCTATCCCAAAAGCAAACAGTAGGAGCCTCCAAAGGAAACTGTCATCTCCTCTCTGTAAACCAGTTCTCCCACTTGGAGGTATGGTACAATCTTTACAGTTGCAATTCATAAAACAAAAACTCATCCAGAAGATGGAGGCAAAGAAGGATGAAGACTTAAAACCAAGTTAATACTCATATTTCAACCTAACATCTTTTCTGTTAAAGAAATAACTAAGACAAAGAAATCAAGAGGTTTTATATTAAATTTATCTTCAGATTTTTAGAAGTTGAAGTCATAATTCTCATTTACCCAGACACGAAAGCAGCAATATAAAACCAAAAATAATATAAATGCTAAAACTTCTGAAGGCACAACTCCTGAACAACTCATGCTGAATATAAGCTACATATTGGAGAATGGTAATGTTACTTGCAATGTCATCAGTGAGGGCTTGGCAGAATTGCTGCTTTCTGCTCTTAAAAGCTATTTTACCTGCACACTTCAAAAATCCATAATAAATTTTATCTGCAACAGAAAAGTCATTGGGCAATTGTTACCACAATACATAAGAATCTTAAATAAGGAAAATTTAAATTTCACTAAAGACTGTCCATTACTACTTAGTTTCCAGAAGAGCTGTATCTCCTTATGTAGATTTTAGGTTTGATGAATTTCAACCAGTATAGCAAGGAACAGAACAAGAGATAGCATCTAAACTATATTTTATTAAAAGAATATGGAATTACAAACAAATTCAAGGGATATTTCAAATAAGTACCAAAAAGGATAATGTATTACCCTTAGACTTGAAGCTAAATCCTATTTCTGAGTGTTTTGAGAGTAGTTCTGAATATCCTTTTCTCCACAAATATTTAGTGATTTCATTTCTAACTTTGGTAATCAGTTTAATAAGACTGGTTAAAGATTGAAGCACTCCAAGTCACAGAGTGCACTGGTTTCTGCCAGGCTCCAATACTGAACATGAACCCTATTACATAACAATAGATATATTCAATTTATTAGTACAGTTACCAAAACAAGTAAAACACTATTAAATAACTAGGTTTTGTTTGTTTGTTTTTAACTTTTCCTTTAAGAAAAGAATTACCTCTACACAAAAGATCTTAAGATCAAGTCCACATAACTTCATCTTCTCCGGAAAATGCTGGAAAACATTAAAATAGGGAATATGCCCTTCAACAACAAACCTGCATTAAAAAAAATGAAGACCAAATCAAAATAATATATAGGATGACAAATTCATATTCTAAAATTCATATTCTAAAATTAATATACAAATCAATTATAAAATTCATATTCTAAAATTAATATACAAATCAACTTCTGATTTGAAGTAACATCAGTATTATGCTACCTAAGCAATTCAACCTGAAGTTACACACCTGAAATGCTCCACAGAACAAAAATCAGTTAAATCATTTAATAGGCTTTTAAGTTCAAGCTCAGATGTGACTGACAAATTATAACATTATGGCAGTAAGCATACAATAAACAAGCTTACATGGATTTTGTTCTGCACATTCTTCAACTACTGCATTTCTTGAACTGCTTTAAAGTCTCCTTTGAATGGTATGGATTTTTTTTTTTTTCAAAATTCTAATCCTTTAAGTAAATTTTACTTTTAAAACACACACTTTCCACTGGAGGAGTCTGAATCAGGTAAAGTGATAGGGAAGAAAATCACAGAATGGTGAGCGGATACATAGAACTGAAGCCACATTAATTACATTTCTATGATGATGCTTTTCAAAAAAGTATTACTGAGGTATGAATAGAAATTGTTTTGTATACTAATAAATAAAAACAGTTTAGTTTTTATTTGCACACAAATAATGCATCTTTGTTGTTAAAAACTGGTTTTGGTAAGTGGTTGGCAGTATTTGATATTTTTCTTGAATACACACACACACATCTATATTTACATAAAAGAGGAGACTTAACAATAGATACCAATAAAAAGCCAACACCACACCAAACCCCTGCTCTTATCCAGCCTCTTAACAGACACCCACAGCAGGCCAAGCCAGCACTGAACAAGCACAGAGTCTCACAAGGCAACACACTCATTCCACACTAAGGCACTGGTCGGCTCCCATAGGACTAAGCTAGAAATGCCTTCCCATCTCCTCCAAACCAATCCTGTCAAAAGAGTACAGTAAACCTGAATAAGTTAACATTACAAACAGAGAAGAAAGACTCTGTTCATTAACTCATATCAGGACTGAAAACAATTTTCTCCCCTTCTGATAAGTATTATCTGCACAGGACCTCTCTGATCTTCCTACATAGACTAGTAACTTCTTGGCCTGCAAACATTTCATGTCCCTTCTGAGCCTACAGCAATTCACAAGCTCACTTGCTGCCTCCCAGTTCTGTGTCCTCATCACTATTTGTTCCATGTTATGTAGTGTGTGTCTATTGAAGTTGACTAAAATTCTGTTTAACAGCTAGTTACTGCAAAGTTTACAGTTATAGTCTACTTTTTTTAAAGCAGTCTTACCTGAATTTTCACTTTAATTGAAAAAAATTAGTTTAACCCAGGATTAAAATAAAAAGTGCATTTCATGATCAAAACCGTCTCAGAATAATTTATAACGATTCCTGAAAAATAACAGCAATATGGAAAAATCATATTGCCCAACAGTTTTTGTTCCAAAGCTCTGCTTATTAGTCAAGAAGTAACAGGTGGTGCACAGTCCTTTCTAATCAAATTGTGTAATGATCATTTTGCTAATGAAATTTCAGTAGCTTTCCTCAACCAGCAGAAACAGCATTTCCCCACCCTGAGTGGAGATGTGCACTGGGCTCCTGTGAGGTTGTTCTCCAAACCCAGCCCCCACTGCTGGTCCTCGCCACCCTGCCTGACCTGTGGAGGGGCTGGCACATCAGTTCCTTAGCTCATTTTAGTCATCCACCAAGCTGAGGAACATAAGCTTGAGGTAGGTTTCACAAAGTTGATTGAGCCAGACTAAAAGCTCTCAACACAACTAGCAGGACTGCCCTCCTTGGGATCCAGCCACGAGCTGCTGTTGGTCATCTCTTCCCCAAACATAAGTCACAACAGCAGCAGGAAACCACCTGTTACCCTATTGCCAGCAAGGCTTCTTTCATCATCTAACAAACTGTGAAGAGGCTCACAGATGGCTCTACAAATGAAGCAGTTGCCAGAGGGATGGGGGTGCATCACACACGCAAGAGAAGAGAAAAAAGGGAAGCAGGACCCTCCCCTTTCAGCAACAGTGATGCGTTACTGCCTCAGCTGATGATAAGCTTCAGCTGACACACGTCAAGGCACAATCACACCATTAGCTGTCAGATATGAAGGCCTGGAACCAAGACACTGAGAGCAGAAAACGCCTGAGCCAGCACAGCAGCAGCTGAAGAGGACAATCAGGACCTTGTTTCGGGTGTGGTGAAGAGGTGATGCAGCCAAACCACCCTCCCATCTTGCTGCCTCTGAAATGGGAAATCCCACCCTCCTTCAGTCCCCTGCCGCACACTCCTCCCTGCTGACAAAAGCACTTGCATGACTTCTCAGAGGATCAGATTGGGAACTAGTCTCCTCAGGGTTTCACTCCAACAGACTCAGATGACTGCAGGAACATTACTGCCAGCATAAGGCAGAAAGGGACAGCAGCGAAGCACATTAGCCTGCACTAAAATATCCATTGAAACTTCCTCTTACAAAATTTATCTTCTATAGATCTACTTCTTTCAACTAATAAACCATAAATCAGATGAATGCTAGTACCCATGGCAAGAGAAAGAACAGGAATGTTTATGCAAGACCACAGCAATAAAAACTTGGAGCAGCTTAAACTGATGCTGGAACCATATCCTTACACGGCAAGAGACAAGCAGTGTTCACCAAAACATCTTTTTTTTAAAACAAAAGTTTTCACTAATTTGGCTGTACCATGTCAAAGCATTGGAACTGTTTAATATCTTTTCTAGCTTAAAATTACTGTCTCCAATTAAAAAAAATGCTCTTTTCTTTCAGGTTAAAAGTACGGGTCTAAAAATACAGTACAAATACCCTGTTATGAATAGAATGTGCTGATGATTCAAGTTTTAATACTTAATCCAGAAGTCCAAATTTCAAATAGCACTTCAGAACAGTTTCTTTTGTCTGCTGTTCCTCCAAACCCTTCATTTAACAGACACATGGTCAAAACACCTGTAGGACTGTTTTTTATCGGGGAGGTGCTTGAAAACTTGACTGGCAGATACAGGACACAGTCCATGTTCTTTTAATTACAGCAACAACGTACATTATTAAGGCCCAAGTATGAAAAAAATCCTAGGTCCTCAGCATGCTACAAGGAAGTGATGCATCTGTTAAAGCCACAGTAATGCCACAAACTGATTATAAGTTTAGTCTTGCCAGCACAACTAGGCATAACCTCATTTGAAAGGCACTATTTCTCAGAATCTCAAAAGTCTAGCATCTTGAAACTTTTTCCAAAACTCAACTATTTTATTATTTAGATGAATACTATACACAATGTGGAATATTGCAAGACTATTGACAATGGAAAAGGATTTAATGTGTAGCACAGACTTGAGTAGAACACTGTTGTAAGTGTTATTTTTAAACCAAAATGTTCCTGTCAGAGGAGGTAATTGTAGTGTTTTTCTGCTAAGTGTGTCAAGTAGCAAGGAGGAGTATATTTTTGGTGTTGTAAATCCTTTAAAAGCTGGCAGATTGCCTGACCGTAGTGCCTAAGTGTGTATCACAAGGGAGGAGTGGTAGTCAGCTGACTTCAGGGTACAGAGAAAACCAAACTGAGGAAAAAACAAGGCAGAACTTTAAACAGAACTCTAATTCAGCTGGTTTAAATAAAACAATTTGCCTACAAAGACTTAAAAGGTAATGCTGAATACTTAATGCTTTCTCTGCATAGTTTTCATCTTCAGTCTGTCGTTATTTTGTATCTTAATGCATGCAAAAATGTGAACATTGTCTGATTTTTTAAACTTAAATATTCAAAAGTTAGAAACAAGTATTTTATGGTAGTTTATGCAATTTAAAATTCTTTCTGCTCCTTCATCAAACTTGTTGAAAGGCAAAGACCTTAAGGGTAGGGAGGGAAGCATGATAACGCAATTACAGCCTTATATAACTATCGTATCATGGTAAAACTTTGCAATACAAATAACATTCTTTTAGACTTCACTTTCTGTACTTAATCCAGTTCATATGTTCAGTGCATATAAAGTTACTGAATCATTATGATTTACACAGTCTTACACATAAAAATTCTGTCTAATTAAATTACATCTTCTCATTCAAATAATCTTATTTCAATTTCCAATTATTAGTTTCATATTATGCCTTTCTGTGCCATATTTGCTACTTGATTTTTTTATCTTTTTCCAACCTTTTTACTACTTTCATGTTTTCTATAAATCTTTTCAAGTGTGCTCATCTCTTAAGGATATTGGTCCAAAGGATAGTCTCCAGGTTCCAAATAATTTTCCAGGATCTTTTCTGCAGTCTCCAATTTTTAAAGTGCCAAATATAATAATTTACCCTTCATATGCAAACAAAACAATCTATCTTCCCTCTTGACAGCTAAAATCAACAGTTATTGTTTGGTTGGGTTTTCTTCCAACCACACCATTGTACTAAGACAGAAACATGTGAAGATGTCTTTGCCTGGTATGAGCCAACAATGCTTCCAGAGACGTTTCCAAGATACAATAATCAAAGAATATATATTTAATTATTAATTTTTCTGTCCGAACTAATAATTCTTTATTGTGAACAAATCGCTCTGTCCCAGAAATTGTAATTTACCACCTGGATATTTGCCATATACAAACATTATCAGACAGGTTTTACATTGTTTATTTGCTGATCATTCACAAAAATACAGACCATGTAATGGTAGTTCTGACATGTACCAAATTTCCTAAGGAAGAACATAGCCAGTAAAAGTCTTGTTACTGAGCACTACTTTTGAGTCCTACTATTTCTTAATCTACTCAATAAATACTTTTGTATTGCAGGGTACTAGTTTGAATTCTGAGTATTATGGCATTTTACTGAACATCTTACAAGCACCTTTTATGCAACAGCATATCAGTTATGCAAATATGAAATGGTCTGTGCAATTCTGATCAATGAAGGCGACAGCCACCCCTAAAGTAAAATCAAAGGGTCAAATTGGTTTGCATAGCAATTGATTATCTAGTAGTAACTACTGTACTTCAAGATATAAAAAACTCTCTTTTTTGAAAGTACTTGGAAAAAAGAGCCCTTGAATACCCATCCCTCTTGGAAAGCTTGTACAGAGCTGGAGAAGTGTAGGTGGAACCTGGCACACCAGAGGAGAGAGGCCACGATGGAACATCAGGCTCTGGGGGAAAAACCCCCTTGCATTCATCACACTTTTAGGAGCTACACCAGCTGTAAGCACCACAGGTGGGAGACAGTGGACCTATTGCCTCACCTTTTAGCTCACAGGTTACATATTTGAAACATAAAAATGAAAGCACTGAATTTTTAACCAGTTTTTCCCATATTTTGTCTGAGTTTTCAATTTCATTCCCCAGTGCATTTACTTGAATATTTCTATTCCTTAAATTTTGGCCAAGTACTGTTTTTTCACCATCTGTTTAGAAATACCCAGTATTTCAACAGTTGTTAAGAAAGGGTATCAGAATACAAAAGGTCTTCCCAGGAAAATCTAGGAATTCCTGAACTTGTTTGGGCCTGATTTAAAATATTTATTGCCAACAAGAGGAGTTGATTAATTATTTTTCATTCCTGAAGTAAATAAGGAAAGTGAGTGTTCATGGCCTTGTTGTAAGGGAGAGAAGGGAGCTGCATTGTCAGCAGTAGCTGCTCCATTTAGCATCAAACCCTATTATTAGAACAATTTATTTCTACCATATTAAAAGGTATTATTCTGAACTCTGATAATTACAGATACAAAGATATGAAGACAAAATGGTCTTCCTATATTAATTTCAACTCCATTGCATGAAGTTACTTTGCTACATTTCAGATCACTGCATGCTGCTGGTATTGTTTGCATGATGACACTGATGTAAGTCCTGGAGAATGTTTACTCATTTAATTCTGACATGCTGACAACAGCAAATATCATGGAAGCGTGGCCATACACACCTCCAGAAAGTCTTAAGAATTTTTGAACAAGGATAAAAAGCTTCTCTAACTTCAAAACTTTCTTCCTTACAGGTCTTTGAAATGCATTGCAATCAACAGAGAACGTCTTTCAACAGCAGCTACACAAATGGTTATGACAAAGGAAAGACAAGACAACTAAAAATAAAGAACTTCTCGCTATTACTGAGCAAATTCATAAGAGGGTAATAGTACAGATCTATTTTTTAAAAAATTATTATTATTTATAAAAGCAACAATTCTTCACTAGAGACTATTCTTACCTTAAGAGCTCAGACAATGTAATTGGTTCTCTCACCCAGAGTAATGCCATGTAACAAAATGAAAGGGTCATTGGCATTGTCATCCTCAGTTTCTCCTTTTGGCTCTTCATTAAATACAAGCTGCCATCTACTGATCCAGAGTACACAGAGGTGCTTTCTTGGGTTTATGTCAAAAACAGAAAAGAAAAAAGTAATTGATCTGACAGACACACTACCCATGGCATACAAAAACAGGATAAAGGAACATACAAGACTTGTTCAGCAACTAGTAACATTTTTAAATAATTACTTTTGAGTTTTTTGCTTGTTTGTGCACTTTTCTATGAAACAGTTTAAACCTAATTTATTCATCTACCACAATATGAGAAGAGAACCTGTTTCATAAAGTGCTATTCCACTTGACTAGGACATTTACTCCTATATAACATATAACTAATAATACTCATGAGCTGGAAATATTGCTTTGAGAGATAAAGGAACTGTGAGGAAATAAGGGAAAATTTGATAAACTTAAATCAGTGACTCTGAGTTTGGGATTAAAACACAGTTTTAAACTTCAACACAGGCAGGACTTTATGGAAAATTTATTTACATTGCTGAAATTTTACTGATGTTAAAAAATTGCCCTGAATCCATCTGTCCTATAATCTTTAACTGTGGAAACACAGGTATTCTTTCAAAAAATGTATATAAATCCAATGTCAAAGAAACAACTTCTGAACAAGAATGTAGGAAATAATGAAGAGGATGGGTAAAAACTCCAAACAAATTAACATCCCAACCTCTCTTCTTCCTTACTGAGGTGAATCACTAAAAACTAAGAGAAACAGAGAAAAGAGAAAATTTTGTTTAGTAGAGTGATTTAGGAGTTTGAAACCTTTTCAACAGTGAAACCTGCAAGTTCAGGGAAAGAGGACCAAGTAAGTAAGTAAGTAAGTAAGTAAGTAAATAAATAAATAAATAAATAAATAAATCCCCTGTAAGCCTCTCTTCCCTACATCACGATCCAGCCAGGATGAAGGAAAATACGTTTAAAGTGCACCGGCACAAAATGTCAGCATTGACTCTGCAGAGATTTTCCTCACTTCACTTCCCCAACAACTGTTCACCTGTTCAGACAGGAATGGCGAGAGCTGCAGGGCCAGGGCAAAGAGCCCGCTGAAAACAATTTGGACCTTCCGAGAGCCTGGCAGCTCCGCGGGCGGGCGACAGCCACACCTGGAGGAGGCAGGGTCAGCGGGGCAGGTCCAGCGGCCCGTGCCCGCAGCATGGGGACACCTCACGCTGCGCGCTCCAGGGCCGGGCTGCGATGCCACCTACCGGCCTCGGAGCCGGCGCTGCAGCATCGGCACAGGCACGGCACAGGCACGGC